>VWYH01002416.1:2355670-2378304 GCA_013399365.1 Pampusana beccarii | reverse complement strand
GTCATAGAATCGTAGAATAGTTTGGGTTGGAAGGGACCTTCAAAGCCCACCCAGTGCCACCCCTGCCATGAGCAGGGACATCTTCACCAGCTCAGGTTGCTCAGAGCCCCGTCCAGCCTGGCCTGGGATGTCTCCAGGGATGGGGCATCCACCACCTCTCTGGGCAACCTGGACAGTCTTTCACCACCCTTGTGGGGAAGAATTTCACCCTTTTATCCGATGTAATCTACCCTCTTTCAGTTTAAAACCATTACTCCTTGTCCTGTTGCCATACGCCGTTGTAAAAAGTCCCTCTCCAGCTTTCCAAACAAGGAATTTTTAATATTTGAAATCCATAGGCATTGTTTCTTGGAATTTTTGTATAAGACATTAATAGGACAGTGACATCAACCAGTCTGCATAATTGTAGAAGTGTCAGAGGTATGCTGTAAAAAAGCGTTTGGCATTTAGCCGGGGATCAAATTTACTTTCATAATTTGTAGTGAGAATTTCTTAGAGCCTTGAGTAAGACCCTTTTCTAATATTGAAATTTTAATTCTGCTTTACCTTTTTCTAGGTATTTTCTTTTTAATTAGCCGGAGTTGACTAAATACATATTTTATTTATTTATTTATTTATTTATTTATTTAACAAACTCATCGACTCATTCTGGCAGAAAAAAATGTATATATTGGGCTATCTACTTACAGATCAGTAGGTCTGTGCTGTGAATGTAAAAATGAGCAGTAAATGTCACCGTATATTTGTGTGAAGGCAACGTAAAGCCTGGCTTTGAATAAATCCAAGTTTCTGGCTTTGTTTTGCAGTGGATGGCTGCATACACAGAGCTGCTGGGCCCTGCCTAGTTGCCGAATGTCGCAACCTGAGCGGCTGTGAGACTGGACAAGCGAAAATCACCTGTGGATATGACCTCCCTGCAAAATGTAAGTCAACCCGAATCGTTTTCTTTTAGGTTTAAGCATGTGGAGGGGGTGTTCATGCTTTATTTCCCTGTGGTGTAGTTCAACAAGGTCTTCGTTTTACAAAATTAGCAGCGGGACTTAATTAAGCATGTTTTGTAATAATGCTTTCCTCTCAGAAGGGAACGATTATTTCACCTGTGTTATCCTATGAAACCTACACGTCTCTAAAATATAAAGCAGCTTTCATGTTTAGTTTTTTGCAAGCTTAAACATATCATATGCATAATAAAGGATTGGAAATGCTTTATGAAGTATGAACAAAATACACATTATCATATGCTAATTTCCATGGAGACAATTTCTGGAAATGCTGCGTATTTCGTATTCTTCATGCAGATTCCTTGATTGTGAATACTTGGGGAGCGGAGGAGATCTAAGTGATGTGTTGTGTTTTCAGCTGCTACGTAGGGGCTGATTGGGAATTACTGAGAAGGCATCTGTCACACTTGAGCTTTCAGTAGAGCGCAGCTCAGTGCTGGAATGTTTTTGCACATTGAAAGTGGAATTGTCGAAATTCTCATCCTATTTAAAATAGGAAGACGGCTACTTGACCTTGTTGCATATGTGTTGAGCTCATCTTGGAAAAACCTAGCATGTTGACAGCATGTTGGTTGGCCACTCTGTGATGTAAGAATAAAAAGTAGGAAATCTGCAAATTAGGATGTTACATAATAGTATATTTAGTTACGATGATACAAATACCAAGAAAGGCATATAATTAGAGTTGAACATCTCTTTTTTGATACGCAGTTTGCACTAGGAATGTGGCTCATTCAAATGTATTTAGATCTCATCTCGTAATTTTTTCTACTTTCGTGTAAAATCAAATGCTTACTGCAGTAGCACATTCCTGTGGTCCTTAATGCCTTTGGTAAAGAAGTAAATTGTTGGCACCTTCTGTGATGATAATGATGAGAGCTACCAATTGTTTCCTTAACAGTGATAATTGCTATATTTTTACCACTCTAGTAGTTACTTCTGAAAGGTTAATTTGACTAGAGGTCAGAGAAATTGTTGAGGAAGATTCAATATGGTAGCGATGTTGGGTTTGTTTATGGCAAAAATCTTCACAAGATTCTTATAAAGCTGATAGGATTGTTTTATAACACATTGCAATTTACTGGGGATTTTTGATGATTAATTGTTCATCTTTAAGAAAATATCTGGGAGGCATGGAAAAACTGTTCATGTATAAATACACAATTCCTCCCATTTATTTTAATAAAAGAAATGAAATAGAAGGTACCAAAGCAAGGAGCACAGAACTGTGCTAGAAAGGATCACGTCTGAGATGCGGCCGCCCTTTAAATTTTGTAGCAGTTTAATGGGTCTTGCTTAAGTTTGGTTTGTAGAATGAGATCCTGTTTGAAGACTATAGGAAATGGTTTTGTTTGTTCTTTATGTAGGAATAACAAAACAAAGCAATGAGAAAACCCATTATCACTTGCAGTTGGAAATAAAACCTGTAACCAGGCATAGAGAAAAGTCAATATTCTGCTTAATCAATATTCTTAGAAATTGAAATTGCATCAAAGACATGTCTGTTTCTATTTGATCATGCATCAACATGAGAAGTGGAAAGGATACTTTAACTGACACACAGGCACGAGCAGGGAAATGTAGGGTTTGCGTGCAGAGCCTCAGAATTAGATGCTCTTGATTTCTTAGGCTTTTTTCCTTAAAACATAATTGTGTTCGCTGTTGTTTTCTTTTACTTTTCCCTTTTGGTTGTAGACTCATTAAATTGTCGTGCCTTGTAGCCCATTCATCTGAAAGCAATCAAACAATCAAGAATGTTTTCATATTTTAAAGAGCTATAGAGCCACGAGATATCTTTTGTCACTCTGTGTCACTTTGCCATAATAGTATTACAATTTAACTGTGGAAGCTGTTTCACATCTGATTTTGGTGATGAGAGCGACAACATGACGGGAGGTCTGGACTTCTCCTTCCAGATGTGCCGTGATGCAATTTCGTGTGTCAGCGACTCGTGGGAGGTTATAGGTGAATGGACAACTGCCAGCTCTCACAATGAGTTTGCTTTTCACTTATCTGTTTGTATATATAGGAGACCAACTACAGGAATGCATTAACAATTGGAGTAGTGCAATGATTATTTTGTTGTCTCCGCTCTTCTCATGGTTGCTGTTGAATGAGTAATGATAGTAAATGTGAAATCTATTTCCTAGCCTGATGAATTGTTATTTTTTTGTTGTTATTTAACAGATTTGCAAAATGTTACAATCGTGTTTCCCACCCCTGGGATTTTCCCGTCTCTGGTTCTCGATCCTGAACTGCTTTGCTTGGAAGCGTTTTGCTGAAATCAGCAGAGCTGCCGTGGCCGGGCCGGCCTGGCTGTGTGAAGCAGGACTTGGGCTGCAGCTGAGGACTCCGTGTTAAAGAATATTTAGTATTCAAAGATCCTGCAGCATATTGCTCTATTTTATAGACAACTTGGAGGAAGCCAGACTTAAATTCGGCATTTGAAGTGAAGATATGCTTTGGTAGGAAAGCTGGTAGTCGGTAGATAAAAAGCACTCTCGCAATCTCCTTTATGATCTATTTTATTTTTATTGAATACTTTGCTGTATTTACTTAGGTTGAATAAGAACAGGTCTGATAAATGATTTGTTCACAAAGGAAAAATTGAAAAATACTGTCTGACTGAAAGATGTGAAGATTTAGGGTATAGGCTAGCTTTCTGTGCTTTGTTCTCGTTGCATCTGAGTCAGACATCAGCTTGTGAAATACACAAATAACAGTAAATGTTCAGGGAGAGAATACATAAAATCATCAACTTTTTTTCCTCATCTTTTTGTCCTGATAGTGTGAACAGACCACAATTAACACGTCTATAGCCTAGAGATGTTGCTCTATGAACTTTTCGAGATATGTATTTTTGAATGCCAAAAAATAGTCTCTATGAAAATAGAAGTGAAATCCAATTGTTTTCTAATTACCAGTTAATGTAATGTTCAGTACAGTTCTACAGAAGTCGGTGCGATCACCATCTGCCTTGTGTGCTGCAGAAGCCTACACAAAGCCCCCCCAAATGCCAATGGAGTTGTTTGCTGAATACATAATTTGGTTGATGTCATCTATTGTTTTTCAGCAAACACCTATGCAGGCACCCACGTTTTCACAGCGCTTTGCAGGGCTGAAAAAGGCAGTGCCTTTTACTCTGAGATGTTTTCCTTTCGTGCTCTCCCAGAATGATCATCAATTACTTAACTTCTGCACTTCATATTGTTGTTCCTTTTAAATGAAAGTTCATTCTAAATATTGTACAACTGCTCCTCAAACATTGAGCAGTACCCTGATAGCGTCATGCTTTAAATAACAGATGAACGGTGTCTGTTTAAAGCTCTACAAATGCTTGTTTTCTTTCTCGGTTGATTAATAGTCTCAGTTGGTTATACTGGCAGAAAATGGTCTGAATGTAAATCGTGTTTATGGCTGGAACCAAGGGTCCATAACAGCCTTGTGGCTTGTTATCTGCTTGCAGAGGTCCACTAGAAAAAAAAAGACCCTGTCAGAACACATTAAAAAATACAGTCCCGCTCTGCAAGGTATTTAACAGGCTTAAAACCAATTGGAGACGTGGTGACAACATCCAGCACAGGGAATGAGTACCCTGACCTTGGCAGGAAAGGACCCCCAAACTACCTTTTTTCTATTCTTAGTATTTCCACTAATACTTTCTTTATTTTTTCTGAAAAAATGTTTGATGATAAAACCCCTAAACCTAGGAAAATAAAATTTTACGGCCCCTAATATGGGATAGAGCCAACCTTTGGTAAATTAAATCCGAAAGGTGGATTTCAGTGGAGGTGCCTCGCTGGAAATGCCAGGCAGTTTCTAATACATTGGTTTATGTTGTTAATAAACCTCTAATATTTAGAATAATTTTTTCTGTTTGCTTGATATTTTTAGTGCTTTAAGCAATGTCCTTTAGGAAATACTGTATATAGCATAGTCGCCTGGTCCAAAGCCACTGTGTAGATCAATCTGGAGTAATAATGTGCTTGTGCTCTCAAAGACAATTCCTGCTGAGAAATAAGTAGTTAGGAGGAGTGCTAGTATTAAACACAGTGGGAGGAAACAGCCTTTAAATTTTTTTAATCAGATTAAAAAGTGGGGATTAAAAAGCAGAGATTAAAAAGTGTTCTACTATATAGACATCATTTTCTGTATTTAAAAGATGAATATTGGGAAGGTATTATTTTAAAGTAAGGCTGTGAGGTTAGCAATTTTAAATCTCTCTGTATTTGCTTGGAGATTGCTTACAGAGCTGTAATTAAAAGGTTGACGCCAAAACCCTACGCCAGTACTCTAAGCCTGATCAGTTGGAGAAATGGGGCGTAATATTCAAGCATATTCTTTGAATTTCCAGGATTCCACAAAGAACTTTGTTTACTTACTTTCTAAACCTTGATTGATTTAATAATACTTAAATTTTGTCTTAAATGATTCTAAATTTCTGATAGGCAAGAGTCAGAGAGATACTTTCTTTGCGTGGTTCTAATGTGCGGAAGAGCGTTATCTTTGCATGATTATTCGGTTTGCTACCTTCCTATTTCTTCTGGAAAGAGGTAACTCTGGGAATAGGATAATAAGTCTGGGAATTGAAAAGAATGCATTAAAAGTGAGCAATATGTGACCAAGAGAGGATTGCTTAGAGAAGACTAACTTGTCCCTGTTGGAACAACGTCCTTGATCTTCTCCCACAATTGCTTTTAAATATCTAAGTGAAAACACATTTGTCACCAGATGCATAAATAGACTGAAGTTTGGTGAAATTTCAGCTGAAAAAGGCTGCTGGTAAGCACAGGGTGACACAATCATTAATATAATTGAAGCTTCGTAAATGTTATTATCGTTTTGTCTTTATACTGGTTGTCTTAGTTGAGTAGCGTTGAATTTTTGTCAGCGTTGTGCCCAAACGGCGTGACACCTGTAGATAGAGCCAGAAAAAGCTCTAGTTGGGGATTTCCTGGAACAGCACTGAACTGCAGCAGCTGTTTGCTGTCCTTTGCTATGTTTCTTAAATCTTTATCATTGCTTCAGATTTGAAAATTAAATTTAAAATGAAGCAAAGCAAGTTAATAATGATCAGAGGTCCAGGACTCCTTGTTCTTGAGCAATGCTTTTGTTGTTTAGATTTCTTTAGGAAAGGATTTTTGATGGTTAATAAAAGCACTTACTGGGTATTTGTGTGTTCTTCTGGTTTTGTCTAGATTTCAAAGGTGGGGTTTTTATAAGCTCAGTTTATGTATTTTATAACCATTTTGAAAATAAGTGCAGTGATGTCTTTATTGTGTTTTAATTTCGCCTAATTGGCTCCAGTCATCTTAATGACCTGCTATATTCGCCATTAACAACCGCATACATTGCACATGCTGTAAATGTGTTGGAAGGGAAATATTAATGATTACTTCTTCGGTCCTAAAACCTGCTTAGATTTTAGCGAGGGTTTTATGTTATATTGTAAAGCTTCATGACTTGTCTCTCCCTTACGTACCCCCATACACATACAAAGGGAGAAGTTAGGACTCCTGGGGAATAACGTGGAATGCATTTATCAACTGCAACTAAACAAGTTCAAACATCGAATTCTCTTCCGAGTGTGCTCAGGGTCCGTCATCGGTTTGGGTAGAAATGGGCCAAGTGCTGTAGGCACCAGTTGAAATGTGTGGCTATGAATCAGCAAGGATGAGAGTCTATGACTCATAGACTCATGAGAGTCTATGGTCTTTGTCCTTGGATTTGAGCCTAGCTCATATGCATTTTTTAATGGATAGATTCTTTAAAATTTAATTTGTGAATGGACCGGAGTGCGCGTTTGTCAGCGCTCTGTGTAGGGTCGTGCTGTGGTTAACGCTGGAAATCCTCATTTCACATCAAACTGTTCAGTTAACAAATGCATGGGTTGTGGCTAAAGGAAATGTTTTACTATCAATCCCTAGTGCTAAATCTAAACCCTCTTCTTCTGGGCATCACTTGCTCCAGTCTGGTTGCTGAACAGCAGGACAGGAGCGGGCACAGCCCAAATTCCCCTCTGTTTGGTACCGCAGCTCCCTGGTGTCAGCGTCCCCTCTGAACACCCTCCTGACGAAACAGGGAGTAAGTTCCGAGGTGTAAACACTTTCCTAATTCTTAATTTATGTGAAGGCGCTATTTAAAATGTCTCCTAATTCGGTGAAAAATGATTTTCACTGGAACATGCCTTTCCGCGCTGGTGGCATACAGTCGTTCCTCAGGCGTGTTGGCACTGGAGCAGGGCGTCGTGTCCCTTAAGGCTAATATATTTTATTTCCTCTATATTTGGATATAGTTGGTCCTTTTTACTCAAATAATAATAATAAAAAGTCTAATGTGTAGCAGAAAAATAAACAAAATTCTGATTGCTGCAGTCAGCTGACAAGGAGAAGGGGCTATAATGGGTTATAATGGAAACGCTTATGCTCCTTTAACTGCAGCGGTTGCTTCTGCTCCCACTCTAATATTTTCTCTCAGTAGTGAAAGCCTACGCTCAGTACTGGAAAAATTAATCTTTGATGCATGAGATTTTGTCTGCCTGAATTTTGCTTGTCTCATTTTAAATGGTGATAGAAGTTGCTTACTGTAGTAAAACACAACATTAACCTCATAGTGTGTTGGCACTCTGTGATTTATACTGGTTTAGTCGCTGAAAAATATTCAGCTTGTCTCCCAAACCTGGGTTTAGCTTATAAAATATGTTGACACAGGCTTGGGGCTTGAATTGGAGCACTAACTGCTGATCCTCCATCTCCCTATGGCAGGAAAAAGGTTTAAAATTGTAGCCTCTCGGCGGTCATTATCTTGATATAATTTCTTCAGATTCATGATAATTATATTATTGTAGCCGGAATGTTTTAAAAACACTACAGCCTCATTTTCTTTCTCGCAAGCAAAGTATAGGATTCCTTTTTGTGCTGAATCTGCGTATTCCTCAGCCAAAAATACGGCAAATTATTTTCAAATAGAAATAATCAGATCATAGGTAATAAATAAGGACATAGCTATTTGCAGTCTACTATTTGGAAATAAAGCAAAAGGAATAACACGGACGCGAAAGGTTCTGTCATTTTTTTGAGTTATCCTTCACTCAGCCACAAACATCACTGTTTACTTGAGCTTTAAAGCTGCTAATTTTATTTTTATTTTGTGCTGAATCTGTTTTGAAAGAATGTTATGGATGAAAAGCGGGACTATTTCCAGAGGCGTTCTTTACCTGTAATCTAATTCCTTTAGATCAGTCCAAAGTGGATAGCATGGGGAGGTTACATAAAATGATTTCACAAAGATTTTTGTTTGATTTTTGTTTCACGCAGCAGAGGAATTTTGAGGCTGTTTCATATGAACTGAGCGCACAGACCCAAATGCGTTTATTTTATGGTCAAAACTGATGTCAAACATTGCGAACATTTCTCTTCAGGAAAAAGACATCAGGTGTGAGACTGCAGAGCATAAATAATGTTTTAATTGCTGTAGGAAAGAATCTAAATACTGATTAACCAGATGGAGAGAGAGAGATAGACAGAAATAAATAGATAGATAGATAGATAGATAGATAGACAGACAGACAGACAGACAAAAAGTGGTGTTATTTTACATGCTGAAATGTTGTTCTACTACTGATGAAAAGGCACCATCATCCAGGATGTTTTGCCTTCTAGTACAGAGATCAAAATGACATGGATTTTTTGTTGTGTGACAGTAGGAATTTATGAAAAATGAATTCCCTGGTTTTCTACATTTCTGATAATATCCCCCGTTTCTTAACATTGTCTTCACACTCTTTTTTTTTTTTTTTAAGTTTTATTTTTTTAGTTTTGTTTGAAATATTTTGTAGAATTCAAAGAGGATACATTAGGGTTGGGGCTTTTTTGTTTTTGTTTTTCTTTTCATTTCTTAGACTTCTCAGATTCTTCCTTTTTATTGTTTGTGAGTTTTTGATTATGTTTGTGGGGATTCTTGAGTTATTATCAGTGATCTTGTACCTTTATACAAAAAAAGGGGAAAATTAAGTGATGGGGGGGATACATTTATACTACGGTATGTCTGTAGCTATACATCTATTTCTCTGTGTGTTTATATTCTCTCTGTGCGTGCTGGTCAGTGTTGCAGATTATTTACACCATTGTGTGAATTGCAAATGTTCTACAACTTATTATCTCCTGGATAGATGGCAGTAACCTTAGGTTAATTATCTGGTAAGAAAAAATAGCTTCCGAATGTCATTGATTTTTGGCCTTTTTCAGAATACTCCGAGAAGAAACGTTACTTTTTAGTGGTTGCAGCACGGAATTCTTAGGTTGCTGGATTAGGGCTGAAGTTTCACTGCTGGAATACAGAGGAATTTTGAGATGCATCATCTACAGGGCACAGCAATCACTCTGACCTGGGCTTTACACCTTTCTGGGTGCCTTTGAACATTAACAGAAAAACTATCTGTAACAAAAAAGGCCCAGCAATACCTGCAGTGACAGGTAATAGTTCTAGGACCAAATGTAGGAGGAAAGTGTATTAATGCAAGATACAGTATTTTCAGTGTAAACTTTTTTTATAGCCCTTTCTGCCCACACGCTGGTTTGTAGGTGAGTATAATTTGTATAAAATAATATACGCAGCGAGAAGCCAGAAGAAAGTGTTAATTAACCAACTGTCACCAGCTTTGAATTACTACTTCTTACATACTCTTCCTTAGTGATTTGTCATGCTACAAATCTCTCTGCTGGCTCCTTGGGAAAGTGAGTTATACTGAATTCCCTTTAACCTCAGTCACAGTGGTCTGAATTCTTATCTTTTCTGCTGATGTAACAGAGAGATGGATAGAGAAATGTCCGATCATTTTAATGTTTCAACGTGGCAAAGAAAATGTGTTTGATACATCATTGCACGGTTCTAAGTAAGCATCCTACTTAGTTTTCAATAAAAATAGTTGGTAGCTTTCCAAGGCTTTTCCAGGCTCATAAATAAATACATCCATAAATGAGAAATGCTTTGCAACACTAAAAATAACCCCTTTGATATCTAATTATATGTCTATCTGTCTGGATCGCATTTATTTTTTTGCAGCTTTCTTACTACGCTTTCAGTCTTATTTTCATGCGGTGTTTGCATTAGAATTAAAACATGTGGGTCGGCTTTGAGAAAGTAAGAATACAGTACGAATATTGTTTAATATCTCGTAGCCTGCATGGGCTATAAACAGCAGGTCATCAAGCCTGTGAACTGTTTGAAGAACCCATGAACACAGAGGAGGAAACAGTTTCTCGTTGAAGCTTTTTGTTTTAACAGCTGCATTATTCATTTTTAATTTTCCAGTAAAACTGGGGAAACTCCGCACATGTTGTATGGGAAGCAAAGAGGGGGAAAAAGCCTTGAGACTTTGAGAGGTGTCATGGATAGCAAAATAATGTCATATAATACACTCTGAAAGCCCACAGTTTTGCAAATCACTATTCATTTCAGTAAAAGGTTGCGTTCATGTCAGGTGTAATCCTGTCAGGGGTGTAATCTTGTTTAAAACAACTTTTCTTTCACAAAATGGAGCACAAATGTTTCCAGGGAAGAATTAATTTGTTGTAATACAGCGCTATTCATGAGAAGCTGGAAGTGAACACAAAATTGACTGGGGAGCCATGAATATTGCTGGATTTCTTTCAGTTTAGAGAGTCGAATATAAACAAAGATGCAAACCAAGACATTTTAAATCAGAATCTTATACTTGGCAATGAAAGACAACTTCAGAGCTTTGGCTTTGAACGATTGGCCGCAACTTAAGAATAAAACCACCTCCCCATCACTGCCAGGATCCCCCCTTATTGCATCGTTTTCGAAAGGCATAAAAACTCTCTACTTGTTGTGATTCATTGTTAAAGAATATTTATTACCTGTCTCGCTTAGGGACTGTCTCTAAATGGAGACCGCATTCAACATAAAAATTCGTTTTAGCCAAGACTTATAAAAGAAAAACAAAACAAGACCCTCCTAAAAAAAGCAACCACCCCCACAAAAAACCGAAACGCACCTTATTTGGGATAACATTTTTGCAGTGGTGATGGGTAAAATGCTTCGTGGCATGTCCTTGCCTTTCTCAGGAGCTCATGCTCCTGGGTTACGTTGGCTGCTCTATGGCACGGCCACCGCGCTGGATCTGCCGCTTTTGCCAAGGGAAGGGACCTCTCTGACACCCCAGGCCGGGATGTGAAAGAAAATAGAAATTACTCTTGATCAATGGGAATGCCTGTGTTAGCACAGCAATAATTAGGCAGGTAGTAAAGAAAACTTATAGACAGGTTTTCCCCCATGGGTAATTCAAAGGCATCAGAGAAGAGGCAGAAGATCCATGTCAGAGAGCTCTGAATCTTAGAGATACTTGGGTGTCCTCTTGCATGTATAGATCCACGAGTCCTCTTTCTTTGTGGAAATTTAATTATACAATGGAGGTATCTAGGTTTTTCTTATTTTTTAAAAAAATGCAACTCTAGAAGTTCCTGAGACACTTTTTCTCAAAATAATTCGTAACATTTCCGAATCTCTAAAAACACAGTAAGATTTCATCTTATTTTTCCTCTGTCCTTTTGTTGTTGGTTTTAGACAGTGCTTTACTTAGCTTTTCTACCAGATGGTTTTATCGAAAAGAGCAGTTAGTTCATGGGTCAGAGAATCTCTTGTGATCATACAAAGAGGGTGAGGCTGGAAATGAGAGAGGACGTTTTTTGGTCTTCCTTTATTTTTAGTAACATTTTTTTAGGGGCCAAATGATTATGAACAAGAACTCAGGGCAGCACAAAGGAGTAAATCCCCTGTATGGCAGACACAGCAGGTTCCAAAAGGAAATCCTCTGAGGTGGGACAAGTCCTCACCTCACATCCCAAAGAGCTTGGGGGACTTTGGCCTTTTCCAAACGTTGCGATGCTGTTCAGCGTGTCGTGTGTTCCTGTGGCGAATGGAGCAGTTGTAGCTGCAGAGCTCCTGCTGCTGCTGTTGCTCCTTCTCCCAAACAGCTCAGAGCTGCGCTCATGCCTGCAGGGATGGAGACTTTAAGCACCGGTTTAAAAAGAAAAAATAACCCCCCAGTGTGTGTAACCCACATTAGACAGGTAGCATTAGCATGACAGGGAAAGTTTCCAACGCTTAGGCTGAGTATCTTTTAATAGATGAAGAAGATCTTTACTTTTCAGGTTTTTTTTTTTTAATGTTCTATGCTTAAAAAAATATTCTTTGGATTAGTTCAAACTATGGATGTGACTTTTGTATCAGAGTAATTTACGCACTTAGGCCATCAGTGAATTTCAAGTAATCCGTAGAACCAGCATCAGTTGGTAATAATTTTCTGTCTCTGCTATTCAGTGTTGGATTTGAAGCAGAAGTGTATAAGGAAATGGCTCTGTAACCCATTATCTAATCTAGTGCCTCATAAGAATCCTATTTTATTAAATAAATGGCGATTCGTATTAGATGCAGGTGTGAAAAGTCCCTGTCTTGTGTTTTTCCAGCAGCCTGCCAGCAGGAGCAGCCTGAGATTTCAGCAGATCGCTGTCAGGTGAATGAATAGTTCCCTAATCTGCCTGGTTTATAGGAGGTGAATTCAGCGGATGTGGAAGGGGCAAAGTTTGGGCAGGGCCCGTTGCACTGGGCGCTGCTCTGAAGCGAATGTCTCCAAGGCCGTGACTTCGCGGTAGTGCCATTTTGGCCACAATTTTCTCACTTTTCCATATGATCCAACCAGCCAAGTGGATCTCCCAGCCTAGAACAGAGGAACCCAATGTGTTTCTTTGCTGCTGGGCCTTGGATTTAACTATTGGCTCCAGGCTGTCCTTAACACAAAGCATTACTAATGCTCATTAGGATTATTGTGTATTTTATTGGAGAAATTGTAACAGACACGTGCTGTTGATGTTTGGAAAACAACGTATTTACCTAGCAGTGTTTTTTCTTGTTTTAAAAAGCATCCCTACTGGTTTACAGTAGCTGGAGGTTCAGCAGCAGGAGCTGTGATTTGGCTCCAAGCCCAACATCCATTATGTCTTGCACCTTTAGCCTCCAAATTGATAAAATGGCAGGTGTACAATTAGCAGATTTAACTACAGTTAAATCTTATCTCAGTGCTGTGTCTGGCAAGTATGTTATGCCTTTCCTACCCCTGCATTTTTCTGTTTCTTCAAACACCCCCTTAATTTCCACCACTTTTTTGGGCAGCCACTTTTAGTGGCGATCTCTTCATGTTGTTATTGTGTCGTTTCGGAGGCTGACACAGCATCCTTGGTCAGTTTAGTGTTTTCCCAATCATCCCTCACGCTGTCTGTCCTTTCTCACTCATTGTCCAGCTTGCTTCTGTTTGATGTGACCTCTTTTTTGACCTTAGTGTTTACCTCTATTTCTTCCTTCCACCTAATGGAATGAACACCTCCTCTTAGGACAAAATTTGGTCTACATCTTGGGTTTCATTAAAGTCACACTAGGTTAAATTAAGGTTTAAGGTTCATTCCTAGTAAGTGCAACAAAAGCACCTGAGCTTGGGCTATATGGAGATGGAAATGCTGTCATCCCAGAAGTAAACCAGTCCTCATTCATCAGATATGCTCAAGCATTTCCAGTTGGTCTGGAAATATTATTTTCTCATCTAAACCAATATGCTAATTCAAGCCATAGTTAATTCACAGTGCAAGTTCAATGACAAAGATTTTGCTTTTCATCTCGGTTCTGCACCTTGTTTAAATATATGCATTAAAAATATGATTGACATTTCTTTTTACTGCATGAGGTACAATATGCGCAATACTTTCTTCTATACATACAGGGAATACCCCTTCGTTTTTAAGAATCGCATTGCTTGTTGATCGAACCATACACATTTTAAAGTGTATTCCTTCTGCTTCCTTCCTATCACATGTTGAGAAACGGTTGATTGCAATTTCTCAAAGTTGCAAGAACTAGTCTAAGCTTGCCTTCTGATCCACTGAAGTCTTAAGATATAATGCTTTATAACAGGCCAGACTCTATGATTAAACACATGGAGTTTTAACTTGTGAATACTTGACCAAATAAATGCCATAATCAACAGGAACAGATGGCATGTGATGATTTACTGGTTGTGAAAATCCTCCTTTATTAAGGCATTTGTTACTTTGATGACATGAGTTTCATCTACAGTCAGTCTCACAATAAGCATAGTATCAATAAAATTGTCTTTTTTTTTTTTTTAAGAAAGTTTGGCTTTTCAGATGGTTGTGTTTGGGGTCTTCATGACAAATTATGCATTCAGCTGGTGGGCTGAACAAATATTTCTTTCCCTTGCCTACTGTAACATCACTCATGACTGGTTATCCTATTAGAAGAGTTTTGAGACAATAAAACAATGGGTGGTTTTGAAAACCAGAGAGATCTTTGTTGCTTAGCTTTCAGCCTGAAACAGCATGCATTTCTTCAGTCTTTAAAATGCAAGGTTTCTGTGTAACCAAGGCTTGTGAGAGGCTTTCTTTTGTACATTGATGTTTGAAGGTATTCATTTGAGGGTAGTTCCAAGTAAGAACAAGTCTGTGGTGGCACAGTGGATGTCTGCAGGTGTCCTGGTCGCCTGCTCTATCACAGCCTGGGAGATTTCACCTTCATGTTTAGGGAGTTCAGTCGGGCTAATCAGGATTGGCAACTCTGTGCAAATGAGATTGTAAATGAAGCTTGAAAGTGGGATTTCTTTTAAAGAAAATATTTGGGTTAAAGAGGTTGTGGGGTGTTTATCATTCTGTTTTCCTCTCCCAGCTGAACACTCGACATTCTTCTTTTTTATTAAATTATATTAAAAAACTTTAAAAAAATGTAAAAGAGATAGAGGTGGATCATTAATACATCCCACATTTTTTTTTTCCCCCTGAATATCAGTCATACTTAATGCATTCAGAACATAATTGTAACGTATGGAGAATTCAATCATAACTAACAAGCTGAGAAAGAGACGAGTAAATCAGTTTTCCTTCTTCATCCTGAGGTGTTTTCTTGAGAACAATGTTCCGAAGGGAAGAAGGTTAAATTATGGGTCCCATTTAGGTAGCTCTACTTCGAAAAGCAGCGAGAGATGTTATTAAATGCCGTTCCCCCTGCAGCCCTTGCTAAACTCAGCGAGGCCGGCTTGAAAACTGAGAGCTCTTTGCCCTTCCTGAGCCACTACCTTATCTTTGTGTTTCTGAAGACTTGTGGAATTTACTAAATCCTTTAAGGAATAAATGGGATATACTTTATATGTACAGATTTTTATCTGTTTCCTTTTCTTTCATTGATGTTCCATGGGTATGCGAGCCCTATGAGCTGGGCTCCCCGCACTGCCAGCTCTGCTCTCACAAGCACTCCCAGTTCTCTTCCTTCAAGTTCCTACTTGACGGAGGAGAGGTTTGCAATGCTCTTTTGCCCAGTTCCTAACAATTCCCTGAGGAGCTGTTTTCACTTTCTGCAGAGCGTTTGCATTTTATCTTTGTAAGAGAGGTGTTTTGGCATCTATTCTTGTTTTCTACTCTAATGGGATTGATTTCGGAGTTACCTACACAACCATTCCTGCATTCCTGCATAACTATAAACCTTCAAAATACACGGAACAATGACCTTTACGTATCAGAAGATTAACTAAACTGGGGAACAATAAAACTTAGTGAAGCAGGAAACTTCAAATGATGTGGAATGATTTTTGAAGCTTATGTCAGTTTTGTTAGAGCTTTAATTTTGCATTCCTATACTTTTCAGATTACTTGAGAATAGTGAGCAAATAGCAGGGTGCACTTTTTCTGCTTAGAGAAAGGAATGGAACAATTTGAAAAATAAAAAGTGTCTTGCTTTAGAGGAGTGGTACTTGTTATTTGAGACTTCTGAGACCGAGGAAATTCAGTTTGCCCCCTGTTAGAGATGTCATTTCAGCAACCTGAACAAAGTGGTGGTGAGAAATTGTTCTTGCAAAGCCTTTTCAGGAGCTTAATATAGTCTACAGGGGGTTTTGTGACATTTAAAAACAATTGCTTACGTTGCGGCAGAGACAACCCTTAGTTATGGAAGCAGAGATGGGTTTTATTGCTCTGACTTGTGCCCTTCATGTTAAGATGGTTACTGTAGAGTTAAAAATGCTGTCTGCATAAATGGATTTTGATCTTGTGGATGGCTCTGTGATTCTGTACCTTCATGCAACATATGAGTGTGTTCTTCATGTAAGGGAAATCTTGATAAGATGAATTTTTCAAGTACATAAATGAGCACAGACATTTACGGAGGGCTAACAGTTTCTACCATTAAATATTTTTTTCTTTCTTTTCCATTTTTTTCTGGGCTCATCCAGACACGGTTGATACGCGTAATTCCAAAATAATGGAAACATTGATATTCTGGGATGAAACGCCCTCTTTTTGTACAAAACAAACGTAAAGCTGGAATAGCTGGGAAGAGGACAGTTTGTTAACAAGTGTATAATTTTGAAGATATTTATTATTTACTACTTGAACTTTCATATTTAAGACTGCTTCCTGCAGTAGAATATTGGAAGTTACCAATTCAGATTGTTAACAAAGATTAAACAAAGTAAATTAAAATTGCCCTATGTGAATCGTTGTCCTGAGGAATTTGCGATAAAGTAGTGTTATTGAGATACATTATTTTCTCAGCAGGGAAAGCAAACTTGCCTTCCCAAGACTTATCTGTCACTTCCTAAATACCTTATTCAAAATATGCATATATTTTCATTTGTTTGTGATAGGCGCAGAAGTGGGAAATCCCCATCCATCCCTACTGCTCTCAACACAATCTCTAACAAGGCTGACAGGTCTTGTAATTCATTTGCTGCTCCTATTCTTTCATTTCTTTAATTCACAAAAGAGCCATATTCCAACTCCTGTCACTTCATGTGTGCTAAATTCACTTCAAGTGAACCTACATTTAATATCACAAATCTTCTGCTCTGAATTGGCAGATTGCTGCACTTACATGAATAGATTTTAAGGATGAAAATAATAAGCCTTGGTAGCTTAATATTTTCTTGCTTAAATCTGTTACTACATACTAATTCTAAGCACTCCAGTGCTGATTTAAGATCTTACTAGATGCCTTTTCAGAGAGATTGCAGAATGAGTGCGTGGGTACCGGGCATGTTGGAAAATCTGGCCACTAAATAATTCTTTAGATTAGAAAAAAAGGGCACTGTGGAGCCTGAAGAGTCTTGCTTAAATGGTGCTCTGGGTTCAAAATTCAGTCCAGCAATCCCTGATTGCTACAAGCAGCAAAATGTCTTAAAAACAGGTTGCAGGTACTTTATCCGGTGCATTGCTTGATGGAAGATCTCGCTGTCAGAGCTCCAAGTGCACATTTCCATGGCCTGGGAGTGGCACCCCAGCCGCATAGACTTTAATTAAGGGCTTAAAGCATTATGTTGCAGGGGAAGAGGGGGCCGAGAAGAAGAGGAATTGAGAACTCTTACCAAATGTAGAATTTAGGCCACAAAGTTGCCTTTTAGCTCCGTGCCATTTTCAGTGTTAAAATTCAGTGAGATGTAAAAGGAAGAGGAATAATTGAGCGATTAGTTGCTGCACGAAAATTTCAAGGAGGAGTTTCTGTTTTGTGGCTCCGTGTCAAGGGTTTTCTTACTAAGTGATTGTTTCGTACAAGGAGTGGAGAAGTGGTTGAAAAGGTGGGTTGTATTGAAGCGTGCTACAGTAAACTGTTATTAAACGATCAAAATCTTTTGCCCTGTGTAACCCTTCTCTGCCTGTGGTGGTTTTCTGAACACCGGATCCTGTGAGGCTCTGAGTGCCTCTAGAGCACAGCGAAAAATCTCAACTTGCTTTGCAGGTTCTTGGCACCTTTCAGGAGTGGATGGAGGAAGAATGTACCAAACTTGTTGGAACAGAGCGGTCCATGAATGCATGGAAAAAATTCTTCCAGCTCTACCATGACTGGAGATAGGGTGTGTCCCATGAAATTTGGGACGGGAAAGATTGTTTCCCGGAGGCGATCGTCGTCCTCCCGCTGCTGCCTCTCCCCGGAGTGAGCTCAGAGGCGTGTGTAGGAGGAGACCCATTGATTTTGGCTCAGGTGTGTTGTCAGAGCCAGCTCCTGTGTGGGGCTGTGGGCATCTCCGGGGCGTTGTGCTCCTTCAATGTGTTCACGCTCTGCCCCGCAGGACGTGTCCTTTGCGTTTGGCATCGCGGCGTAATGCTTGTCCTTTCATGGAGAGGAGCGAGGTGGTCTCCCAGTCTTCGTTGTGCTCCGTTGCAATGGGAATAATGAAATAATCCAGTATTTTAATTATCAGAAAGGATTTAGGCCCATTTACACATGCATTTTGGATTTCTCTATTTGGGATTCTTCAAGGCGCAAGGTTAAAAAAAAAAAAAGAAATTGGAAGGTACATATTTCCCCAGCAGGTCATTAGTAATGAAATACTGAACTTTATCTTTTAATTTATATTGTTAGTAGATCAAACTTCCAGACATTTATCTTAATGCTTGTTTCCATGTTTAGTGGCTGAGCTAAAGGTTAAAAAAAATGGGCTGCTTCATCATTCTCTCAGCATTAGAGGGAAGTTAGTCCAGCTTTAATGTTTCTGTACCAACGTGTTCCGAGCCTGAGCTGCATGATTGGCTTCTAACCAAGGGCTTTGTGAGGCATGGATGATCATGGGGTGTTGCAGATAACAAAGCATACCACATTATAACATTGCCCGTTCTTTTCCTTTTATGCTTTCACAGAGCAGTGGAGTTTTTTCCCTAATTTTTATTAAGGGAATCAGTGATTAGCTTCTGGAAAATAAAATTATTTTCTTGGAAGACATAAGTGCTTAAACCTAATATTGAAGCAGCAGGTGAAAAATAATAGTGAAGCTGGTTTTAAGGCGGGAAGTGAAGAATGCGTAATTGAAACAGTATGATGATGAAAAGGCATTATGTGAAGCTGTCAGAAGTCATTATAATACACTAATTAACACGCTTTGCACTCCTAGCTTATGCTGGTGTGTGCTAATATTTCTTCCTCTTTTGCCTTTTGTATTCGTTAGCATTTTCTGCAGGTATTTGAAGGCAGGCAATGGTATTTCCCATCCTTGGCTATTTTAAATGCTTTTGTTAGAGAAACCTGTCACCTCCCTAGTATGGATTTTCCTCTTGATAGCAATTTAATGTGTATGCTTGGGCTTTTGTTTTGTTTTCCTAATGCCTAGAAGAAAACACAGATTATATTTCAACCTAGGTAGATAACGTCGGATTGTAAAGGGAAAACTTTGGCCTGTGTGTGTGACTGATCTTTTCCTTTGCTCGCAGCTTATCTGCCTTATGTCATGAGTCTTTCTGGACAAAGCCTCCTTTTGAATATCACAAATGTAAACAACCCAGTAGATCTTCATATCTCACAGGACTTCTGGAAATGGTTCAGTGTGAAATCACCCTGCTTAAAATGCTATTATAAGATTTATGCACCACCTGAGGAAATAACAGTTTAAATGATACGCAGGGCAGGAATTGGTTCCGTGTATGAATTTCATCCATCACGCTGAATTTAGCTAATAACGCTTTAGACTGTTCACCGTGATCTTTACAGACTTATGATTGAATTTTACTCATGCTGCTCCTCTGGCCTCCCTAAAAGGTCTATATACTCTGTAGTTTAAGGCCTACTACGACTTTTCAGTACCTTTCCAGGCTCCAAAATACAGAAAGCAGGGCATAAGCTTCTGTCCAGCCTTTCCTAACTGGTCCACGCTTTGCTAGGCTTAGTCGATGAGCTCTCCATCCTTAGATGCCCCAACTGATTTAGAGCACAGTCAGGGCTTCCCTCTGCTCAGATATGTTTAGCCATCTCAATAAACCTTGTTCAGTTAATATTTTCTGAAAGGAAATTAGAGATGGAAATGGAGAAATAGCACTTGTGGAAGTACATCTTGGAAGGGAACGATCACGCTGAGATCAGGCTCCTGTTTCTCTCCCTGGTGATGGATTTGAGATGGGAGCAGTTCTTTCATTCCCAAGGTATTTAGAGCAATTCTGGTTCTTTCCAAGGCCAAACATGGAAAACTTCAGTTCAGTGGGGGGAAAAGCTCTCAACAGAAAGTTCTGTTTATGGAAACGGTTTCGTGATCCATGACTGCCATGGCTTTTCTTATTCCAGTGCACGTGCCCACATACGCATCCCTGCTGAAAATACCATTTACAGTTAATGCCTTAGGCACATCTCCAGCGTAGTGAACATGTATAATTTCTATTTAAGATTATGTGGTAACTGTTGGCAAACTGTTCGCTCCGTGATGGAAGTCAACTTAATTACTTTGTGATGTTAGGAAACAGCAGCTCTGAGAGGTACAAGCCGTCCCGTGTGTTTCAGGGGCAAGTTCCCATCACGTTCAGGCGAGCTCCTCCTGGAACTCACCGTGTGGGACGATCCCAGAACATACACGTTTTTTGGAGGATGCAGCTTGGGGCAGGGGGTGGGTACCAGGCAGGGAACAAGGGCTGGGCTGCGAAGGGGGACCCGGGGGGTGTCACTTCCACTGAGGGGTTCTGCTGGAAGGGTGGTTTTTCCATGGGCTGCGGGTGCCCTAATCTATTCCTGAACTTTGATGCCGGTTGTGAAATCGCATTTCCTCCTCCTTAGGGTTTTGCGTAATCATGTGAGAAATCGCTAGATATGCATCGGTCCTGGTGCTGCTTCAGGACTTGACGGTTTCCCAAGATCTTGGGGATAAGGGGGCGCCTTCTGGCTGAGATCCTGTTCGTCACGGAGTTTAGCAAAATAGATTTTACATAGGCAAAATTTTGCACAAGCACGAAGGCACAAGTGTTGGCCGCTTGTGAACAGCCGTTCTGAAACCCAGGCCTTTTGCTCCAAGACAGCAACGTATGAAGAACACTTTGGGAAAAGTCTTTTGGTTTTGGTATTTAAGGTTGTGTCTTCACGATAGCTCAAACCTAGATTTGCTCTCACAAGTTTACAAAATTACTTGAGCGGTGAGAGAAGTGCAAAAAATTACTTAAATCCTCGTATCCTCTTTTAATGCGACCAGAGTGATTTTGTAGGGAGGCATTTCGGCAACTGTAATTTTGGAGCTCTTTGATGCTCTGAATAACACATATAACCTGAATTATACCTGGAAATGATAACTGTGTTGGGATGTTTCTCTTTTAAAGTCAACATCTGTTTGATTCGCTCAAGTTTCTTATTAACACAAGATAGATTTCTGTGTATGTCATTTTAGATGGATTGATTTGCTTTTCTGTCGTCAGTTATTATTGGCAGTCTAATACTTCTAAGATCCACTCAGTAAATTGAACATTTATTGAGGGTAGTTTTCCATAGCAGCTGATACAGTGCATCATATCAGTTATTTTCTACTTTAATGATTTGAGCCAGAAAATAATGGGATTTACCTGGGCAAGCCCAATTCCTTTCCCTTTTGCTCAGCAAAGGTTCTGTACCTACCAAGCTAAGGATGTGTTCAAATAAGAAATTGATAAAGATGACATTAATATTGAATCTCTGAGGCGAAACTTGCAGGTATGTCGTATGCTGCCTGATAATAAGCTCACTTTTTGAATGTGCTTTAAGTACACAAATTGGTTTTTTACCTGGTCAGACTGTGCTGTCCGTTGCTATCTGATTTATTCCTTTTTCTTCTTCTTTTTTTTAATAGTCAAAAAGAAACAACACTAACACTAGAATAAGATTTGCACTTATATAACAAATCTATTAGGCATTCAAAAAGAGCTTTCTAAATCTTCCTCTCTATAACTTTCACTAGCACTGTCAGATATTTATAGCAAAAGCAATTATGTGTGGTGGGGGTGGCAGTGATGGGGACAGACAGGATGGAAAGCGGTTATAAAATGTCGGTTCTCACAAATGGTAGGTGTCAAACAAAATGTAAAATCTGAAGGTGCCATGTAAGCTCTGTTCTCAGAACCTTTGTTTGGAAGACATGAGTTTTCCTGACAGCGTATGACGGGAAGCCGTTTTCAGGGTGGGCTGAAATGTGTCTGGAACGGATGGCAGTCAATCTCAGCCATTCACTCCTCTGGTTTTCACGTGTCGACACAGCTAAAATGAAATGAAAGAAGCACTAAAGAAGCACAAACGAAATAATTGGAACCTGATCATGCTTAATTATTAGGCATGTGTTTAATTTCAGGCATATAAATAGGACTGCTGAAGGGAAAAGGACATATTCTTTTCATTGCTTAATGCAACTTTTAAAACTGTATGCTCTTCAAGTAGTTGGATGCTTTTGATGTTTTTGCAGAAGAATCCTTACAGTCATCCAGTTACACAGGGTTTTTTTGTTCAATGGACTTTAACTCTTTGTTTTGTTTCCCTGAAAATAAATAATCTGACCATAGCATTAGCAGTATTGAAAATGGAGCCATGTTTCATTGCCTTACTTCAGGTTTATATCCAAGCATACAACTGCTTGCTCTCCCCTTTTTGTTGACGTACAGGTTGCAGTCTGCTGTCTTTTGTTTCTGTATTTTAGAGTCATCTTGCCTTCAGTAAATAAGAAAGGTTAAAATACCTTCAATTGTAACATCACCCCTCCTCCTTTCCTTTCCTTTCCTTTCCTTTCCTTTCCTTTCCTTTCCTTTCCTTTCCTTTCCTTTCCTTTCCTTTCCTTTCCTTTCCTTTCCTTTCCTT
>VWYH01002416.1:2217059-2355557 GCA_013399365.1 Pampusana beccarii | reverse complement strand
CCTTCCCCTTCCCCTTCCCCTTCCCCTCCCCTTTCCTGTCGTAAGACAGTAGCAATGATTATTGCTGGTGCCGTCAACTACTCATAGTAAACAGCATTAAAAATGAAGCATGTACAGGTTCCAGAGTCAGCTGCTAATGGACAGACACCTCCATCAACTCCTATTTTTAAAAAAATCGTAAAATGTTTTGCTTTGGGGTTTCTGCTGGATGGGTTTTGTCAGCTCACCTGGCCCTTCGCTTGCACGGGAGGCCGGATCTGAGCTCATGTCCCAAGTTCCTGCAGTTTAAGCTTAGCAACCAAGGTCATGGTGACAGCATCTGTGACAGCATCCCTTCTGCACGGCTCGCACGTCCTCATCCATCACTCTGCATGGGAAGGGCTCGGCTGTGCCTGTGGAGATGCTGAGAGTGTGCAAGATGCTGATAACACACCTATAGTTTACTACATTTACCTGCCATCTCTAGAGAAGTGTTTGTCCTGATCTGTGCACTCTTCGTGACTGTCCAGTTGGCTCTTGGCTAATTCCTTGGTCTATGTGTGTGCTTTCAGCGGTGGCGTTTTCATCGTTTAAACAATTATATCAGACTGTGTTACATTCTTGAAACACCATGTATTGTGTTTGACCATATGCTAGGTTTGTATCTTTGAAAGCCATCCTTCCCATGGCCTGGGTATTGGTTCCTGCATAAACCCCGTGTAAAGAACACGACAGCACTAATCTCAGGTCTAAGCCCAAGGAGGCCTGGCTGGCACCCAGCTCAGCCACCGCTCTCTGTGGTTGGGCTTTATTCATTTATCTGCCCGATACCAGTGGCATGAGATGTAACAACTTGTTTCTGCATTTCATGCGTTTGTCTCTTTCATACTTTTTTTTTCCCCTCCACTGGAAAAGGGAGCATATGTTCCTCACTGTTTGCATTAATGAGCCGTTGATGCCATTGCTAAATGTAGCAGGTGGGGGAAACGTATCTTTGATATCTGTTAATGATTACAGATGGTATTATTAATTTCTCAGGACCTGCTGATATATTAAAATACATTTTTTTAAAATTTAGGTTGGATGCTCATTTTTTCCAGGCACAATCGCTTTTGTGGCGCTAGATGGCTGAAGCATATAGTGAAGTTTTTGTTCCTATGTCATATATTGGCACAGGCAGAACTTTTATATGAAGGTAGCTTTCTGCTTAGAGTGTCTACATCAGAGTTACGTTGCACCATTGCATCAGTGAAAAGATGTACCTGCACATTGTCATAGGAAAAAATACTTCAGCAATAAAGAACTGTAGGTTTTATGATAAAAGGGTAAGACTTTTAAATGCCTTTCTATGTATCTGGCGCTAACTGGCTGATATTTTACAGGGACGCTTTCTGTTTGTAGAACGTATTATTAAAGCAGAGGTGTGTTGCATTTCAGTTTTTACACCTAGGTCTCCTATTTGCCCCTTGAGATGTATAGCGTAAGTTTTCTCTTCTGAAAGCTCATTGATGTTGGCATTGTCATTTTTAACTCATGAGGAGCCCCTGTAGCAGAGAGCCTGAGGTATGTTTTGCAGTCCCGAATTTATGTATCACTGGGGTACCACTAAAGCCTTGAAAGCTCCAGAGGACTGAGTTTCAAAGAACACAGCAAAGCCAAAAGGTTGCTTGAAATCATCTGTCCCAGCACCTAACCCTATCACCCCAGTCGTTTTCAGTTGTTCGTAGTCATATGCTTTTCGGTCTTGTTCAATAACAGGTTTGCAGACCTTTGACATCTCTATTTAAAAATGAACTGACAGCTTTCCAACAGCAGCTGGTGAGGGGCACTTTTTAGCTGTTCGTTATGAAATTGATTAAAACAAAAAAGCACGTGGTTTCGTATTTCATAGTTTGTCTCTAAGTTCAAACTACTATTTACTGAATTTTTTGTTTTGGTTTGACATTGATTTAGCTTATAGATAATATGTCTTTTTTACTTTACTAAACATTCCCGTACGTGGGAAGTGTGAAAGCAAGTGTCTTGGCATGATATTTCAGCGTTATGAGTAAATTTCCTAATTGGTTGAATTGCTTTTAAAATGTTAGCTGCATTAATTTCCTTTGATGCCGCATCTCTGAAGTTTCTATACAATTCAGAGAGACCATGCACTTGATTGCAGTTTGAATTGTATTTGCAACTTAAGCATAGCAAATTGAAATCTAACTCGGGGAGCCCCATTGAAATACCATAGCAACTATCAGTAATCTTTCTCTATAAATTTCTTTATAAATAAGTCAATTTCTCATCAATGTACCTGGTTAACAGCTGAATGCGGAGGGGGAGTCAGGGTTTTTCTGGAGTCAGCTGGCAAAGGATGTTTTAAACAAGGAAATCACTTCATGACTTAAAAGCCCATCCACATGCTTACACATTCCTAAATGCAAATTGTAAAGCTGATTTCCATGTCAGTATTCAAATATTTCCCTAGACTGATGGCTGGCATTTTCTTGATAGTTTGAAGTACAAGGCTGTGTGTTTATGAACAATCTGAAGGCTCAAATCTTCAGTGATGGCAGTAACCATCTTCTAAGCAAATAACATTCATCTGACTGCTGTGATCTTCAACCACGGCTATCATGCTATTGAAAGCTCCCCAAATATGTCCATTTGCTTTCAAACTTTGATCCCTGACTCTTCTCTTGAGTTCCCTCAGGGCAGCATTCCACTTCCCTGACCATCTTGTATGTAAATTGTTTTCAAATGAGTGAATTAATCAGCATTGCAGAACCTTAATTGAAAATACAACTGATGATGCATGTCAGTTCATTCAAGTTAGAAATATATTTTAATTTTCATGTTCCCCAGTGAAATCAGCATCTCTAACATTTCAATGCTGCAAAATTACAAGGAGATTTTAACCTGAAAAATGCCAAATCACCATTGACAAATACCAACTTTAACTTCCCTTCTGTTAAAACCCCCTAGGAACATCTAAGAAATAGTTATCAAAAGATTTCCAACACAGCCAGAAAATCAGAAAGAAGTTCCTACCAGAAGACAAAATGACTCATTTTGTTTTAGCTGGTGAACTGAGATGCCAAACCTTAAATACCAGTTTGTGCGTATTCCCAAAAGAGTTTTCAGGTGTTGCAGAGAATCATTTCTATAGTGATACTTTCAGGAAACTAATTGTGGCAGAAATGGGAGGTGGTGAAAAGAGACCATACATTTCTGAGGGAGGAAAACTGCATCTCTAGAAAAAGTGCTCCATCGACACGGAGCTCTGCAGTCATTTGTCCCTGGCCTGCACAGTCCTTGGTGCATTTTTTGTGTCTTTCTTCAAATAACGATCTAGCAAGGCTACTGAAAGCAAACGACAAAGTTAATAAGTCTGTTTTTTATCTCTGCACCTCTGAAATATGCTTTGATTGCCGTGCTCACGTATTAGCCTCTGCATTATACTTGCACCCATTATGTTTACTATTTAGCATGTATAATATATATGCGTTATTGATTGATCAAACACCTATAGTAGGTATTATGCTGTCCCTATTTTCTCCCAGCAAGACCTTCCAATGAAAAGAAGTATCCAGGTGGTAGCGTGGGAAGGGGTAACCTGGTGACTAAACACAGATGAACATTTTAGGTCAAGTATTTGACTTTTTTCTCCTGTACAGTTGTACCTTTAGGTCGTTGCTATAACAATTCTTACTGTCAGCTTCAAGTAATTCCTTCCCCCACCTCTTTCAGTCTATTAAATGAATAAAGTGGTTCACATGACTCGAACAGCTGTACTAGGAAGGTTTGGGTATTTATTTTTTTTTTAAACTATTCTTATTTTTAAATTGAAGAGCTTATTAAAAAAGAAGTACTTCAGTAATTTAAATTACTTAATGCTGCACATCCTTGGAACCCTAATCACTTCCAGATGGAGCAATTCATACTTCTAAGAGAGCACTAATTTTAAAGTGAATTGGGGTTTTGGGTATATGCATCTTAGAGCACCCTTGTACATTGCAGAGCCAGAGCCCTTAAAAAATTAAGCAATCTAGTTTTGAAAATAAGTACCTTATTTTTAAACTTCATTTCAGTAGTTCCCATTAAAAATAGATTTTAAGATTTTATTTCCTGCTGCTGTTCATGTGGTACACGTACACGTTCTTTGGAAACTGCGGTAAGGACAGAGACAGGGAAGCAGGAAATGTAATTCAGTGAAATGCCTTAACTTACTTCTGGAAACGCAGCCTCTGTGTAGGGGAGACTGAGACACCTTTGCAGGTACCATTTGAGGCATTTTATAATATTTGCTTTCTTTGCTAAAATTCTGGTATTTCTCCTCATATATCTTGTTTTCAAATTCCATTTTCAACTTATCTTTTAACAGTTAATTACCTTCAGTAGCTAGCCCATTTCTCGTGTTGTCTTATGGGCTCGAGGATATGAATATATCACTTACTGCTGCTGTATTTGAACACCCTCTCCATAAAATCAATGCAAAATCACAGCGTCATGACTTGCTGCTTGGCCTCTTGGGGCACTTTCTTACACCAGCAACACGTTCTCAGTGATCGAAACACGTTGCAGCTGCATCTTTTCCCCTAAACAGTATTGCACAGGCTGGTATTCAATGAGAAATGGTTAAGTACGTAGTGGCGTTCCATCCTACATTGAGTACTAGGATAACTTCGTATTGTTAAGAGCTGTACCTTTCGCTCAAAGAGAGGGGTGAGAGAGTCTCTGTCTCTGCAGTTGGAGGGGAACCTTAGTAAATTTGAAGCAAACACAACTTGTACAGTCAGTTCTGTTTGAAATTTTAGATATTTCTAACCTGGACTGTAATATTTGTTTCCGCGAGTGTGATTTCAGAAGGTAGATGCTATTGTGGGTAGCCCCACTGCTTGTTGTTTCCTCGCTTAGCAGAGGGAATGAAAGAATAGCATAACTTATCTGACATGTAAGATAAGTCTAGCAAATGCTAAATCACATGCTCATTTTGCCGTACAGATCTATGTAAAAAAATCTTAATGTGGAATTCTGCATAATCTGCTTGATGTTTTTTTATGTTAGGGTCAGCAGAAGGTAGGATGGCAAATGATAGGCATCATTTTTCTCTTTGTGCTCAGAAGAAAAAAGGAAAAGTAGCAAGGAACCCGAGTTATATTGGGAGAAACCAGGTGGTAAGGGCCAAATAAACCGTACCATATTCACTGGCACATTCATATTGGGACAACACCAAATACATTTCGTCATTTCTGACCTCGTGACTTTTTCTATTTGCGTGGTGATCTCTTAGCCAGCAAAAGGCATGTTCCAAACGTAGCTCCAGTCCCAAAGAACACCCTTTTGGCCCTAAAGACGATGCAAACAGCTGCACTGAAACCTGGCACGGAGATCGTATCAGCTCAGTGTTTTCAGTAACGATGTCATTGCTTCTAATAGCAAAAGAAAAAGGCTGCAGCACAGTGTTGGTGGCTTTCAGCCCAAGTGCGGTGCTTTGTTAACATGCGGTGTGGCTGCTTTGCCCGGGAGAGACAGGCTTTATTTAATAATGAGTCCTGTTTAGAAAAGAAAAAAGGTGCATTTTATAATGTTTTCTGCTTGTCAGAGGTGTCTTTCTTTACCCGAAGTCACTCACTTGAATCCTGAAACGAGCCTGGATTCTATCTGTGTTTTCTCCCTACCCACAGCCTCAGTAATTTATGTAAAGATTTTGTTGTTAAATATGGAGAGATTTTAATGATCTGTAAATTTACATTCTGCATTTTCCTCTCATGGATTGTCATATAAAAACTAACTCTACATGTGAGTGGGTCAATATATAGTGCATACATTTCTCAGTAGATATGAGGGAGTACAGTTTTTCTGTGATGATAAGCTGAGAATGTTTCCTACTAAGACAACCATTTCTTTAGTTGTAGATATGACATATTTTATCAATAATGTATGAGTAAATAATTTCTGAGACCTGTTTCTGTCTTTACTGTGTGTCTATAACAAACCCCATGTACAGTTAGAAGTACATATATGTAGAACATTTTTCCCATTTGGAATCTGTTAAATGTAACTCGAGCAAAGCAGGAAAGGTTTGATAATTCTCTTGTTACAATAGTCAGGTGATAATAACTTTAATAGTGTGAAGAGTAAAGGGAAAGAGCAACATTACAAAATATCGCCGTTCAAACAAATAACCAGCACATCATGAAAGCAAGTGAAGCCGTGGTGTTAATGTTTGACAATCTCAGTTTATTGGAAATACCCCAAATTTTTGGATTGTTATAGAATGCTGTTTTCCTTCAAAGGTTTATAACAAAACAGAAATATGTGCTGTGATATATATTTACCAAACGTGTTTATAAAGGCTGACAGTGTAAAAGGATCTAAAGTAAAACCATTTTTTTTGTGGAGCAGGTCATAATCTTGAGAAACAAGATTTTATACTTGAGTGTGTTGGTTCAGCATAGAATTTACAGACTTGAAAATTTGCTACTGCTCATTTGATGAAAGCTAGATTACAAATTAAAGACTATGTATTCATGTGATACGCAAAGTCTGGCCCTGCCTTGCCAACTGGTCAGCTGCCAGTTATAAATTATGCTCTAGGTATTTTCATGTAGAATATGGATAACATACTGCAATTTCTGTATTTCATTTATTAAAGTGTAGTGCAAAGCCATTTATAGTCAGCATTTGCATACTTTAACTGCACAGTAGGCATATGCTTTTGTTCTAAATGTAATCAAAATTATGGTATCTCGGATACCACTTAATGAAATCCGTTGGCAAAGGCTACAGTTTTTATTGTGATGACTGTATTTTTACATGTCTTAAAACGAAATGGCATCGCTGGAGCTGAGGTTGGAGGCAGCGTTCTTTGCCTTGCAGCTGCTTTGTGAATCGGGGAACTGCTCCATGCTAATAACACAGGGAAAGAAATCAGAATCATTACTCTAATGCTCTTCTATGTCTTTGTGGCACCTGCTGGAGGGGCAGCCGTGAGTAAATTGACAAGTAGTCCCATGACTCAGATTAAAGCGCCTTGGTGGATACTGCAACAGTTTTCTTGTGTTGAGGGGAACATCCCACAGGGTATAGTCAGCATATACTCTCTTGGAAGATCATTATAGCATAGGATATGTGGCTTACTATAGTTTTTGAAAATTTCACATGCAAATCTTCTGTTTGGGTTCAGGACAGGTAGAGGGAGTAGAACATCATTGCGCGATGCCAGCCCTTGTTCCTTCATAAATTAGCTTAAAAGGTGATGCAAAGTTATCTTTGAAGATTCAAACGCCAATTAAAGCAATAGCAACATAATCAGTCATTACAGCATACTGTATTTTAATGACCTGAAGAGCTTAAATCTTCTTTTTCATCTTTTGGCCACACCCCTACATATTTTATTTCCATCTGAGATGTCAGACATTCAAATGATTTTCTAAAGTTGGGTGACTATTCTGGAGGGCCAGAATAACTTCTGTATTTTGCCTATTCCATAAGAAAATTCAAGTTTGAGGAGAAATACTTATGTATAAGTATAAATATTTATATAAATACTTACAAAAATATTTATTTATGTCAATATTTCTTGGTAACCGTCATTGTCTGATCTTCACTGCCTATAAAGGAAGGGCTTGTTTCACTTTTCACCCTCCTTTATACTTTGCTTAAGGGTATGAGCCTTATCCAGAGAAGCTGTTTTACCCTGTGGTCCTGTCACACGGTAAAATACATATATATCTTTTGCATTCAGGGCAAATTTTGGGTTCTGAGCCAAAATCTGTGGGCTTCTCTGGTCTCTGTATAGTGAATTAAAACCCCAAATGTTTTCATAGCTATAACCTTGAGCAGTTGTTTTGGGATAGATACCAATAAATATAATGGGTCCACTGGGAAGAGACAGAGCATTTTCAGATTTATGAAGGGGAAAAAATCAATAGTCTCCCTGAGGCTGTATAAGTCATGAGTAGTACCAGTATTTTTATGCAAAGTTGACAATATCATGAAATACAAACCCTTGGTTTGGAATTTTACCAGAAATTAAAGTGGCATTAAAAAGAAAAGTAAATGTTTTGGCATGTGTATTAAGAAGGTGGTTTGTATTTCTTATCATTTTGCAGTGCAGATTCCTTTCAACCGAGCAATAAAAGACAGTTCAGAAAAGATTTAAGAAGAGTTTGGTTCTCAATCCATGAATCCATATGTCTCCTCTAAATTATGTCTTCCCCCCACAGCCTCATCAAATGTGTCTGTCTCTGAGGAATAATCATTCTGTAAATGACAGGTCACTCAGACTGTTCTTTAGCAAACTGGATGTGATGAAATTAGGAATAGATGCTGCTTTTGAAAAGGTTGCACATGCTATTCAATTATAATAGCATTTAATTGCAAATACTTGCATCTAAATACACAATAGTTTTGTGAAGTCACCTGGTTGCTCCTAGGTCTCCCTGGCTGATTGATCTCTTCTGCTCTTGCTGGTTTGGTTTTCAATTTGTTGCATTTTCTTTGTCTCAAAAAAGGGAAAAGGAAAGTAAATTGCACTCAAGTTCTTACAGGTATATCTGGGGGGAGGGATAGGTTCGTTTTGAGGCAGAAGGAAAAGCCGTTCTTAACACAAAACAGTTCAACTAGGAGAAGTTCAATGCATGAGTAGCATGAATTGCACTGTGGCATGGATTGTTCTGTACATAATGGAGATTGTACTTCTGTCTTGAAAGTGTTATTTCTATAAGGCTGACCTGTTTTTGTGAATGAAACAAAGGGAAAATAATTCCCTACTGAGAACATTCTGGTTCGGTACCATCCTCGTGAGCGAAAGTCCATTTACAAAGCACCTCATCCTTCTACTACCCTATCAATATTTTTAGAACGATAATTTTTCATGTTCCCATATACTTTGTAATATGTCCAAAGAGTAGCACTGACAGTATGTATTTCATTACCGGCTGCTTTTACGGATATGTTGGGAAGGAATTTGGGATGACTCCCTGCTGGCGCTCAGTCACGTTGTGGACGTGGTGTGTTGTTCGAAGGCCGTGTGCAGGTTGCGTTGTGGAAGTTTCATACTTATTTTCCCTCAGTATATTACAAATGGAGATACCACAGTGAAGATCACAGAATAGAACCATAGGGGATGTTAAATTGAAAAGTACTGGTAGTATTATATATTACATATTACAGCATCTTGGCGTGGATCAAGAATAGTGTGGCCAGCAGGACCAGAGCAGTGACCGTCCCCCTGTACTGGGCGCTGGTGAGGCCCAACCTCGAATCCTGGGGACAGGTTTGGGCCCCTCACTACAGGAAAGACACTGGGACACTGGAGAGAGTTCAGAAAAGGGTGACAAAGCTGGTGAGGGGTCTGGAGCACAAGTGTGATGAGGAGCAGCTGAGGGACCTGGGGCTGTTCAGCCTGGAGAAAAGGAGGCTGAGGGGAGACCTGATCGCTGTCTGCAACTGCCTGAAAGGAGGTTGTAGCATGGAGGGGTTGGTCTCTTCTCCCAAGTAGCAAGTGATAGGATGAGAGGAAATGGCCTCAAGTTGCGCCAGGGAAAGTTCAGATTGGATATTAGGAAACATTTCTTCGTGGAAAGGGTTTTGAAGCGCTGGAACAGGCTGCCCAGGGAAGTGGTGGAGCCACCATCCCTGGAGGTGTTTAAAAGATGTGTAGATGAGGTTCTTAGGGACATGGTTTAGTGGTAGATTTAGGTTGTGGTTGGACTTGGTGATCTTGAGGGTCTCTTTCAACCAAAATGATTCCATGATTCTATGATTATATTTCTGCTGCCCCTCCAAAAAAGAAAAGGTGTCTTCTTGCTGCTGGGAAATAGAGAAGTTTAACAGCATGTGAAAGCATTTTTTCCGCTCTTTATCTACAGTGAAAAACTCTTGAAGGAGGCACTTGTTTTACATACAGGCTGGAAGAGAATACTGCTTACTCCTTGTTAGTTATGCTAATGGCAGTATAAATAAGAAGACGTATGTAATCTATACTGCCATCTGCGCAGGAGCTTTCTGGTGGCAGCTTTGGGCTGGGTTGCTTAACCAGCAGCCAGGTGGCTCTGCCCTGCAGGTCCATTCATGTGGCCAACCTCCTCCCGCTGCCTCCTGCCCCGGCAGCCTTTGAGGTGGGCAGGGGTGGCTCGGCGTTAGACGCGTTCTCCCTGGTCCCAGCAGCTGTGTTGTGCGGGGAGGAGAGCTGGGTCTCTTCCCATGCGAGCGGTGTGTTAAAAGAACAGGGAACCTGCGCTCTTCTCGGCAAGCTGGGCTTTGCAGGGCTGGTTCTTTCCGCTGCGAGCAGGGAATCTCGCCCATCCTTGGCTTCGCAGAGGGAAAGGGAGAGGAGTTTTGCGTTGTGCATCTCAGGGTTTGGCTGTGTCTATGATCCAGAAGACCAAATTGTACCAGATCCTGTTCTAAATATAGTACCTGCGTGTAATTTAAAAAAAAAGTTTCGGCTGTTGGGTATGTGCACAAAGTTGGGATATGCACAAGTGGAAATAAATTTAAACATGCAGCTCCAAAGTAAACAAATATGACAGTGAATATACACGGGAAACAGATCAGTTGAGCTTTACGTAGTCATTTTTCAAGTTAAACATGCTTTAATGTAAGTCATAAATTTCATCGTATGAATATTCTTATGAGCTGCATTTCACCCATTTATTATTCTGGAGTTCCAGATAGTGACAACGGGTAAATACAGTGCCAGTTCGCCTGCATGTTGAGACACTGGGAGCCTTCCTTCTCCTACATGTTGTTTAAGCAAGGGTAACAAATCACTGGTATTGTTTCAGGCGTATTTCAGTGAAATTTTTCTTTAACAATGCAGCTGTCAAGATTTCTCGTGCAGGACCAGGCCGTGGATTTCTGAATTCAGGTTCAGGGTGGAGGTTCTAGTTTTGAGGATTCAAATGTGGTAGTCATTGCAGCTGCTTTGCACCATTTTCACATATTCTGGAGCAGATTGGTACACTTCTCCCTGTCCCCCAAAGAGCTGAGTTGGTAATTCAGGTGTATTCATCAGTGTCCGATGGTAGGGCGGGATAAATGCCGCCCATAAACGTGGGCAAAAGGCAGTTTGTTATTGGAAAAGTCATTTTTGAGGATGACCGAACATGTTGGACATTCTGTATTTAACCCAGTCTGTTTTCTGTAATCACCTGTGTGGAATAAAATATCTTCTCTGATACGGAACATGCCTTGGAAAGATATTTTATATGCATCAAGGCACGAGTAAAGTGAAAAAAGCTAATTTGCAGGTAACTTATTATTCACTCTATTGGTGCTTTATACATACAAATAAACATACTGTATATTTAGAAAGTAGTTCAATATTTTTCCTACACATACCTGAGAAGTAACGATCTCTTTTGGAAGTTGTACTGCAGAGGTGTACATCATAGCACAGCCCAAGAGACAGTGCAGCTCCCTTAATTTGCTTTTCCTATTTCAGACTTCTTAGTATTTTAATCACTACCTTAAAAGTGATCAGGGAAGACAAGTCCTTGCAGCCATGGAAGAAAGCGCTGGAAGCAGTCGTTGCCTTTATGAGTGCTGTACCATAGCAACCCTATCGGCAGTACGTACCAAAGTGTTGCAATTTGAGTTTTGGTAGATGAAGGAACAAGCTATAGTATTAGCAGACGTTAATCTGCAAATGACTTAGAGCTTTGAACGGGGAGTGACCCTGTGTGCTGGGCATAGCCCCGGGCCTGGGAGCTGTAGTAGCTTTCCAATACTTTTATTTTCCAAGAGAAATGACATCTCTCACCCATGCATTGATGACAAAATTGCCGTGTGTCTGTAGAAGGGATTGCACTGTATCATGTAATCTTTTGCTCTGTCTTTACTCAGAAAGAGATCGTATTTGCTTTAAAACATCACAGTCACAAGAAGCTGATTGTGTAAATTGGAGAATGACACCCTCCCTTTGCCCCAAATATCCAAACCTTCTATTTTTGATTGTTATTCATGTCTTCATGTAGGGAAATTCACTGTTGCCTTTGGTCATTGCGGCTTCTTGTATCTTCTTCTACTGCTGCACTTAAAGGTTTTGTCATAACAATTCAAATAAAAATTATATGCTGAACTGGAAATGCTTTATGGTCCTTACAGTGGATAAAATATGTTAATTTGTGTAAATGCTCTTCTGAGTGCAGATGCTTGCACTGAAAGCATGCTTATCTTAAAAGCTGCATGTCTTTCATTTTGGCCTCCTTTTATATGCACAGTTTATTTTTTTTTAATACATGTCTTAATATTTGAGAAGAGTTTTTAAAGGACACATTTGAAGATAAGTGAAAAAAACCCCACTCCTATTTTTTTCATAAATATTCATGGTTTCATAGAAAATCTTGTAACCAAATTGCTATTTTCTTTTGAGGTTTTGTATGTTCTTCCCCCTACCCCCCCACCCCCCTTTTTTTTTCCCTTTATGCTTCATTTCATTGCTATAGATTAGCAAATCAAGAATGCTAGGTTGGCTGAGCCATTATATGCTTGACATCAAGTCTGGTATGTGAAGTGTTAGTCTGCTCACTTTTGTCGCGGAAGTCTTATGTATCTTAATAACGTGTGATAACACACAAAAAAAGTGAATTAAGCTGAGTTAATACGATAGACTGTGTACTTTCAAGATTTAGAGTATAATCTGTAGTATTTATTTGTATGTCGTAGTTATTTAGCTTATAAATAGGAATATATGCAAGTTGCATTTGAGGCCAACAGCCACAATATTGCATTATACGTTTATTATGAAGGAAAATTTAGAGGGAAACTTGTATTTGGAAATACTTCTGTTTGAGTGCTTCTTACTGAAGAAGATTTCCTTCAGAACTCGGCTGTTAAATTCATAGTCTGAATCCAATGCTCATTCCGTTTAAGCTAGACAACAGGGAAATAGGCTATTTCTGATTCAGGGGAAGTTGCTTTTGTTTTATCAGATTCAATAATTTTGCTCACTGAAAAGATGTCATCCTACTCTTTAGTAGAACCTCTTTTACTAGAGTTTGGTAGAAGTGATGCCAGGTAGAGTAGAAATAAATGTCTGGTACCAAGACCTGGACAATACCATTGCAAATACTGACCTGTTAGAAAAATATAATGGAATATATGCAGCAAAATACACTGATACATTTTCCTTACAACAAAATATGGGCATATATAATGTTATAATCATTAAATATTCATTTTTCAGGTTTTCAAGTCTACACCTGTGGTAAATCGGTACACTAGATAATACATAAAAGATGGACTGTGTAGTGTGATAAGAGTAATGAATTTCACATTTCCTGCTACGAAACCCACAGAGCCTGGTACCCACTGATCATAAATAAATGCCCAGTCAAAAGCAATGTCAGTCCCTGTAAGGAGAACATCGGGGTAAATAAATCAAATGTTGTTTAGGACATTTTTCTCAGTAGGAAAGAAACACACAAGTGCTTTCTGGATGTTATTCACTGCTGATTATTCGCTGCACACTTTTATTCCATCTCATTCACTGAATTTCAATGTGTTAGACATTTAAAATTCAGTCAAACGCTGGGGAGAGAGGATAAAAATGGCAAAGGACTAGGATATTCAAATCTCACCGAAGAAGTGAGTATATAATGCTGAAAACTGGCAGCTCACTATAATAGCAAAGACCTGTAGTCCTTTTTCCCTGGTCAATAGCTTAGTCAAAAAGACAGCTTTGCATATATTACAAAGATATCTTTTCATAATGTATTTCCCTCTTAGAGGTTTACCCTTCTTCCCCTGTCTTTTTTTAGCATTTTTCGCCACGTGCAATTTGCATTCGTATCAAATATTCCTGTTCAAATAGCGTATATGTGTGCTGTCATTTTTACAGCTTAGACCCATCAGTGTCTCTCTCTGGGGCAGAGGGGGAATGATTTTTAAAGTCTGAAACTCACCTGTTACTGCTCACTGTAGAATGTACTGGGTTGGAAAATTCTTATGCAGAAAGCTGCATTTTAGGGTTTTTTGCTGTACTTTTAAGTTTCTAACGCTGTTTCTAGGAAAACTAGTTATAGCAGAAAAAGAGGTTTCAAATTCAGATAGTTTCCTGTCCTTCCAGTTCCTTGTTTTGAGTATGGCCTTGGGAATGGAAAATCCGGTGATTGTCACACCGGATTACAATGGAAGGGGAGGTGTGTGTATGTAGTAAAAAAAGGTGTTTCTATGTTATATAAGCTGACCTGAAATAAAAATTGATACAAGTCATCGCTAGTAGCAAATAAACAGCAAAGTATTATGCACAAGCTTTCCATCCTCTGGCCTCCTGCAGCCCGTATACACTAGCGTAGCATTTAACGACAAAATCAGAAATTAATCTGAGGTTCTGATTTCTTCCTCTGTTGCAGATTATCCACAGTGAAGCACAGGGCTATTGCGGTGAAGGCTGAAGTTTGGCCATCCATGTGTGCATTTTCATTCTGTTTCAGTTTGTCAGGGTTCTTGTTTAGTGCCCAGGAGTTTAAGATTTCTGCCCGTTCCCATTTTTGAAGCTCGCAGGGAGCCGAAGACACGATGGTCTTCTGAGATGAGTTACATATGTAAAGAGTCGCACCAATGGTAACCTTGTCATCAACTCCTCCTCTCCTTCAACAAATAGACCGAATTATATAATCGCTGTATAATACAGAAATTGCCACCTTCTACTCTTAAGTGTTTAGACATTTAAAATTCAGTCAAATGCTGGGGACAGAGGGTAAAACTGGCAAAGGGCTAGGATGTTCAAATCTCACTGGAGAAGGCAGTATATAAAGCTGAAAGCTGGCAGCTCAACCAAATTAGGTAATCAATGTATAATAAAAAAATTGCCTCCTTCTGCTTCGTTCAAGTGCTTTTGGGTAGACTTAAATTTATGTGAAACACATATAAAATTGTTCTGGCTGTTTTTCCTCTGCTGCAACGCTACCAAAAGAGGAGGTGTTGAAATAGCTTTGGAAATTCTACAGTTTGTTCTCCTGACTGTTTAAATGGTGGTTTCTCACTTGCTGAAACACACACGGCGGTGCCACTGCAGGGTGGAGGCCTCTCTTGCTGGTTATTTTGGTTGTGTGCAGCATGCAGCTGTGAAACAAAGATAATAAAGATTATGTGACCCAGCTCACCGGGAAAGCCGGATCCGTGACCCTTCATAATGTTGAAAACGACAAGCTGCCAGTGTAAATTGTAATACAAACTTGAACTCCATTTTCTTTTTCTTTTTGCTTATATGGATTCAGCGTTTCCTTTTCATTGGAAGTGTATTTACATCACCTATACTTGAGTTCAGAGCAGGAAAGAAGCGTTTCCCCAAAGTCAGCAGATCTTTGGCATGTAGCAGGTGCAGGTTGTGTCCTCCTGTCCCCTGTTGTCATCAGTACACATGCTGCTGCTCTAGCACAAACTTTGCTGGATACTAGATTAAAAATACTTTAATAGTAATAATAATAACAGCAACAACAATATCCACTTCCAGTAAAAGTATTGAATACTACATTGACAGGTTGGTGACACGGTGAATCTGTGTCTTTCAGCTATAACGATAGTATGGCTTAGTGTAATATTAGATGAGTAAAATGATTAGCTGTACTTTGTTTAAACAAAAGTTAATAGCAAAATGTGGATAAGCATAAGCTGGACATAGGCAAAATGAAACAAGGTGAAGTGACTTGAGTAGCAATGGTTTGGAGGTATATAAAAGGAATTGTAGCAGATGTGTGGAAGCTCAAGAATAGGAAGATCCTTTCATCGTAATAAGAGGTACCTAGGACCTGAATGGGAGACTTAAAAGGGTTGAAGAGACAACTATTACAAATTCTGCAATGGGTAAATAAAGAAAAAACTTTGAAGAGACTGTTGGGAAGGAAAAAAAAAGTACTGAAAACCAAGAAAGTATGAATTTCGGTTGATAGGGAGCAGTGGCAATGTCACTGATAGTTGGAACCAGAGGAGATTCAACAAGGAAGAGAAACAGTTGAATTGTTCTCTGCCTGTGTATTTGAGATACCAGTCACCTATCCAGGTTACGATTACTGGAAATATGTAAAGTGGCAAGGAGATGAAGGGGAAAGGGATATAAAATGGTCTGAGAAAAAATCAGTGCTAGTTTATTCTGCTTTACTATGGTACATGTAGAATTAATAAACAAAAAGGAAATCATGATATAAAACGAGAGAGCAAGGCAGACATAAGTTAACACATTTAAAGGACTTGATCCAGTTGGTTTAATGTGTTTAAGAGCTTAGTGTATATCCTGATGTGTCTCAGATGAAATGCTCATTGATGTATGCTAAAAGAAAATAGATGAAAGACTCTCAAATTTTCAAGGCAGGTATTATTTTTTTAGCTGTGAAATCTTGACTACCGGTGCATAAAGATTTCCTGTTAAGTGAAAACAGAACAAGGGAAAATGGAGATAAAATCTCTTCCATCAAACTCTATTGTATCAAATCACATAAGGCGAATCTTCATCTCACATTTGTTCAGTGAACGTTGGTGTTCAAATCTTAGAGGAGACCTTGGTCCACAAAATGTTATCACTCTTTGCCAACACTACGCTGTAGTTTTCAGGAGAGAGGCAGAGCAGAAGTAAGAATGGCCATATAAATAAATACCTTACACTGTCGTAACCAAGTGTAGAACAAAACATGGGGACGCGTTACACTTCGTCAATAAACCAAAGCTTCAGAGCGCTTTAATATCCCCCCAAACCCCAATTGCCATCACACACTTCAAGTGCTCTGTGCCACGACTCGTGCTTTTGTAGGGTAGGACGCGTTGACAATGGAGCAGCTGTCACTTGCTGGCTCTGCTGCTGGCTTCTGAATCGGGAAAGTAACTGGAAACAGTGGCAGACTGAGTGGTGCTGCTTGGAGGAGACAATTCTGACTTCTACACCTGCTTTATTAATGTTGACAGAGGAAATGCCGTAAGCATTAAGGAATTCTGTATTTAATAATATCATACTGAGTGTGTGTCTGCTTTCAACGTTTTAGACTATGGAAAATCAGTCTTTTTTTTAGATCATAAAGAATAGTAAACTTTAAATTGACAGAAAATAGATTGCAGTTAATATAGAAATATTTGGATATATTCCCAGCACACTTTTTTTTTTTTTTTTTAAATGTTGTAAACAGAGAAGAAGGAACCAGAGTATTTACTTAAAAAGTATCTTAAGTTACTAAGGTGCTGAATCTTTTTAGTCTGTAGTGACTATTTTACTCAGAGTCTCCACCCAGACGATCTTAGTATCTAGGTTAGATATGAGGTGACACAACAGAGAATAAGAAAACATTAGGCCTGGGAAAGGGAGAGGACATTTACATAAAGTAAATGAAGCTCTTTGATTGCACTCGCTTACACAAGATAATGGGTTACTGTGGTCATTTCTTTGGGGAAGGATTTTATTTTTTGTTTATGAATAGGTTTAAAGAGCAGAAGACTAATGCTATGGCTCAAACTGCTGAAATTGAAAGGGAGGATTTGGCCTAATACAGTTTGATAGAAGCATCTACTAAAATGATTCAAAAGACTTTTTCTGCATTCCTTTGATCACGTAGCTTTCAAAACACAACCAACCTGCTCTCTGGTTCTAAAGTAGGGCATTATCAAAGAACATGTGCTACATGACATCTTGCTTCCCTGTAGTCAACCAGCTGCATCACTTAGTCTTCCCTTGGAAAGATGCAACATGGGCCACTGCAGTTTGTCTCAGTTTTTCTCATTGTTTTTTACAGCCTTGATTTGTTGCATCAATACAAAAAAAAGACACCTTATACCTTGAGGGACTGTTATGCCACTGCCTTTGGGGATGGCATTCCAGTACTGACAGAAATTCAGTGCCACCTGCGTGGAAAAGTAACATTTGTGTTTTCAGTACACCAAGATCTCAGGTTTAGCTGCCTTTTCCGTATCATTGCGCTGCTTTGTGTTTCCAGCTCCGTGCTCTCCGTAAACTCTTTTTCTCTGAGCTTCTGCACAGCCTGGCGTTCTGTAGAGCCAGCCACGTCTTTATGACACAGCTTGCTTTGCCTTGCTGTCCCCTGGGTTGTTTCCAGCCTCGGGAGAAAAGAAGTGTTTATGCTCCCTATCTCAGATAGCAGTGAACTTTGGCTTCAGCGACTACGCTGACTGCTGCTTGTGTGTTGTGCAGTTTGAAATCACAGCCATCTACAGTAATGACCTCTGTGTCTTGGGTGTTTAATTCATGCATTAAATAGAAAGCTTTTCTGTACTTGCTTCAGTTTTGTGATCTTACCACATGAAAGGGATTCTTTGCGCTCATGAGATCCCGTGGGCATTGGTCCAGAGTCTTTATCTGTGCACGTAGTTGCTCCAAGAGAATGCAATACTTGGAAAGCTTGTCCTGTAGTGCAATCCAGACTAGCAGGTATGTTTGTGTTCTTGGAGGATGTGTTTGTCTGATTGCCTGGGTGAGATAGTAGTTTTGTAGATAGAGTCGGTATTCAGCGTTCAAGCGTGTTTGCCAGAGGTAGTTAGCTGATCCTGCCTGTCTCCAAAGTAAATGAATGGCTTTTCATTTCTTTTCAGCAACACGGAATTTGGGGGTTTCTGAAACGGTACGTTGGGCTCGACTTTGGAAATAATCCAATATAAGTTTTGTAAATTGTTAGAGCTAGTGTGCAAACGAGTGGCTCAGACATGGGTGATTTAAGAAGTATAGCAGCTATTTCGATCGGGAAATTGGAGACCACTGTGATGGGAATATTTTGGCGAATTTCAGGAGCCACAGAGAAGCATTAATATATGCTACACTACTATGCCATTTATCACTTAACAAGTCAAGCATTAAGCAAAGGTATGAGTCAAGATCTGAAGATCTGGTGCTGTATTGTTGGCTCTGGTGGCTGCAGACGGTGGCGGCTCCTGACCCCTGAGGTCCAGCTGGCTCAGCACGAGAGCTCTTTGAGGAGGAGATCACCGTTCTTCCTCAGCCTCCGCCGTGCATCACTGGTGTTCATAGACACTTTTTCCAGTCTTGTCCAAAGGATTATTCCCTCTTTTCATAGGTCAGAACAAGTCCATTCCAGCATGTCCAGAGGGCTGTTGCCTTTTGTTGCCTTGCTGATCCATTCTGGCCTCTTCAGATGCGTGTCACCTATTTTCAGACTGTGTCGTAGTCATCACATTTCTTCAGGGTGTTGCAGACTGCATATGGCTTATGACTGGCTATGATTATCTTAGTCTCTACTACTTCTTCCTTTAACTCTGCCAAGCACAGATGCTATAAAATATTTCAGTCCCTACCCTATGACATGCCCTCTTGTGGTATTTTTGGGGTAGAGGGCAAGTGAGTTGAGTTCCACAAATAGGCCTCATGCTGCAGCTGAATGCGAATGGCCCTGAAACTATGTACGCCTCATGTCACCTCCGTCAGATAGCATCACACAGGAATTTAGCTGCAGCGTCAGATCCTTTCTAATTGAACGGATATCACTTGGGACTCTTCTCATTGAAGACTACCCACACATTTTCTTTGAGATCCAATCATGAGTTCCTTTACTGAGGAGGCACCTGTAGAGTAGCTGAGCAGATGCCTTTGTAATCTGTTTGGCTGTCTAAAGTCATCAAAGGCATGAACTTATATCAGAAAAACATTCTGCCTGTGTTAATTTTATAATCACATGTCTTCCTAGATTAAAACTTAACAAAGAATCCGTGTGTTCGACACAACACAACCATGCAAACCTCGAGTTACTGGGACTACCAAGCATGTTCAGTAAAAGGCATGATGTGGGATTTTTTTTTTTGCAAGCTGTACATATCTGCTTATGCAGAAGAATTTTGCATATAATGAGTTTTAGGAAGGCTCTCTGATGGGTGGTGCCTTGACTTAACTTGGTTGGTGAGACCTCCTCTATTTTGTTGCTTCCAAAGCTTTGGGTGCAGTGTATAGTGTGTTGGACTTATCTCCGATCATGGCTTGTGGGCAGGGAATGGAGCTCAAGGGGGTCCCGTCCAAGTCTCTGAAAGAAAAGGAAATTCTGCACCACCTATCTTTGACTCAACAAAATACAAGTTTCATCTAAGCTGTGGGAAAATCCTATCATTTCTGCTTTCTTGCTTCACTGAAATGCAAAAAAAAATCTTTTCAAAAGCAGTCTTTTATCTTATTTGGCAGATATGGCCAAGTTGTGCCATAATGAGAACTAAATTTATGTCATCACATGGTGCAACTCCTTGTTTAAAGAGGTAGATACTGTGTATGTGTCAACATCATGGCTTGTACATGTTATAGTCAAGGAGATCTTCCCTCAGGTGCATTTCTCCCCTGTCTGGTGCTCTAGCATGAGTAGAATAGAGCAGGAGTATCAAGATTCAGAATACATTATTTCTATCTTACTGTAAAGCGCAGACAAAAGTTTTCTTTTCTTCATTTCTCCCCTTTAGGATAAAGCATGATGGTATTTTTTGTGAAGAAGCTTGCCCAATTAAGCAATCCTGGCTTGTTAGTCACTAAGTCTTATCAAATCTTGCAGGGTTTTTACAAAAGATTTCCTATCATCCTCTGCTTAAAGAACCCTCTCTATTAAAGCATAAAGCTTCTTGGTTATTATTAAATATTTCGAAGTGGAATAATCGAGTGAATCAGAAATTGCCGTTTTCCCAACAGATCCTTTGAGAGTGTCTCTTCTATGAACTGGATGCGCTGCCATAAATTTGCTTGCTCACTAATCAGCTCTGTGTTTAACCATAAATTTCATAAAACTAACCCTCTATAAAGTTTTTTTTTCACAGAATCGCTGCTTCACTGAGGCGGTGATAGCCTAAGAGACGAAGGCAGTGTGTATTATTCAGAAAATATCTGCTTTGCCTTGTGAAGAAATCAAACCTGCTCGGCGTTTGCATGGCATTACCCCGCTCACAGCTGCTGCTGAGCGGTGCTGCTGTCTCAGCCCTGGGAACAAGCAGGTTTGGACGTGCATGCGGATGACATGGTTCGTTCCTGCCTGTTTTGCAAGCCAGAATTGTGGAAGTATCTCCCATTCTTGGCTCGGCTGTTGTTCTCTGTAGCAAGCCTTATTTTCCCAGGCGGATTGTTGAAATGTGCTAATGAGCCTCCAAATAACATAAAATATGTGCTCCCATGGTTCCACATTTTGTAGTTCAAAAGCTACTTCTCGTGGCAGACCCAGGTATGACAATATGAGGCTATCTGAGCTCGTTTGCTGGGCTGTTTGCATGTCCACACCCAGAACGCACATCAGGTTTGCTAGTGTCTTATAAACAGTAGCGTTGGCTGAGGCCCAGATATTCAAATAAAGGTTTGGACTGATGTACTTTTTTGATACACTAATTTTCCTTCCATAGTAAACCAATGCTAATAGCTTCTTCCGAAGTAGAATGAACTAGAATGCAGATGTATATACATATTATGTTGCTCAATAATAATTTTCTTTTCACAGCCATAGCAACTGCAGTTAGGACCCCATATGCTACACATATATTAATTTCTTCCATTTTACTATGTACCAGTTTCCTTGCGTACAGTGACTTCTCTGAGAAACTGGTCTTTGGAGGCTAACCGGTGTCCTCTACAATTTCTGTTTCAGAAAAAAGAGGGGTTCCTCAGGTACAAGTCTTCTTTCCCGTGCCACAGACATGATCTCCGGAATAAATGGACACTTTCCAGATTGCCTGTTATCCGGGTGATCAGAGCAGCCTGTGTCTCTCGGCTTTATCCCTCCATAGCACGTGTGGCTTGCTTGTCACGGGTCCTTCCCCTTGCTGGGTCTCAGGTACCTGGGGGAATGTGGAGGTGGGGAGAAGGTGTGGCTGTTCCCACCACAATGCCTTGAGTCCTCTCGAGTCCCGGCTGGATAGTATAAGGTATTCAAATCAAATTCTGAAAGTTAGGCTGTGGCTTTTTTCAGATTTCTCATCTTAATCACAAATAAGTACTGTATGTGTTTTCCACCAGCACACCCTTCTCTGGCTCTACACAGCCAAGGAAATGTTGTGTATACTTGGCTTTGTAAAGCTGGGGACTGAGACATTTTGCCAAATTACTGAATGGAAGAGATTTGAGTGATTTTAATTAAAATATCCCGTGTCAACTGAGCTTAATTCTTTAGCATTAATACTCCATTCTTGAAAATAAAATCTCCAATGGAAAAATTCTGAGTTTTTGATGATGATATTTTCCAGAAATGCTTTGCCCAGCTAATTTCAAAACCCAAATGTTCAATAAAATCGAAGACACAGTGGGTGTTTGTACTTCCATGGTTTCACAGGAAAACTGGATGACTTCACTTTTTGTTGTTTTTGTAGATGTGCAGTGCTTTATTTTTACAATGTACCTGTGATTTAGGGCCTTTTCTCTGCTTTGGTAGAAAACAAAATTCACAACTTCAGTAAATTGGCAACGTGGTCCTCATTTTGTCACCTATTTGAAAGTGTGAAATCATTTTTGGCAGAAAAAAAAAAGGCTTAAATATTTCTTACAAAGAAGCATTAAACTTCTTATGTGAAGTATGATGAGTTTTCAGTAGTAACCAAATCAGTACCATGCGCTGCTACACGGGAGTCTTTTAAAAACAAGGTGTGTTATGTTTCTCATTGATCACAATGGCTTCACCTAGATTTTCATAAGTCTTTGCTGACTTGGAATGTTGTACAAATTGTCATTTATGACTATTGTTTATACAAACCTTTCCTTAACCAGACAGAAAGCAGCAAGTGTGCAATAGCTGTGCTTGTCCACATGAATCGCATTGGAGCATCCGCACGAGGTGGCGGCTCAGAACTCAAGAGATATCAACCTCTGTTGTTATTATCACAAGTTTTATCTCAATCTTTCCATTCTCGTGGTGTCTCTTCTTGTAATTCCCACAGCTTGGCTGCTTTTTCTAGTATTCTTTGAACTGAGTTAACTGCAACAGGGGTCAGATCACAACCTCATGTGAATCACACTTGCTCCTTGGAATGAATTACAGAGCTGGACTTAACCTGTTCACCATCTGCTCCGTTTCTTGCGCATGGAGGAGAAAGTACTTCTGCTGAACGCATTCGGTAGGGTTTGTTGTTTGATTGCGTCGAGTCCCTGATAAATCATTAAATATCGATCTCAAAAAGGAATCTTAACAAAGGAAAGGGAATTGATTTTAAACGTTGACAGAAAACACATTCTTTCCTCTGCTAACAGTTTTAAGTGAGTAGGAATGATTTTTGAGAGGGTCTAATTTTACCTCTCCAAATGTTTTTCAGAACTGAAGAGAGAAAGAAAAGTTTCCTTGCAGGAGCTGAGTGTTGTCTGTAGTATAAATCTGATGTATTAGTATCTCATGAATAAAACAGAGTGAGCGCTTGCTGAAAAAGATGCTCTAACCAGAGATGAACATACCGCGTGGTTCAGTTAAGAGTGTAAATAATTCTATCTGTAGAGGGTCCAATATAAACTCTGCATACATGGCAGAGTACAATGCAACACCGCTATGTAGATGAAAGTAGAATTCTTTTCAGAGATGACTGTCCGTATTTCAGATTAAAGCAATTTATTAATATGGCACCTACATCTATGTGTAGCCCACAGTCAAAGTGCAGTAGCTTGAAAAAGAAGTGTGATGTTTATTAGGTCTAATTGTGCATAATTTTTAAAAGCTGTTTGACATCTAAGAAGAGATAAATGTTTTCACACTTTTAACGTTCAGACGCAGCACACTGTCTTCACACCAATTATGCTGCTGTATCCTATGAGGTGACCTTCTCTTTACTTTTCAATCTTCTTTTTTATTAAATTCTGTCCTAGAAATGAAGTAGATACTCTGCTTAAAGATTGTATAAAGCATTGGATTTTTCTGCATTTCTTCTGTTTTACTGTGTGTTAAGTAAGGTACAGGTGTTTTTGGAATTAATGTGCCTGAACATCCTCCTTGAACCTAAAATTCAAATTACATTCACATCTATACAGAGTAATACTTGAGAGGAAAAATTTCAAATTTCAAAGCATGTATATAGTTGAGGTTCACTCATTATTCATTGTACAAATTATACTTAGGTGCTGGATCATTAAGTGTTGTTTTTTATTGCAGAAAATCTTGGAATTGCCTTGTGTATTATAAGGAACCAGCATTAATTTGCTTTCTCATGCAAGTAGGATCTTTTCTCATCAGATTTTCATATCTGATCCAATAATTTGTATTTCAATATCCACATAATAATGTTTCTGTTTAGATTTATATCTCTTTTAAATAGAATAAAGAATAAGGATGTAATTGTAACATGTTTTACATACGCCTTGAATACTTTAAGCAAGGAAGGAAGAATGGTGATTAAAAAAATGGAGACAACAAAGTGGTAATGCATAATTTTGTAGTCAAATTTAGATGACATTTAAAGTTGTTGAATCTGGGTATTAAGCCTCTGAGGTTTACTCGTCTTAGAGCCTCCAATAAATATTTTAATTCTCACTCGTAACTAGTGACTTTTAAGAAATACAGCCAATGAATGAGAACCAGAAATGCAGAAAATGTGTGTTGGGTAGGTACAAACCACCTGGACGAAGTCCGTGGTTTGTATGTATTAGAATAAGAAGGCAGTCTGAAGAAAGGGGAGGGAAAGACAGACAACTAAACGCAAGAACGAAGAGGTATTCATAGTATATATTTAATGAAAAATTCAGTTTCAGTGGTAAAGTTGTGATGGAAACCTAAGAAAGCGATGGAGGAAGGGAGACAACATGAACATTAGGGACATACCTCTTTATTATGCACTGAAGTATTTGATCAAAAGGCAGGGTCAGAAACTAGTTGGAAACTGTCACATTTTCAGTAAAGAACAGGAAGAGCAAATCATGTAAGGATGCAGCAATGGATGCAGAAATAGCAAGAGGAAAGGCATCGCTGTAGTACTAACAATGATGAAAATGGCAGGTTAGGTAGTGGAGCCTATGGAAGAGTATAAAGTTCTGCTAGTGAACAGAAAATCTTATTTTTCTCCTTTAAGTAAGTCCAGAAATTTTCCTTATAAGCCTCTTCTTCAAAACGGAAAATGATGAAAGGTCGAAAAGGTTACAGTGCATTCAGAGAGTAGCAGAAAATAGTTAATTTTGGAGTATATTAAAAAAAGAATGGCGTCAGTTTGGGTGTGTAGTGGTGTGGTAGAGGCAGGTTAGAAGGAGGGGAAGGGAAGAGGTGGGGGGGACCAAGCGGAAAGGAAGAGATGCAAAGCTTTTTTGATGGAAAATGCCCGAATTTCTTGGGGTTACCTGCAGTCTTAGATTTGTCAGTCATGACACCGACTGTCTTCAACAAACACTAGATGGAAACCTTAACTGGTTTTGAAGAACAAAAACATAGAAGCACGAATCTGTTGAACTGTAGCATCCAGTATACTAAAATAAATATCGAATTCTCACTGAAGAAACGTTTAGTGAAATACAGCAGCACAGAACAAAAAAAGGAGACCCAGCAGATGAGTGCAGAGGGCAGCATCACTTGCATGCCCAAATGCACCATCTCAGAAATACAAGAGAATAATGGCAGTTATGAATTGGAGAAAAACTTGAAATCCTCCGTCTTCAGCTTGAAGACCTAACATAGAAAGGATGATTCCTTCTGTTTTATTTGAAGGACAGAAATCTTGTGTTCCCGATGACGGAAATGTCAGCTTTCTGATAATAAACCACTAACAAACAAATGGGACTTGCCGTGGATGCCAGGGGACCATGAGAAATATTATCTGCGTAGTGTTTGCTGAAGCAGATATTAAGCGATCCATTTTTACTGGTTTCCAGGTGATGTTTTGATGCCAGCCTGTTACGGCTGCATACTTTAAAAAAAAAAAGCAGTCTTACTAATGAATGAAAAAATATAGAAGTGACTTATTTAGACCATGCAAGTATGAAGAACATCTTGGTTAACTGGATCAGTAAATAAAGTGACAGCAGTGGGAACTCAGAAAATATAAAAAGGATGTTCTTACTTGACTTGTGGACTCAAACACAATATTTAATAATGCCTTTTCCAAACATTAAAACTTAATGAGAAAAACTTGTATGAAAGTCCTCAAAGAGATTGTTTTAGGCGTGTGTGTGTGTTAATACCCCGTTCTCTTTTGTTAGATGGATGCTTTTCAGTTATTTTCGTATCACAGAAATGCCATATCAGATACAAATATCAAATATATTCCTATTAAAGAAGTCTAGTTGCCAAGAGGCAACTAGAAAAGGAATGGGAAAGACCTTAAATAGCTCTTTGATATTCATTTATGCAGTGCTGAAAAGCCATATAGAAAGCCTGGGAAAAAAATATTTAGAGTCCCATAAAAATAAGTAAGATTTGTTATTACAAGAAAATGGCTCTTATATAATGCTCATTCCACACTCCATTTGAGACAATTTCAGTACTGCTCCTTCTTAGTTTCATTATTTCACGGTTAAGAAGGTTCTCAAGCTCAGCCCAGTAAAAGTTGGGTGCGTCTGTACTTTTCTGCAGGATCAGTAGACTTGAACTTATCAAATTCTTAGGCCATCATGGAAAAGGGGTGTTAGGAACTTTTTTTTTTCCTGTCTCTAGCAGTTAGAGAAACATCTAATGTCTTGCATCAGATAGTTTTGCCGTAATAGTATGTTTTATTTAACCAACAATCTTCTGGCCTGGGACAAAGCGGAATAAAGGGATATTTTTAATTTTCATGCACTGAGGGTGACAAGAGCCTCTCAGTGGGACAGGGCTGGTCCCCATCTCTGAACGATGATCCTTAAAGGTGCCTTCCAACCCAAACTCTTCTATGACTCCATATCTCAGCTGGCAATAATCAGCAGAATGAAGTGCATCTGTGTGGTGCCTGCTGAAGGCCGTCAGGTTTATTCAAGAGTCAAGGGTGTGGAGCAGGGTAGATTTAGGAGGAATCTTTGGTGTAAGGAAAGGTGATGTAGCCTTTGTGGAGGACCTGGCTGGGAAGGATTCTGGGTTAAGTAGGTTAAAACTGAACTTGTCCATGAATCTTCACTTCTGTTACTCTGTGTTGAGTTTGTTTTTTGTTTGTTCGTGGTTTTTAAGTTTTTTTTTCTACAATAGAGATTTTTTTTTTCCAATTTCTTAGTCAATTCATGCTACCCTTTCTCTGATCCTTATTCAAAAAATAGCACATGTGCCATGGTTATGGTAGCTAGGATGTTGGGTTTTTTTCCCCTGAGGGTGTCTGTTAGTCCTTTACCCATTGTCCAAAGATTATTTTGATTTTTTTGTCTTTGTAGATTCACTTGCTTATAATTCTCTATACATTAGGAGGTTTTACTTTGATCTGAAAAGTAATTTCAAACACTGAAATCACTAGATACTCTATTTCCCAACAGTATAACAGGAGAGATTGAATACTGATTAGTTAGGTAAGAGAACCTCGGTCCCACATCTGTGTGCTGGTTTGGTTTCTTTTCAATCATCCATTCTGTTCATTTCCAGAAAACTCTTTCAAGAAATAATTTTCTTCAAGGTTGTCATTAATAGGTATTCACATGCCAAGATGGCTTATGGGCATCATCATGACTTATGAGTTGAATTGGTCTTTATGTGGAGTTCTATTTGTCTTGTTTCCTTATTTGTATTTGCGTAACTTAAAGCAAGGCTGCAATGTTTTTCACTTGAAGCGCTCCTTCATTTATTTTGTGGCATAGAAGTGACCAGCTGTGCCTGAAAAAAAAGAACAGTATTGCAAGAGTCTGGTACGTGTTCACTGGTTTATGTGTTACATACACTTTTCCTCCAAAATCGGGTTTTCATCATTGGTACTTGGCGTTGCTGATAGGTTGTCAGTGAGGAAAAAGGACTTCGAAGTGGTCATGATAAATGAATTTGAAAGTGTGTGTTGTTGCCTTAGAAGGTTGAGAAGCAGCATTGCCTGGGTAGATTACACTGTGGATACCAGAATTTTACATGTTATAATAATAAATGCAGATGCTTCATCTTTATCTCTATTACACACACTGACTTCTGCCATGAGTATTATATTTGCTTGCTGAAAAAGAGCTTTTTCCAGCATCCCCAATGGTGCAGAGATACATTCTGAAATGAGTCTTTTTCCACATTAGCCGCGTTTATTAATGACTCCAGCAGAACTTTTTTCCACATCTATCAATTCAGAAATTTAACGTGTTCACCTGCAGCATATTGTAATTCAGATCACTGCAGGGAAATTGAAGCTCAACATTTGCAGATAGACTCTATTTCACTGGATATGATGGATCTGGATATAGATTCTCTGTACACTGAATGGGTTGCAGGTAAAAGCAAGTATTCTGTCTTGCGCTGAATGTGATGAATATGAGACTTGAATGCTTGGATATTGAAAACACACGTCGCTTGAACAGACAGGTAGACCGTATCCACACTTCTGATCTCTGCTTCGTACCAATCCACACTCATCTTTTCCTTTGGTGCCTGCTGTGTGCCAGATTGGTACAGGAAGAATTTGCTGTGAATCTAAAACCCAGGATTTCTGGGCCACTAATTGAGACAACACGGGAAATATCAAGGAGCATCTGTTACCTGTGCTCATATTTTAAAGTAAAACAAGCAGGGGAAGTTTCCTCCTTTCATTAGTTTGCTAGCCTTCAGTGTAAGAAATAAGTATAGGATGTTTGTTGGTGTTCAGCGTTCGTTTTCTCGAAGGGACAAGAATGCAGGTACCTCCTCTGCTTTTTCTACCTCCCTCTGGCCGTGTTGATGGTGAATGGACCATTATTGATTGCTCGTGGTCCAGGAGCTGCTTCAAGTTTCGTACAACTCGACAGTCTGGAAGTGAGCAATTTTCTTTGGAAAACGCCAGTTAATCTTTCTCGCAGTGAGAGGAGACTTGATAACGTGAAGCTGTGTGATCTGGTCGACTGAACAAAAGATTACTTTTGTCTTGGACACGGTCTTATTTTTGTACCGTTTTCAGAGTCACGCAAGCCAGGCCTTTCACGCTGTACAGCCAGAGTCTGGAGAAGCTGAACACTGCATTTTCCACTGGAAACAATGAAAGCACAGCAATTCTGAGGAAAGCATGCCGCTTTTAATTTCGGAAAGTATAGAGAGATTATGGGGCTATTTGGGAATAGAACATTGATTACAGAGTCAATATCTGCAGCCTTTGAGAAGGGGCTTTAATTACTGTTAAAATCCAGTGCTGAAAAGATGTGTAAGCAGGGAATGGCAGGCTTCAAAGTGCTATTAAATTTGTCAAGAATTATACTGTATTTTCTTCTCCCCAGCCATCCTGAGGGCCTGCTTTCTATCCTTTGCCATACTCTTCCAGCCAGGTGTACTTGACCATTTAGAAGTAGAAATGGTCCAAACAGGACACTAGCATCAGCATGGAGTTTGAAGAAGAAAAAAGCAAAAGCTAATGGATTCAGAAGAGAAAAGGAAGGTGTAGAAGCTTAGCTGCTCTGAAACACAAGCTCGATTTTATTACGTGGACTAGATTGCAATTCTCTGTGACACACCTCTGCTTCTTTCCCGACTTGAGTTTCTGCAGTCATTTCTAATAATATACTAAACAATTACTTTTAAGGCCCTCAGGAGGTGGCGAGGGACTGTTGGGATTTACAATCTGATTAATAGAGAATGAGCTGTCAAATCTGAACGGCAGCTATCCAGAAATGCCAGGAAGATCCCTCTGGCACACAGAGTGTGAATGCAAGTGAGCTGATCAAAATCCTTATTATAATAATGATCGTAGCGTAAGGCTTCGTACAGTGTAGTCCTGTGTTTTAACGTGACAGTGTTTTTCAAGTTGTTCTGGATAACGTATATGATCACACATCCCCACAGCACATAGTACTGTGTGAATATATTTCATGTTGTATCAGTTGTCCTAACAAGCCTGCTACCTTAATTCTTCCTTCTGCCTTTAAATCGAAGGCCTGGTACGTGCATCTTTTTTGGTGTCCCACCACTTTTCATAGAGCTTTCTGAAAGAACTGTTCAGGTTTCCAGAGTGTCCCTCATTTTAGGAACGCAATGTGCTTTCTAAATAGCACAATTCCGAATTTAAATTTATACCTTGATGTTGGAAACATCAGCAGGTGTTTCGCAGAAGAACAGCAGACTGAATATACGTCGCTTTCCTTGATGGGCTGAAACAGGTGTATAGGTACGTTCAGCTCAACAGAAACGCTGGGACTAACCTAAGTGTCCAAAACTTTTAAAAAAAACAAACCCAAAACTTAAAAAAAACCCAAGCAAACAAAAAAACCCCAACAAACAAAACCCCCAAACAAACAAAGCCCAACCCCTCACCCTTCTTCCTACCATCACCTTTCACAAGATACAGAGCAGAAAAGAAAAAGAGAATTTCTCTTAGAAATGTACCATAAAGGTGTTTTTTGCTGTGTGCGTGGTATTTATTTTTAAATTCTACGAAGAAGAAAATAACATAAACATAGGAATATTTTTGCTTTTCAAAACCAATTAATAAAAATTGGTCTTCTATGCAGCATACATCTGTTTTAATGGCTTAGTCTGTGTGCATAAGGACCGCATGCTATTGGAAATAGCTATGACACAGAAGGAGATCTGGGGAACTGTATTTAGTAAAAATGCTTCACTAGAACTGTTTAAAGTATATACAGTTAAATGTTTATAAATCTCATGGTCTTTTGTGAGGTACTTTAAGTTTTCAGTGTAAAAGAGACATTTGAATTACTTGTTTTAAATTCTGTTTGCGTGGTGCCCCATGGAAAGAAGTTTGCTTAAAACTTCCCAGAGCAGTCCCTCTTTTCAATAGGAGTTAGAATAACTCCTGATTTGTCTATAGAGCTTTGCAGCTGTAAATGGTTGTCATTATTAAGAAATATGTGACCTGTTTTAAGTTGTTGATAAAGTTAGAAGTTGACAATTCAGTATGTGAGATGTGTGAATTTGAAAGGAGTATGCTAGGAGAGTTGCAGAAGGTTTAGTGAATGAAGAAGTGTTTAGCACTTTTATCTTTTTAGAGACGGTGCTTTTGAAGCAAAATAACTGGACATCTAAATATATTTAGATGTATATGAAGATAGTTTGGTCTTAAACATATTATTAACCTTAAGTACATTCTATACTTTTAATAACTTACAGTGGTGGGTTTTTTTATTTTCTTCAAATTGTACTTGAGACCATTTAAAATACATTTTTAATGTACTGCTATTCAGACTGAAACAAAAAAAAATCCCCACACTGAAAATAACTTGCTTTTTGACAGGCTTATGGATCAAAAAAGAGAGAAGTAGAATCTCTTAAAATTTCTTGAGCCATAGCAGCTAAATACAGTTCACTTTCTCTTTGCTTCTGAAGCTTTCAAGCTGTTCCATGACAGCCATCGCAGTCTGTGTTTTATGCACATACACAGTTTGATAAGAGGGAAAATGACAAAATTGGAGAAGATGAATTTTCCCTTGATTGACCTTGCGCTCTTAATTGCTGGTTAGTGGAGGAACACTCCCTTTGAAGTGCAAAAGCAGTCACTGCATTTAAAGACTCGGACTGCACAAGTGGGAAAACAATCTCTTGGACGTTTCTCATTGAAAAAGTTGATATGGAAATGATAACCAAAGAGCAGGCTATTCAAGAGTTTCTTCTCTTGTTGTTTTGAATACTTTCTGTTCTTATTCTGCATTCCTTGTGCTGTGCTTTGGCATTTGGAGATGAATGCCATCTCATATGGTGACAATAAGGCCAATTCAGTGCCCTTCTGTCGTACATTAGGCTGGATGTCCTGCTACACATAAGGGATTAATTAAATAGCTGTGAATAGTGTATTTGAGACAGAAAGGTCACTGTCAGCGTTTTGTGTGCTTATGCTAACCAGTTATGGTAGGCGAATAAAGTGATACATTAAGCATAATTAAACATGAGCTTGAGATGGTTCAAACTAGAACCAGTTGTTGTCAATTAGTTGACGCGGTGGTGTTTTGTGTAAGTGGTTCACTTCAGACTTGGTTAGTGACAGAGTGTTTCCACATTTCTGACAAGGTATTTACAGGGTGTTTCAAAAAGATGGGCCCCATTTCAAAGCAGTGTATTTCACAATGGCAACATGTTAAAATGTTTGTGTGCTGGGCGAGCTGTATTTTCTTAGCAGTCTGATTTGAGTTGTCTTGTCAGGTGGCCCATGCTTTGGCTGTGTAACGGTATTTATAACTACTTTCTATATGTCTAGATTATCAACCTGTATAGGCTACTAATGCACAAAAACTGGTCATGCACATGGGAAATATTTAAGTACGACTGTCACGATGTTTTCTATACTCAATTTACTGGTATTATTATGTCATAGTGGTGAGTTCACCACCAGGCCCTGTCATATTGCTCTGTATTTACTATAACTAATGCAACTTAGTTTGCGTGCTTTTATTTGAAAATATTTAATATTGATAGTGTATTCTTTTGGTTTGGTTGTTCTGGAAAAAAGAAAAATGAAGAGAGCAGAGATCCTGAATGTTGTTTGGGAAGGCTGTTTGCCTCAGCTTTTAATATGTGCAGATGAACGTATTTATTACGTGTATTCAGCTGGCTTTTTCTCACAATGACAGGTCATCACTTTAGTACTGTAGGGTAAGACTTTGTGTTCATTCTATTTGGCAGAGGATCGCCTAGGGTAGCCTCTAAGGATTAAAACTGTTTCTGTGGCTATGAAGGAATCATTTGGTAATGTGCCAGGTTTCCCTGTCCAACCGAAGAGCCTCTCAGATAAACTGGCTTTCTGTGCATCTCTCTTTGGTGCCCGGAGTCATGAGCTCGGGACACCTGGATCTCCAAACACTTGGGTTACCTGCTCTGCATCACAAACTTGTCCTGACATCTTAAACGTTTCTATTGGAATCCTTGAGGTCATGTTAACATCCTTTCTTATCGTTTTACAAATACGTCATCAGAGGTCATTCTGGACGTTCTTTTAAATGGTTTTCCTCATCAGTTGATAAATGAGTCTCTTGACAAGAACAGCTCATTCAGTGCATAGTAACTGGTAGCTCGTGTTGGATATAAACCAGGGGCCACACATCTTTTGGAACTTCATGGCTTACCCAAAAGTATACTTTCAGTCAAAATAAATCCATAATGCATGCAGAAAGTGCCACAAAAGGTGCATTCATCTTTTTTTTGTGCAAAGGAAAGCAAAAAATTAAAACCGATCTACTGAAGCAAGGAAAAATATAATAACTAATTGATGTGTATAATTAAAAAATAACTAAATTAATAATTAACACAGTAGCTATGTAATAATACACTTTGGTTTTATGTCTGTTTTATTTTCAGCACAAGAGAGGAAAATACATGCTCTACTCTCATGCAATGGGAGATGATTTTAATAGTTTTAAAACTTTAAATGCCTTTTTAGCAGAGGAAGACAGCATTTGATATTAAACAGTGATGAACTTCACTTAATAAATTTGAACCTGTGTTATCGAATATTGCTGATAGGCACAGACGTTAAACCTTTATATGTAGAAACTTTACAACGGTGCAAAGTCAGGCACGTTACCAGCAGACGGCTCACGGAAAAATATTATTTCATTTATGAGTTTGTGCTGTGTCTTTGATGCACCGTGTAAAATTAACTTTTATCTCCAGACACGATCTAAAACGTTTCCAACAGTTCACTTAAAAGGGTGGGGAAAAAGAACAGTGTGTTAACTAAGGAGGAGACATGTTGCCTGAGGCAGTCTACTTTTCTCTTGGCTCTAAAAGGAATTTGGTGTCTCCTAAAGGTCTGATTCTTTATAAGTGGGTCGTGTTTTGTTGTTCTTTATTATTTTTTTTAAACACTACGTAGCTGTGGTCCTCTCAGATATTTTATGAGTGACAGTTACCAAAACAAAACAAGAATGAAAATAATCCATAATTCTGGCTAAGATGAATCACCTGCTAGCCTGCCCCATCTTCAGTTTAAATACAGTGTTTGATCTGCGTAGCCCTGGGGAGTGTTCTGATCCTGAAACAACTGGAACCCATAAAAGAAAATTGATCCGGTTTTAAAACATGGGAGGTGATGTGTCTCACAAGTGCTTTTCATTGAGAAAATGATAATTGAATGGCGTTTCGGTAGCACTCGAGTGGTTCAGCTATCGTGTGTCCGACAGGAGGAATCGTAACAGCTGTCTGCCCCCAACAAAGGGATCCCTATGACTTTATTTAGGGCCACGTTTTACACAAGTCTTAGCTTTACAAGTGTATTTACGGACATTGAAATAGTCTCCTTAATGACACTTTAAGAATAGGAAATGGCAAAAAAATCTAATATATTAGCAAAGAAATGTTTCACTCAGAAAGTGAACGAGTTTTGAATGCAGCGCGACTTCACGTGCAGTACATGTGCCTCTCTATGGAAAAGACAATCCTAAGGACTCTCATTTCAGAGCATGCCACTAATCGGAACCCCGATGCTGTTTGGAAAGTCACCATGGGAATGTCTACAAATAATAACCATTTTTGCGCAAATTAAAATATAAATGAACTTGGATATAAACACTGTCATCAACTTTAATATTGAAAATGCTACTGAGCTTTAATGTGTTTTTCCATCCACTTAGATATTCTGCCCTGGTTCATTCTCAGGCATAAGACTGGGCCTCAGCATCTGTTTTGTCCTTGCGTAGAAACCGACCCAAAGCCCACAAAAGTTTTGAAATTTCGATCTGATATCCATCTTAATTTACTGGTTTTTAATGAGGATTATTGGGGGTGAAATTCACTTCCTTGCATGCCACAGCAAAACAGTAATTGGAATTCTGTGTTTTTCTCAGCTTTGTCTTCCATGGCACCTTCCGATTCCCATGAGGTGAGCCTGAGGTTGGAGGAGTGTGGGAATAGGTCCATGGGCCACATCCTGATGCTTTTGAAGGTTATGTAGCCGTAATAGATGGATGAGGCAGGCCAGGTAGCTGAGCCTTTCCGTGATCACAAATTCTACACATCACTCACGCAGAGGAAACATAAAATCGTTTCGTGATGATGTGATGCGAGCTGGAGAACAGTCGGAGAATGGAGATGTATAAAGGAAAAAGGGAATCAGAATAGGATTATCTGTACTTTGTCTTCCATGTGCTTCTGTAGCTGTTAAATCTGGCACTTGAAAGGTCTCTTTCCTTTCTCAGGCTGTGGAATGAGCCGTCTCTGCACCTCTGCTACGCGCTTCTGCTTCCAGCCCGCTCTGGCCACTTTGGCACTTCTTCTGTGGCTGGATGTTTGTGTAGCTTTGTTTTAAAATACAGTATTCTTCTTCTTATTATTTTTATAATCACTACAGAAGCCAAAACATTGCAGGCTCCCACAGATTTCTTTAAAATTGGGAATAGATTTTTTTTTTTTTTTTTTTTCCTTTTTCTAATCCCAGGTCACAAGAATGCCAGTTTCTGGGTTTACGAAATCCCAAGTGCACCCAGCACTTCTTAATTCCTGTGCAAAATGTGACAGGTGACACTTGCAGCCGAGTTCTTGTACTCAGGCACAGTCTTGGTGTCACAAGTTAAATTTTAGGGAAGGTGGTAGCGGAAATATTGGCCTACCTTAACTTGGTAGTCAGCACCAAATGCCTAAAAATAATACTGGCCTTGGGAAACCCCTTCCTCCTCCAGTGATTCTGTTCATGGGTTAAGGCATTTCACTCTCTGAAAGGTTTCCCATTCAGCCCATTGCAAAGCAGTAATAAGAACGCATGAAATCAGTGAAAATAATTACTTCCATCACCTCATTAAGATTCTGTATTAATTTGACTAGCTATAAGTGCTTTTTTATCACAAGGACATTAAACTTTGGAACGTATTCTGCACATATTTAACCGTTCTTTTTGAGTGAAAAGGGGTCTACCACCATTTTTTAACCGCTTCTTGGAAAGAGGCAGTTTTCATTGTGTTTTTTGTTGATCTGATGACTTTTGCTTTGTAACGTACAAAATTAAAATGTTTCGGTGTAAGCCTTTTTTCAGGAGTGATCTGTTGCCTGAGATGATTAAACCAAAGGGCCAACTTGGGAACCTCCAACTTGCCCGTTTGGTGTGATCTATATTTAGTGTATAGACCTAGGATATTTTTCAAGTAATTGTGGATCCCGTGCTTGCTTAGGTTACCTCTAGCGTAGGATCTCAGAGGGAGCTTTGTTAGTTGTATCTCTGTGAACCAAAAGACCATTAACTGGAAGGGTCAAAGGGTTAATGGAAGAAATATTCTCCATTTGCCATTATCTTGCAACATTCTGCAGGAACTGGGGAAAGATAACACTTGCTCCCCTGTTTCTGTAGGTGGTTTCTAAAAGGTGACCTCGGTGTTCTGCAACTAAATAAAAGATTAAATGCAAATACAGAGGCCAACAGAAACAAACTTGCTCAAGCTGCTAGCGGAGAGCCACACTCCATTAAATGACCACTTTGGTAGCATCAGGTCAAATTCTTCTTAGATGGGTAAAGGTCATAGAGATTGTGTTGCTTAATTGCTCAACTTTCTCTTTGTATGCAATGTCGTTATCTTTTGGGTACTCCAGGAGAAGAGCCCTTACTTTCTCCGGGGCTTCACTGTGTGGAAGGTAGAACATGGAGACAGATAAGAGGAAAGCTTCAGCTTTTTATCATAGCAGTGATACACTGATCAACTAAACAATTTTCCAGAGTGGTAAAAAAATGCCTGCACAATACTTGAAAGCATTAAAATCAAAATGTGTAGCTTTCTCCAAGATACACTTGTGGTTCTTTAAACAGACAGGAATATGTGTATCTTGCCTCTGTGAAGGATTTATCTTCAAAAATCTCGTGAAGCTGTTTCATATGTTATAAATTCTTTTATTAATCATTGGTGCTTCTTAGAACCTCACTTTTGATGCTTGGTTAGTCTTTTGGAAAGGCAGAAACAAATATAAATGATAAAGGTCATCCATGGTAGTTGTATAAAAAGGTCACACACCGATAGAGTGGAACATGACCAAGGTGACGTTATATCAGAAAATTGGAGAAGATGCTACACAGGAAAGATGAGGTTCGCTTTTTGATATCCACATTGCATTTGGTATCAATTCTAGATAACCACGTAACAGTTCTGAGGGGGGATGACAGAGGGTTCAAAAGCAAAAATGAATAAGGGGAGAGTCCAAAGGGAAGGTTTAAAGAGGTGATACGCTGATGCTTTGGGTAGATTTTTGCTTCTTTAGTTTTAGGCTTGTAAATCAGATTTGGCTTATGACAGCCAATACAAACTGAGTTATTAGCCGTGTGAGAGAGGTTCAGTGTGGATGTGAAAAGTGGAATTGATGCATGAATTTTAAGTTTCATGGTCCAAAGGATACCAAGTAGCACTTCTTAATGGAATTTTTAACACTGTCCTAAACACAGAGATAGTCTTGATAGCCTCAGTTCAGCTTCTGAACTGCATTTCCTGTATTTGTCTCCACACTCTTTTAAAGCTGCCTTAGAACTGAATATGGAGTAAATTAACTGATTGTAGCTTCAGATTAGAATGCCTACACACAAGTGTGTGATAATACATTGATTAAAACTACGTATATGCATCTGTGTATAGGTAGAGAGGGTTTATCTACAGCGTATTACCAAGAGGAGTCTATAAGAGGAGTGCATCCTTTGGTTTTTGTTGAGCCTAAGCCAGGCTGGAGTCATCACTGATGTTGTTGTTCACAAAGCTCTATTCTAAGTTGAAGTGCAAGTATCCTTTTCATACTTCTGGCTAAAAATACTTTCCATACATCAATCCGGATGGGGTCACAGGGCACGCCGAGGCTGGCGGACAGGTAACAAAGCAAATCCCAGCATTATGCCCAAGGCGTGATATGTTCCGGCCGGCTGTGTAGCTGTGGTGTTCACCCCAACTCTGATTTGGAAGGCAGCTCGAGGTTGTTGACAGCATCGGTTGCCGCTGTCGCTTGATTTCACTAATTCTGACAAGAGAACCAGGTTTGGATAAAATAAAGGGAAGGAACACTGCCGTTGTCTTTAATGGAATCCCAGACAGCTCTATCCTTTTCCCCTTTGGCTTTAGTTATTTTTGGGTCACATAGTAATTCAGTTTTCCATTTATATTTTTCACCTCCGTTACAGTAAGTTGCATTAGTGAACAAGACCACCCTCCTATTTGTAAAAGCCCCGCTGTGGAAATGATTTGGCAAAATTCTGCTATTGTCTTTGTCACCTGTCAGATTTTCTTTCAGTTTCTTCTCAAATTACACTATTTCATTTCCAATGCATCACTTTCCATATATTAAACACTCCAGATCTTAACATTGTGCGATTTAAACAGTTACTGAAAACCCTGCCTTCAGTTTGACCCTCCTCATATGGCTTCTTACTTCGCTGAACTAAATTAAGATTTGTGATGAGTCCTGTTAATCAATTGTGCATTTTTAAAGAAGTTGCTGCAAAGTCTTAGAGCAGCTTGCTTTTCTGTTTGCTGCTGATGTTGTTTTGTTGTTTAATTTATAACTGAAAGCTAGTCTTTTCCTTTCAGTATTTTGATTCATAATGCTTCTTTTGACAGAAAATTACATACACCCTGTGAATAAAAACACATACCTTATAATAACTGTTTAGTTTAATTGTTCAAGGGAAAATGGACTTGATTTTTTTGTCATATTTGCATCCATGAGTTATTTCTTGCTATGCAGGTCCAATAGGAGTTGCATAAACTTAGCTAACAAAATAATTTTCTGTCTTTTCAGGTGAATAAATACTGTTCGTTAAGATAAATTAGCACACTGTTATTCATCGCCAGTGAAGAAAAATTAATTTCCTATAGCTACATTGGTGATTTCGCAAATAAAATTCATGCCATGTCGTTCTTGACTCTGACAAGATTTTAAACATTTCCTCCATTCTCCCGCAGACGATCCTCTCTCACTTATTTTGGCTTCTGTGATCTTAAGCCAGCAGACTTTGTCTTTTTTAAGGCCGGAGGTTAATTGGACCAAGCATTTCTTCATTCACATTTCAAAGTCTTCTATCTGATTTTTCACGTTGTGGAAAGTCTTTGAACTTCTTTTGGAATGTCAGATCTCTAAAAAGACTTCATTCAGGGAACCTCAGGGTTTTTTAGCCCTATTTCAGGGGTTGGGGCAATAAACGTCTCTGAAAACTGCACAGCTAATTCTACCTACTTCAGTCGTACTGGCCACGAGTCTCCAATAAGTTGCCTTTTCTGTTCATAAAAAGCAGGTGACCTTTTTGACTGATGCATAAATGAGGGAGCAACACGTCTGTCAAGAGTCTTTGTGTGGCTACCAAAAGGAACCTTTCTTGGGGAAATGAGGGAGAAAACTGGGAGTTGTAAAGACCAGTGCTGACGTGGCTGCGGGGAATTTCTACCCTGTTCCCTGAAAATAAGACCTACCCCCAAAATAAGCCCTAGCATGATTTTTCAGGATTTTTGACGATGCTCGAAATATAAGCCCTACTCAAAAAATAAGCCCTAGCTACAGTTCATAAAAACATCAATTTAAATAGTGTCTGGGCAGCTATTCATATAAAAAAGTAAAATTAATTTGCAATAGAATGCAGCAGGACAGATGTGACGGAATGCGATGACATGACTACATTTGAATAAATGTTGATTTTTTTTTTTTTTTTTTTTTCAAGAATAAATGTAGGTTGTTGTTCATGGAAAAGTAAGACACCCCTTAAAATAAGCCCTAATTAAACTTTTGGAGCAAAAATTAATATAAGACCCTGTCTTATTTTTGGGAAACGGGGCATGAATGAGGTAGATCAATTAGATCAATGTTGATCAGGCAGGGGTGGAGTCATTTAGCTTTTTTATTTTATTTATTTATTTATTAATTCACTGCTCTTTAAATGCTGAAACGTGATTCTTAAGACCTCAGGAAATTCAGAATTAACCTTTACTCCATTATGTATTTTTAAAAGTTTAGCTTATGGATAAACCCTTTCACACAAAGTTTCTCTGTCATATGTTCCTGTAGAAGAATCATATGTTTTGGAAAAAATGTTTTATTACCTGTACTATATTTAATCTGTGTCACAGGCTAAATCCCGAATATTTCGTAGGTACTGAATCTTGTCATTGTGAAAGCATCTAACAGGATAACTACTAATAGTGATGCACTTCTCTAATTGTATTTTCTGACGTGGATCTTTTATCTTGTCTCTGCAATGTTTTTTTTCCCATATTATCTGGTAGGCTTTTTTTGCTGTACATCTTTGGCACCCAATAACCCATAGAGAATTTAGTTTAGGACAAAACAGTGACTCCAGCAGAAAATAAGTGGAGCCTTCGCCTGTGTAAGTTGTAATTGAGGTTATGGCACGGCAGATTGCCTTTGGCAGAGTCCTATTACCGAGAAACTGAAACCCTGATTTTGAGGCTGCTGCAGTGTAAGCAAAATGAATTAATTATTAGAGACATAGGAAGAATTAGGAGGGAAAGAGAATGGCTTCTTGAGTGAAATACGATGTATTGACTTACAGCAAAAGAGAGGAGCAGAGCAAACAACTTAGTAATGAATAATCCACTTGCAAGTAACTAATGACTTCTTTGCAGATCTGCAAGAGTTTTTCTGCTGGTTGGGTTGGTTGTCCAAAGTCGATCAAATGTTTCTTAGGAATTAGATTTTTGTTCTGTAACTCTCGATTTGGGTTTCACTGTGACTGTCTGATATCGAGCCACTAATATCGTCTGTAAGTTGGTTTTAATTTTGTTTGTTTAAAATTTATTGCAATAGCTGTCGCATCAAGAAAAGAAAACAATTTGGGAGGAAAAGAAACACAACTTGGGGTTTTTTTGATAAATTAGAGGAAAATACTGGCCTGATGGAGAAAACATTCTAAGATTATTATGTAAAGGAAATCGAATATGCTGTTGAATAAATCTTCACAGCTATGTGCCTCTTAAGCATTTCCTGAATCAAATCTTCCACAGAGGGACACAGTGCTTTAAGTTGGAGGTTTTCTTACCTGCTTTGAAAGAAGGTCTGTTTGCAATCTCGGATGGCCTCTGCATGAGTTTAGGTGCATATAGAAAAAGAACCAATCTGTGTTTGGATTTTCCTACATCTGCTGCTCTAAGTTTAAACCTTACGAGCTGTCTTTTAGAGATGGCAAGTGGATAATAGGGACCATTCGACATGTGTAATATGGGGCAAGCCCGGCCTTTTCTCATTTTTGCCCATCTTGCACTTTGTTGCTTTGCTGTTTACCTTTTCTGTTTGTTTCTACAATTTTACTGTTACAGTTCCTCACTGAGCTCCATTATTTTGATCAGATGTCAGGGAAGCCATTATTCTTTATTTTCTGGGGGTTGAGGAATGCTGTGAGTCTCCTTACACTGGCAAAAAGTGATTTTTTAAAATTTAGTTTTATATTTTTTTTAAAATCTCCTTTGAGTGGCCTCACTTCTCATCCATCTTGCGGTTCCAAAATTTTCGGTTTTGGTGGTAGGACATCGCTTTGTATCAAAGGTATCACTCTTCAGCAGTCCACACTTAGTGGTGCTTTTAGTTAAGCCCCCTCCCTCTGCAATTAATATGTTTATAATGTGAGAAAGATCTTGCAAACATAGAATTAGGTCACAGAATTGCATGATGCTTTTAAGAGTTTCTAGTAGTACCCTTATCTCCTTGTTTTGCTCGTTAAAGTGATTTTTGAATAGAAATGCGGTGTATCTCTACAACTCTCATATAGATACAGTCGTAGTTTTCACCTTTTAAATAAATCTAAGTTGGTCAGAAAATAGGAAAGGGCAAATCTTTTAGAATCCTCGATATATCCAAAAGAAGTGTCTGTGGTCTATGAAATCTAAGCAACTCTGTTAGTCGAAAAGTGAAGGTGCGCGGTAGAGCAGCGGAAAGCTTTTCAAGACTCTTGTCCTAAAGTCAAAACTTAACACAACCCCCAACACACAACTGCTCTGTGAGGTCAGGCTGTGGGTTTTGTTGAAAGTCAGTTGGACTTGTGCATTTGAAAAAGACACCTTTAAAATTGTACGTGGTGTGTCATGAAATAGGCGTTCAAATCCATGTATTAATATATTTAAGTTGGGTCCAGACTGAAATTGTTCAGATGATGGAAGAAGTAAGGGAATAATCTTTCAAGTTCTTCCACTCTATATTTCTTTTAATATGCTTGATATTTTTATAATAGACTTTAGCTTACCTTTCTTTTCGTGGTTTTAACACCCTGAATTGAAAATTACAGCATAGCTCAAGGATGAGATGGATTGAAGTGCTTTTTATTATAGACTGTTCCCAGATGAAATGTTTTAAGCCAACTGGGTAATGGAGGTAAATTACATTACATGGGGTGCTGGCCTTAAAGTGGTCTTTCTATTATGCCTTCTGATAAAACAAAATTTCATTTGAGTTATGTAAACTGATAAAGCAAATGAATAATTGCAGCTTGTAAACAAGAAAAAAAAGTGAGTTTTGACTGATTAAATAGAAAATCCGTGAAGTTGAGTAGGTTTTTACTTTAAGATATTTGATAGAGGACATCCAGTCTACTGGGAGGCTACTAATTTTTAATTTTAAAGGAGCCTGCAAAACGGTCAGATAGGAGCTAACAGCTCACCAGAGGTCTGGAGCCTTTTGTACCAAAGTGCCTGATTCACAGTTACAGACACAGAATTTAAAGGTTGAAGTCTCCAGGAACTATCTACAAATTTAACCAGTTTGGAAAAAAAGAAAATGCTGCTGGCTGTACTGGATCAGACTGGAGATGTGTTTAGCCTGGTGTCGCGTCGGGCCAAGAAGAGTATTCCCAAATCTCAGAATATTCTCCCATCTTCCAGGTATTTGTAACAGAAACTTCCTCAGCCAGGTACTGTTAATTTTCTTTTTTAATAACTCTTACAAGATTTTTAGTTTCCCGAATGTCTCTTGTTGCTTTTAAACTCGCATAATGCTTCAGATCTGCAGCGTTCTGTCACATTTTTCACTGTTTTATTGCATGTTTAATGAAGCACCGTGTCCCCTTGTTTTTCTTCTGTCTGGATTTTTTTTTCAGCCTCCTGCTGCCTGTTATTTTTTACTCTGGTTCTTGCATGTGAAGAGGCAGCAAACAGCCTCTGCTTAATCCCCTTTGCCAGGCCACTCAATTTACTGTGATCCTTCATCACAATTAAAAAAAAAATTATAGTTGATATATAATATAGTGATATTTTATGTTAATTAAGGAAAGAAAGTGGGGAGGTTTTGTATACATATGGTTTCTGCATATTGGTTAGGACTACGTGCTGAGTTCCTGGAGGCCTTAGTGGGGTTTCAAGGAAAACTTACTGCAGTCCTGTGTTACGAGAACAGGGTGGCGTCTGTGCCTTCGTATAAACACACGTAATTATGAGATTGCCGAAGGGGTGTGGAGAGCCGCATTTTCTTTGTTTTGATTTGTCTTTTTTTTACGACTCCAAGGTGATTCCTTTGATGTGCTCCCGTGGTTTCTGTTGCGCCAAGGAGCCAGCGCTGTGTTCTCCTTATTAATGCACTGCTGCTGCTCATGTGGCCAGATAACTCCTGTTTCAAAGGGCGCTACACTAGACTTCATTTCCATTTATTTTACATCATGCGTGTTTCGCTTTACATCTGCCTTAATGGAATTTGCTTTACATTTGCCTTAATATGTTGGTTGTAAGAGGGGCAGGCATCCTTTTTAATGTAATTATGGCACGTCTCTTGGGGTAGTAAACCCCAGTTGTGTGCTCTATGGGATTGGGGTAGTTCTGGGGGTTGGTAGACGCGTACTGAAACCTCTGTTACTGGAAAAGGTGTCATTTCTAGCTGGGATTGAATAACTGGTCTAAGAACCTGCCTTAATAAATTGCATATTCATCAGGTGATTCAATCTGGTAACAAAAGAAACGGGCAACAAGATAGGATAAAACAATAGTTTTCATAAAATCTTCGTAACAGACGGGGATGGCTTATTTGAGAAGGGTGATGGGCAAAGCAAGAAAGGGGGGAAAAAGCAGCCAAAACTGCAACAATGACAAAACCCAAAAACGAAACACAGCAAAGAGAATGCTAGTCTACAGTTCATAAAACAGACCTCACAAGTTCTCATGCTTGTCTTCCTCGTCCTGTGATATTTCTGTTTTCATAAGGGACAGCCCTGACAAGGATACGATGTGTTATTTCATAATTAACTTTTTTCAAAATTTCCAGTATGTATTTTGAAGATTTTTCTTTTTTTTACATGAATGTGATTGATAAGGTGACATGGCCCCAGTTCACCTAAACACTGAAGCATGGGCTTTAGAGCTCTGGTGAACAAATGGCTGATACAGCAAGATCTCTAGTGGTCTGATTTAAACAATCCATTTTCCCTTTTGCTAGTATCCAGTTTTCCTGCAAATTGCCGTCTTTTGGCACTAACATTCCCTTGTCTTCAATAGAACATTGTAGCATTAGAAGAATTGGTGTTTGGGCTGGCTTTGCGGGACACAATTTAGAAGAATTTAGTGTCTCTAAGCTGCAGCACTGTGCACTTTCCTTCTCAATCTGCTTGTGTTTAGGAGTCTGAAAATTAGTCATTAGGCCCTGAGGGGAGATATGTATTTACTCAGTTAATTTGGGGACGTGCGCATTGTTAGAGCACAGTTGGTCTTTACCACCTAGGTAGAACATGCTGTATTCAACAAGGCTTTTGAGCTCTCTCTTACTTGGATTTTAGGACGTCATGCCTTGGTGACCAGATTGAGAGGATCTTCATTTGCCTTTCACAGGGAATTTATGGCCCTCCGCCAAATTAAGTTCACATACTCTCCTCATGCTGCATGTGCATGGGTGGGGAAGCAAGGATAGAAGTTCTGGCTTTCCTATAATGGGATAATGGAGAGTCTGTGGGGAATGGGACAATAATTTCCCCGTTATGAATGGGCCTAGGAAATGAGTTTTGGGTTTCACTAATGTAAATCTTCCCTGTGTCCACTCCATTTACTGTCCGCTGTGCATCTGGGGCTGCGCTAAGAAGTTCTTCAGCACTTGTCTAGGCTGATTAAGATTCATATAAATAGATGCTTTCTGCATGAAATGTATTTTGGCACTGTATTGACACTGGAATATATTACTCTTTTAGCCTTTAACAGTTAAACAAATTTAAATAAAATGATGGTTCGTTTTTACAAGGTGATAAAATGAATATAATTGGGTTAATATCTTAATATGGCAGCCTGGAATTAGATTACACATACCTGTACGCACAGGACTCGATTAGAGAAAATCATATTTTCCATTCCACTCCCTGCCTTTGTGACCTTTGGATATTCAGTCTTATCGCCCAGTTCAAAGCAGCCAGTTCAGACCTGGTGGTGTCACTCGTTCCTGCCCTCAGCTGCTTTTTGTCTGCACTGTTTTCGTACTGTGGGAGAACGTTTGTTTTCCCTCAGTATTCCTAAACAAATTTCCTGCAGAAATGGCAGTAAGGTGAAGGGGGTTTTACTACAATGTTGACAGGTGGCTCTCACAATTATTTCACAATAAAACTGACAAATTGTTTGAGGTGAATTTTGGGATACTAGCGGTGGTCAATTTGGCTTCCTTGTATTTGCTGCATGGGCTCAGCTTGTTGAGTTTTGTGCATGGACTCAAGCAATGGTCGTTGTTTAAGTATTTTATATCACTATCACTATTTATATCACTAATCATTGCTGCTCTGCATATTACTAGTTTTTTAATCTGCGATACGATATGATTTAGAGGAGATAGTTTTGTGCTGAGTATCCGTGTCCCACAATAAACACTAGTTAGTTGGTTGCTTAGAAAAAAAGAGACGTAACCTGGCTTGCTTTCAAAAGAATAAAATCTTACGAAGGTAAGGATGCGTAAAGAGGCATTTTAAAAGTCTTCCACCTCCATGCAAATCCAAGAGTCTAGTTCTTGCCAGGGCAAAGGCATTTTGCTCCATCAGTTATATTGTGTTATATCTGTTATATTTTGAGCACTGCCTACACTGCATCCACCGGGATCTTATCACACACAAACACACTGTCCATTTTGCCATTATTCTAAGAGTTTATTCTGGGTTTGGCAGCTTTGGTGTCTCTGAATTGTGTTGTGTTGATGTTCCTTCACCATCTGCTGCTTTGCAGCCTCCCCTCTTCTCTCTTCAAGTATTGAAATACTGCCCTGGGACCACCAGGTTACATTTGTGACATGTGCTCTTGATAAGGCATAGTAAATGAATCCTAATTAATTTATTGCCCCTTCAGGTTGAAACATTTATATATGACTAATGTTGACAACAATTTAAAAGCTTAAATACCAATTGCTGTTCCAGGGGGGAAGGAAAAAAAAAAAAAGTTGTTTTAAATTAATCACTTAAAATTCAAATTCAATGTAGTCAAGTTTAGCAATTCAGTAGACTATTTAAATGGAGCATCAAATTAATAGATCTGGAAGCTTCTATTTGAATGAACAAATTAATGCATCAATGCTCGTTATTTAGTCTATTAAGGAGAAAATAATGTCAAAGCTGAAGGTTGGCAAAAGTTATTTTTCTAGGATGTGTTCATCAGCCCTTTGTTTTACGGTCAAGAGGTGCAGTAGCCCTTCCTTTACATGATGAATTCCACTGTATTTTCAGTGGCGCCTGCTTGGATGTGTCACACGTGTCATTCAGGTGCTTTGTGAAGTTGATCCCTGTGCCCCAGCGGGCACCCAAGGACATTTATATGAAAAGTTTCACCTATGTTCTAGTACGGGTGAACTATTTCCCTCTCTTCCAGGTCTTTTTCTGCCTGTAGGGCTGTTAATAGCAATTTCATTCACTAGAATCGATGACAGTAAAATGCAGTGGCGTTGTTCGCTTCTGGTTTTATTTTTTAATTGGCTTTTTCTTACTGTCTGTTGCTGTGCGAACTTTGTGCATGTGTATCTTCTAAAATAAAACAGGTGTCCAGTGATTATTTCATCCTTGAAAGTTTAGTCCACTTTTTAGTGAATAATTTTATTGTGCTTTTAAACAGATAGTATATGTTACTGTATTGTACTGGTATATATTATAACACCTATGAGGGGATGCAAATGAAATTAATCTCAGTGTTTCAGCGTTTCAGACACGTCTAAATTCCTTATCCTGTAGAGGTTTGTATTGCTGATATAGTGTCTTTCCATGTAAACATGTATTGAATTTCAGATTTCAGATAAAATATTTTATGTGGACTGTTGACCAATGTCTGATTGCAGCTTTAAAAAACCAAACCAAACCAAACCAAAAAACCCCTAAAACAAACAAAACCCCACAAACCAAAACAATAAAACCCCACAACCAAACAAAACATGAGGCTGTCTAAGGCATGGACTGCAAGTCTGTGCAGAAGACACTGTAAGGATGAATTAATTGCGTGCTTGCGCCTTGGATGCTTCTAGACATGTTTTCTCAGAGAAAAACTGTCACGGAGCTTAAAATGATCCACATTTAGCAGTGAAAATAATTCAGGGGCACAGAAAGAATTTTTTATAGAGAAAAGATTCAAAAGATTATATCCTCTGTTGAGGAAGGCACAGAAAACATTGAATAGTTGTTATACATAACGTGGAGGTGAGAACTTTGTGGTGCGTGAGGAAGAAGGTGGGAGAAGTTTATTGAAACTGAACAAGCTACAGAAAGCAAAAGGTGATGTAAAAATATGTAGTGTTTGATTATTTACAGCTCTAATGTATTAGGCCAAGCTTGTAAAAGAAATAAAAGCAAAAGATGGGAGGGGAGGTGCTAGAATTAGACCTTTATAGTAGATACACGCTGAGGGAAAAGGTTCTGAAGATGCTTGATCAGTCAAATGAACAAAACCTCCTTTCCTCTGGGTACGTGTCCTTTGTCACCTGAATATCCCCAATGAATTAAGAGCAGCTCCTTTCCTTCTCCTCCCCTGGACCGTGCAGAAGACCCTTATCTCTCCTGGGTCAAAAGGCTTTGGCTTGGGCTGGACATGGTTTGGTTGATCAACCTGTAGGTGTGGTGTGATGTGACTGATGGGCCGGGTGCTGCCCAACGGGCCGCGTAGCTGCAGGCCATGGCCTGTCATTGCCGCAGCAGATATGTGAATTTAGGTGCGTCAGCTGCCTGCCATGGTACTCTGGGAACAGAATTGTCTGGTAGACTTCCATGCCGTTTCGTTTTAGTTTTCATGAAATTGGACGAAAGGTTCAAAAGTCACATTTTGGCGGTGGGAGAAGGGAAAGCGTCATGGCCAGAGTGGTCACGTAAGCCTTCTTGCTGTGTGAAATTAGACCTAAATGAGAAAACCTGGGGTTTGGAAGTAATTTAACCCTGCTTCAGGGCAAAAGACAAACTCAGATTTCATTCACAATGTGGAGAAAACATTTACCTTTAAGCATAATGTTATCCCTTAACTGTATCCATCTGGATCTCTTATATCTTCCTCAGAAACATCTGGTATTGGCCACAGTTGGTGAAACAATACTGAAGAAGTTGAATCGGGGAGATGATCTTGTCTGGCAATTCCTAGACTGCTAAGTCATTCATCTGCCACTTTGTCCTTAGTTCTCCTGATTCATACAGCTTATGAATATTCGTATTTTTCTAAGGAATTTTGTTGTACATGTTGATAATTTATTTTCTGTGTGGTCAAGGCATTTTGATTCCTCCCAAAAGATGCTGAAAGGTAAATTTCAAACTCAAACGCTCTTGCCTTTCAGAGCAGGAATGGCATGTGATGGTATGGGAAAGTGCAGCCTTGCTGCCTTCCTTCTTAAATGTGCCCCAAGAGCAAATTGGAGCAGCAGTCACTGACATTTGAACGTAACATATGTTCTGTGTTGATCCAGCTCTCTAGCCTTATAAAAAAGGGAGGGGGCTAAAAAAGATGCTGACAGGCCAGCGTAGTTTTTGTGGTGTGTGATATGTGCCAAATTTCCAGTGATCCAACAGAGCCATCTGCTTTCACATTTATCAAAGGTCAGTACTTATGAATTCTAGCAGCACAGCTGAATTGATTCGCTGACATGAAGGTAATTATGAGCTCGGGTCAGAGGCAGGATGGAGGTGTAGCGGTGAAAAATTCTGTATTTTGATGTCAGTCCTTTATACTGTCTAGACCATGCTAAACTGAGCTGTTGTTAAATCTTTGATTTTCTGCAAGGTGTATGGACTTGGGTGTCCACATAAAACACCAAACATTTGGGAGAATATAATTCACTTAATAAGGCACATCTATAGAATATTCTTATATTTTAACAAAACTTGTAGGAATTAGAACGAGAAGCTGGGAAACTTGAAACATCGCCTTGGAAAGGGAGGGATCTAGTCAGTGTCTTTCTGGCACGAAAAATTATAAAGCAGCTCTCGATTCAGTTCTTAAGTTTAATGCTTCCAAGCATATAGACTGTATAACTACATTTGTCTGTTAAAAGTCATTGATACTATTAATTTTCAGGACCTTTATGAAACAATATTTTTTCACTTAAATTTTCATTAGCTTCTCATATAAAAGCAGGGGAATCACTTTTTGCTCTGCTGGTTCACACATTTGTCTCTAGTCTAGAATGTGAAGCACTAGAAGCTTATGCACATTTTAAAACATGAGGTTATGTGGTTTAGAAGCATCACAGCCATATGACACTGTTTTCTTACCAAAAAACCCCGCCAGTTATAGCTTGACGGTGAAACGTTTTATGACTGAAGACATGTACTTACATCCATAGATGATCTACGATCCGTGTGTGAGAGGCTGGACCTAGAGGATCAGAAGGAGTTCTTTGATTCTTTGATATTATTCCCTGATATTGCTCTGTTGATAATGTTACCATCTTGCAGATGAGGAATGGAAAGCAAGTTCATCCTAGTGGACATAAAATAGAAGCAGAAGGCAGTGTATTGGTGAGCACTACCTGACTTTCTTGATTTATTCCGCTGCCAAGCAAGCCAGATTATTTTATCCTTTCCTCAGAGAATCTCCTGTGCCGATTTGCTCAGGAAACCTCAGCTAAGTGCTCTGTACAAGTAGAAGGGCTTTTCTGGGAGTCTTCAAAGAGTAAGGCCCAAAATCCATTAATTTGCTCTTGAGCTTGAGTAAGTATGACATGTCCCACTTTGCTTCTTCGGGAGGGAGAGATTTGCTGACACACTAAGCTTTACTGTAATTCCTAAAGCCATAAAGGTTTATTTTTTTTCTATATTGTCCTTCATCATCATCCTTTGAAGAGAAAGCTTATATAGTCTTGAAATTCATGAAGAGCTGTTCCTCCATCCCAACTTGAACTCTCATAAGGCGAATGACCTTTGCTAAGTCAGCAACATCCAAATTCTTCCCTTTCAACAAGAAAGCGTTCAGAGGTATTGATTACTCTTCTTCCTTTCTTTTTCTTCTGATTTGCTCTAGTAAGATGAAAGTTAATCTGTTGCTAAGGCTCACGTTTCCTCAGCAGATGCAGATACTCACTGTGGAAACACATCTCGTCGTGCAGCCCAAACAAACCCAAGAATATTTTGAAAGACAAACACTTAGCAGGTCACCCATTTTTGTCCTTCACGTTGTAGAAGACTACCCCTCCCTCTGATCAACGTTTTCATCTTGGCACAGAACTCCCCAGCTGACAACGCTCATTTGGCATACTTTAATTACTCTTTTTTTTTTCTTAAAGAAAGCATTTTATAGCTTAGAAGACGTGTCTGTATAAAAGTCCATCGGTCAGAACGGAGTGGAAGTTTTGGTATTGACTTCAGCGGGGTCGGGATTGCATCCATGATTTTTTTTAACGCTGTTAAGAGGAAAGACAGAAACTCTTCCTGTCGGTAACCATTAGTTGTGGAAGTACGCTGGAATTATTACTAGAGCTTTAATGGCCCGATAAATCGAAGTGCTTCAAGTTATGAGGGCAGCCTAAGATGCTGCCAGTGTCTGACAAACCAGGGTATCGTGGTTCCTTTTGCTGTTTTGCAGCATTTATTTCTTCTCTCCATACAGCCACTTCTGGGGAGAGGGAGGAGGGCACGGAGCTGGAAGCAACAAGCCAAACCTACACTGCGATGTTAAAATTCTATCATGACTGATTTTTACAGATTTAAAGGGTAACCATTAAACCATGGTTGACTACATCGCTGTAAAATATAGCTATTGAGTGGTTTTGCTTCTTAGCTTTTCCCTTTTCTCCATAAAATTTCTGCTTGATTGGCTAAGATTCAGTGAAACCTCTCATTAGGGCACCATGGTTCATTAGAGCTTAAGGAGGCATCACTGAAAATTGATTTGACTGTGCCGTGCTTCTCTAGTTGCTGTGATTAGTAATTGTCTGGCGTTGTGCTATGTCCTTTGCATGTGTCTTTCTAAACTCCGTATGATTTGTTAAAGAGTTAATTCGTTTAATGGTTAAACTCTGTATTTCAAACTTGGCAGAGAAATTCTCTGTACGATGACAAAAAATACAAGCAATGATCTTTCATTATGAAATCGGTTTTGGAAATGAGTCTGATAATCTGTACAAAATAGTAGTTTTCCAAGCTGTACTTTCTTAACCTTTTTTGGGGTTTTTTTTGTGGTTTGAGAGATGAGAATCTGACAATTCTGTGGGGCTGTTACTGCCATTAGCCAGACTGATAGTCAGAGGATCAAATGCCATCATGAAAAATCAATCTTTATACCTCTTCTCCCCGTCCCCCAATAAATGGACTAATAACGCGTAATTTTGTATTTTTAATGAAAGTCAGAGCCACGTTTGCCAGAGCACCCGTGTCATTCCGCATGTGTAATTCATTGACAACAAAATTAAGTCTGTCCTGATCTAAATAGTGAAGTAGAATATATGGAAAGGGATGGGGTCTGATTACAGTAACTAATAACTGAATTGGTGAAATCAGCAACAACAGATACGTTTTCTCATGTGCTGGTGCAGAGAATCCTATTTGTCCCCCAGGGAGGGCAATTGTACTTATAAATATGATTTGCTGGTGAAACAGGGAGGGCAGACCGTGACATGTGAAGTGATGCTACAGATAACAATTGAGCTTTGCTCCGGCCTGGTGATGATGTGACTATATTTGACCTAGGAACTGGTTCCTTTTTGCCTTGCAGCTACAAATCTGACATTTTTAGGAAATTATTGATCCTTGAAATGGCAGCATCGGGGTTTTTTTAAACCTTGTTTCGAGGAAGGAGGTTTCCCTGCCTTGCTCTGGAGGTGCAGAGAACCTCCACAGAACAACCTCAGTGGAAGAGAAACATATATTTTCTTGGCTTTATGCACATAATAGTCTGTTAATTGCCAGCACATTTAACTATGTACCTGTAGTTAAACTGGGGAGCGCAGTTTTGAGTTAGATCAACTGGTTTGAGGAGAGCTTGCAAGCCTCTGTTATGAACATCAGTATTGTTTAAATTTGTTGTTAGCAAACCTCAGAAAGAATATTGTACCATTATTGTTGGGATCACATAAACTTGGGTTTATCTCAAATAATAGAGAGCAAGAAACAATGATAATCTCCATTTTAATCTGTGTACTCTGTGAAATGAAACATCATGCAAAATTACTGGGTTTTGTCTCAGAAGAGCTAGAGCACACTGATACAATGACATATTTAATCAGAAGGAATATGTTTAATAAGAAGGAATTATGTTACAAAAAATGTGACTAAATGACATGGGAGCTGCTTGGAGATATCAAGACACAAAATTTACACTTTCTATTCCATTTCTATGAAATGAGCATTTAAAGGTCAGGAAGAAAGGCTAGTATTTGCATTTAAATGGAGATATTCTAAGTTGAGATGGTGATTGCTGACCTCTGTCCTGACTCAAGTGGATTTTTGTTTTGTTTTTAGGACTTGGAATGAGGCGTCAAAAAAAAATATAGTGAAAATACTATAAATCAGTAAAATGCTAAAAGTAGCTCTCAGGCTCTACTTGATTGCCACCTTTTGTGTAGTTTTAAATAGATATTTGGCCTCTACAGCATGACCATGGTAGAGTCTTCTGAAGGTGAATGCTCTACAAGTTCAAGGAATATGGCTAAGAAAATACTACAGGGAACTGCCAGTGCACGTGTTTAAGTTCTGTTCTCTCAGAACACTCACATTTTTCAGTTTGAGCACGAGACACCTGAGAAGTTCATGCTGTTCAGCCCAACACGTACCTGAGCAACCTGTACGGTTTTCGTCCTGTATTGGCAGTGCACAAACTGATGTTCCAACTTTGGAACGACGCAGAAGCGTCTCAAGGCTGCAGGTTTGATTTGAAGCAGGTTTGATGTTTTCCTTTGTGCCTCTCAGTGCTGGTGGGTGGGACATTGGTGACCTTTAGCTGGGTATCTCCAGCCTCAGCTTCGTGTTTCCCTCTGGAGCAAGCAATGCTTGGATTGCACCATGCAGTTGGGAGCTGAGGCTTGTTCCTTGCGTTAATTTGCGTTGAGTGGAAATATTAATGCAGCAAAGATCGTTTTTCCAGGTCTCCTCTCATCTATGATGGGGATAGGCTAGATCAGGGGTGTCAAACTCATTTTCACCGCGGGCCACATCAGCCTCGCCGTTTTCTTTAAAGGGCCGAATGTAATGTTAGGACTGTATAGATGTAACTACTACATTGGGCCAGACTGTCCTTAAACAGAAGTGACAATCCCAACATCCAGATTTGCTGTGGTTACGATGCTGACACCCATTCTGCTGCTAACCCCTCAGGTAAGACTTGAAGGAACCTGGCTGTGAACAGAGCTCTTGAGGGAATTTTTACTTGGTGTCACACCACCTACAAACGTGCAGAAAAAATACCACGTTACCTTCTGAGAACTGCCTCGAACACTTCACCTGCGTCATCCCATGAGCTGTCAGGATTGGCAGCACAATTTTCACTTCTTTTTTTGAAGAACTTTTTCGCTACAGGGGTCTGATACATTGGAAATAACACACAGTAGATGAGAGCGATGCATATAAAACATAGAACCTGAAACAGCCTTAAAAGATACTAATGTTTGAAGAGAAGCCTGCTATACATAAAACTTTGATAAGTAACTATGTTTTTTTGGATGCAATATATTATGTGCTGGATAATCTCTGCCATCAGGTAGTATTTATATTGCCTCAACATCTATTCTCTTTAAATACTGACTGTATATTTCATATTTGCTCAAGAGGGATTTTGAGTAGTTTCAGATATTTCACCGATGACATCTCCCTTTAAAATTTGTAGCTTTAAAAACCACATGGTTGCAGACTGGTTTTATCATTCCGAAACATGAAATACGCATACGAGCTTTTGGGAGCTACCTGGCAAAATGGGCACGTGCATGTGGGCGGAGAACTGGAGAAAAACAACACAGCAGGAGAAGTTCTTATTACCCCTTGGTAATGATAAAGCCTTAAGACTTATTGGTAATAAAATGTTCAGCTAGAAATATGAGGTTTTAATTGATCCTGCCCTTTCAATAAATCATGTTCAGTATTAAGGATACTTGTTCCCACAGACTTCAGCAGGGGTGAAGGGTCAGCTCTGTTTGCAACTGCTCGCCTCTCGAAAAAGGAAGAAATCCTTCTTTGCTCAGTCCCCCATTAAGGGCAAAACAAGATATTGAATTTCTGGTTTTGTCAGTGCTGCCTCATGAGTGACTTCCAAAGCTGCCGGGGTGACTTTTAGGTGGTTGGTTTTTTTTCTGGAAATACTGCATTGCGGTATATCTTGGTCTGGTGGTACGGAGGAGTCAATACCTTTTTTCAGTCAGAAAAGCAGTTTCTTTTTTGATCATGACTTTTTGAGTCTTGCTGCTCTGGAAGAAGTGTTTCTCACCTCATGTCATTTCTTAATTATTAATTCTATTTATTAGCTATGATTAATATTGATCATCCCTCTTCAGTTTCTGATGCCAGTATTATAACAAGAACCATATCTCCCCAGGATGGACTTTCTCTTATTGATGCTGAGAGATGCTGGTGCTCATGGCTGAGCAGCCAAGTATAGGAAAGTTCACAGGTTCCTGCAGTCGTGCTCCCTAGTGACAAAATTCTGCCTGAAGAGATGCTGGTTGAGTGCTGGTGTATTCTATTTTTGCTTTTAAAGGAATGCTTTTAAAACTAATGAGTTTACTTTGCATGTATGGACCATTACATCTGTATGCAAATAAATAAATATTAGATTTTTCAGCTGTAAAAGGAGTCAATCTGCAGAAGAAGCCTAGAATATTTTGATAAATATATTTGAGCACTTGCCCTACATTTATAGTTTTGTCATTTTTTTGCTACTTTTGTATTATCAAAGATTTCTCACGTTTATCTAAGATTTGCCCTATTTTTTGATACCTGTTGATGTGGCTTTTGGATAATATAAAAAAGGTACATTTATTTGGTAGTAAGCAATTCATTGTGCTAGCAACTGGAGCCAGCCTAAGTGTTCTTACATGAACAAGACTGACATCTCCTGAATAAGAATTAAAATTAGTTCCACTTCTCAAGTTTTGAGGATCAAACACTTTCTTTTGACCTTGGGCTTAGTCATCGAGTTTTTTCTGGGTTTTAGACAGTCTGTGTGTCTGTAGACCAACATCTTTACCTTAATTGTGTGACAGGAGGTTACGCTGTTCTTACTAAACAAGATGTACTCGCGGACGTAAAATCTCTGTCTACTAATACTGTAAGTACATATTTCACCATCAGGAAGGAACAAGATATTGTGTCTTAGCCGAGGAAGGCGAGACTATTTAAAAACCAAGATTATTAGTATAGATGCTTCTAAATTCAGGGCTCATTAATCAATTTTACAATCAGAGCAGCAAAAATAACAAGTGTCTCCTCTGGAGCTGTGATTATTTCCATCAACCGCAGCAGTTTAAAATGTGACTTGTGTAAGGAAGGGAATAAGTAAGAAGTACCAAAAAAAAAAATATAATTCCCTAAAGACTGTAACATTTTAAATTGGAGGTTATATAACAAGCAGAAAGCAGCCAGGAAAATGGATGGTTCTTGCTTTTTGCTGAGTGAAGGGTGAACTTTTGACACGCTGACTTAAACTCTTTGCCTGAATTTAGCTCGTTTGAGATCCGCTGGCTTCGTGTCCTCTGACATTCGACTGGGACCCACTTACTTCTTTACAGCTGTGGCCAAATTCATGAGTCAGAGGAGCCCTGGCGCTTATTTCAGCCGAACTCATCTTTTACAAGTGACGCTAGCATTTGCACATTTCTGTTGTGGGCTTTCGCAAGGGGAGGAAAGTACATGGAGTAATAAAGGTGAGAAGATATTTGTCAGGAAAATGAAATGGGAAAAGAGAAAAAGTGATTTAAACAAAAGAAGGGAGAGCCAGCTAGGAATGAATTACATTTTCTCCGGTCTACTTTTGTTAATGTGGAAACCAACTTGCTGAAGGAACAACCAAGTCCTGCGTTAACCTACGGAGAGGAGAAAATAGCAGAAGACATTTGCGGTGCTGTGAACCTGGTCTTGCTGCCTTCGTCTTGATTTCCCTAGTGCTAATAGCAGAGGAAACAGCAACAAAGATGGGCTGTCTGCTGCTGCATCTCATTCAACACTCCGCTGTTTAAACATGCAGCGAGCAGATCTGTTTGATAGCTCAGGACACTAAGGTTGTGCTTGGCTGTGAGTGGGACAGGCGGCATTTCTGCATCCCATAATAACCTGCACATTTTCAAAGGTTGTCGAGGATATTATAGCAAACTGGGGCTTCTGACAGCCCCTATAGTCCGGAAGGGGCCAAGAATCTTGTTTTGATGAAAACAACCTGAAGAAATATCGTCCTGTAGGAAAATAGATGCATTTTCTTGGTATAGTATGGAAATAGCAAGGTAGAGAAAGATTTGCAGTTTTAGTATTGGAAGAGGATTTTTGTCCATCACCTGGAAAATTATTCTGTAGCATGCACCATATAAAGATATATTTTTGGGTATATTTTTTTAAAGTATCTGAAACAGAAATTTTTTTTTTTTTTCTTTTTTTTCTTTTTTTCTTTTTTTTTTTTTTTTTTTGTGCCTTGAAATGGTATTTTGGAAAACCGACGGCATTTAAATGGTGCTATCAAATTGTGCTACACTGAATTATATCTGTGATGACTTACCTCACACCAGTTAAATTATGCATGTGTGATCGTTTTGAGGTTTCTCTAAAGGCTTTTTTAAAGAAATACTATTTTTTAAAATTGTCCAGTACTTCAGCATTTTCCAGGATTGGGAATGTTTAGGCGCAACATTACGTGTGGTTGGCTAAACATGTATATGATTTAGAGTCAATGCCATCAACGGCACAAGCATGGCAGTCTGTGCGCTTGTCTATGTAATGATGGACAATTCCATAATTTCCTTTTTACTGATGTTTGAAAACCGTAAATATAGCGAAACATAAAGCTGTCGCAGTACGTGATAGCAGCAGCCTGCTGAGAAGATACCCAGGCTGCAATTAAGGGTGATCACAGTGCTTTGTGACCAGTAAATGTTTGTAAATTGAAGAAAGATACAACAGCGATAGGGACGTGCGTGTTATAAACCCGGTCAAATAAGTGGCAAATACTTAATTCTCCAGCTACCTAAAGTGTTTTATGACACGCAGTCACTTCTGGAATTATGAACTCCATACAGATCTCATTCCCTCAGATCAGGGTGTTTCAAAAAGATGGACCCAATGTGAAATCACTGCTGCTTTGAAACTGGATCCATCTTTTTAAAATAGCCTGTATATTTATCTTTTTTCTTACCTCTGTATGGGCATGATTTTCAAGGAAGAGCAGTCGCACGGTGTGAAAATAATCCACTACAAAAACAAATAATCCACTACCTTTCTGCTGATCTGACACAATTCTAGCCGAGTGTTCATCTTCATAGCCTTGTATTTCCAGTTCCTTTTAAAATGCACTTTTAAAAAATTTTGGAAAAGCTTTAAGGCTAAATGATAAATGTATAGAGATGTGTAACGATGGTTTAAGCTGATGACTTCCTACTATATAATGTCTTCATTGTGTGATGTCAAGACCCGTATGTTAGTTTTTTTGTACTGTGAGTGGATTTAGGTCCTGTGAAGTCTGAAGTCTCCCTTTTACTTCATGTCCAGCTTTTTAAAAAATGTGCTTGATAATATGAGGATTCCATCTTAATCTGACAGATCAATGGAAATTTAAAGTTGTGCATTCTGTCCTTTGATGTTCCTTTTCTGCCAATGAAAATATTGCCGCACGGAGATTGTCAGTCATCAAATAGCGCTGGGTTGGGTTTCCTGATGAGTTTTGGCTGCCAGCAATATGTGTGCAGCATAACACAGAACGCTTTCAAATCCCTCCGTGCCACACAGGATTTGGTGAAAGAATAGGTCTTGATCCCTCCCCACCTTAATTTTAAATAATGTTTTTCCCAATATGTGCTAGATCTTTATAGATGTGCTTTTAGGTTTGCTTGCAACACAAGATCCTGATGAGTTCACGTGTGCTGTGCAGTATTATGTGTGGCATAAATTTTTATTTAGGAGCTGGTAAATTGGCATGAGGATATAAGAATAGAGCTAGCAATTAATGTTTAATGTCATTAAAAAGTTGCCTATAACCCTTTTTGCATGGGCTTGCAAGAAGAATGACACACACTAAAGAGCAGATTTAATTAGATGTCAGCTTTGCTAAGCTAATTTGTTTAGAGATGTATCTGGCAGAAAGTTGTGTAGCTGTAGGTTCCTGTTCGTATCTGATGATTTTAGTAGGGCTGCCTTCATCTGATCTCATTTTTGTCTGTGGTTGGTCTCAACTCTGTGACTGGTGTTAGAGCCCAAGCAGACGCTTCCAACTTTTGTCGTCTTCACCTTACAACTGATTTCAAGGAGCCAGACTTCCATGGAAAAGATCCTTGCCCTGGGTATCTGCCACTTGCTAATTGATTTAGTTTAAGCAGCAACATCCTGATCTGCCTGGACAGACACCGAAAGCAGTGGTGGGGCTGGTGATGGTGGGGAAAGAAAATTGAATATGCAAGGAAGAATCGTTCCCTATCCTGGCAAACGTATCCAGCGCAATTAAATTGTGTCTTATTGTGAACCTGTAGCTATGCAAGTGGGTTACACTTGAAAAAATAGGTATCTGTATCACAGACATTGTCGGTTGGGACAGATGATGCCCTGCCTCGCTTAGGCCTCTTTCAAAACCAACTAACTTAAACAGGACCTGGGGACACAACCCATAAACCAAAAAAGGTCCGTGACCTCTTTGATCCTGCTCGACCAGCAAGTGCTGCCCTGTCTCTGGGGCTGCGCTAATGATGCTTACTCATTTCAGCTTTGTATGGTGGTAAGTGTTGTTTTAATTAAAATTCAATAGGTAAAAGAACTCCTTAGAAGCGGCTTCCCAGGAACAGAATTCTTCAGGGTATCTTGCTAAAGTTAGGCTTGTTTTCATCAGTTTTCCTGGAGGACATGGAGGATAGATGATAATTCTGTGCTCTCAGTTATGTATGGTAAAGCTAAAGGAATAGTTAAAAGGTTACAGCTAAAATTGACCCTAAATACGTTTGATGTTTGAATCTTTTATGTGTTGACAGGTCCTCTCAAGTGAAGGTCGCTGCTTCAACAGCAGTAGTTTTCTACTTCCATATAACATTCACCTGCCTCGTAAAAATATTACGTTCAAAGTGAAAATTAGAGAGCTGTTGATTTTCAGCTTCTGGATAAGTCCAACTGGGTCCCCCTAAATAGTCTGTTGGTGTATTTCCCAGTAAATACAGCTTTAAAAGCTGGAATAGGTGTTTAAACTATTTAAATAACAGGATTTCTGTCTGGTGTGTTTATTTTTTTTTCCTCATCAGTTAAAATAGGAGCGCTTCAATTCATAGGTGATTTGTTACTTCTTATTAGGCCTAAATTTAATGTTTTTCTGTTCTACCCATCGCGGCCAACAATACCTACCCTCAGATGAAACCGAATAACTTCTCTCTGTCCTGTCTACCGATAGCCTTGCCAGTATGGAAACAATTAAGCCCCGTGAATACTCAATAATTCCTTAGCCAAGGAATAGGTTGAATTTTATCAAGAATTAGACGTGCTCTTCCGTCTAGGTGTTGTGCTACACCGAAGTATGTCAGAAATGTCCAGCATTTCCTAAAGCACCGAATGGAGCAATCTGACCAATTCCTGGCACTCTTGTCTGTCACCAGTGGGAGGAATGTGTGCAGGACACAGTTCTGTTTCTGTTGGGTCTTCTGCTGCTTTTCCTTGGTGTGCACAAGCCGCTGGCTATCTAATGAAGTGCTACGTTTGGTGTGTAGTTATGAGTTTGTTCACTTTATCACCGAAAACCTCTGCCAGCTCCGCCGTATTTTTTAAATCTTATTTTGTATCTTAGTCGGGCCAGCCTGGAGTCTTAGGTTTATTCTTTCTGAACTCCCCGCAGTTTGTCCACGTCGTTCACAGGAGTCAGCGTGGTGTAGAGGTTGGGTAATAAATCTGGGTTCCTGGCTCTGCCTCAGACTTCTTGTGTGATCTTCATAAATCATTTACCCTTATTGCCTCAATTACGAAGCAAAAAGAGGTAATATTTACTTACCTCAGAGGCACTGTAAAGTTAAAATGTTTGAAAGCTCTTCCACCTATTGCTCTGGCTCGTTATGTATCTTTTTTTATTATTCTTTCCTCCCTTTTCTCCCTCAGTGGCTCCATTTTCTATCCCATTTTTTCCATAGTGGGGGGTATAAAGCTCCATGGCCCGTGATCTCTCACTGTGTGGCCATCCTGAAACTCTCTTCTTTTAAGGTCTTCTTGACCATTTTGTTACGCTGCAGGTTTTTGGTGTTTTCTGTCCAACCTTTTCAAAATTGTAGCTTTGTAATGTGTTTCTGCTTTGTTAGTGCCACCTCATTGTTTTCATGTAAATGTTCAAAGATGTGGTGCCCTTTCATATATTCTATTCATACTTGTGCTTTTTATTTTACATAACCTTTTCATGTTGGTGTAAGAAGCATCATCATGAAATTGTACTATATTCTCAGGTAGGGAACAATAAATGGTTCAGTAGTGATTACTTTCTTAAAAATACGCGTGTATTCTTAAACAAAGTAAAACCTCTTAAGTTTTGAGGTAGAGCAGAGATGCCCACATACCTGAACTGCTTCAAAAACTGCTTGTTGTGCAGTTTTATGATCAGGGAACGTGTATTTTACGTTCCTCCAGGAGCATCTGTCACAAGGATTATGTAAAAGACAGATGAATAAACAATAGTGTGAAAATGAATATGCTTGAAATTTCAGTAATATTGTTCTTGTGATTTGCACATTTATTGTGCATAATATATTGCTAAAATTACAAACCAATAAGATTTTCTGCTTCCTGTTGTTCATTTTACTTGGGACGTGAACTGCAATCTTTCAAAGGTATTTTGCAACAGATCTAGGGCTCTTCTCCCTGTATTTAATTTTGTAATACAATACTCCAAATATTTATGAATTTAAAGAGATGGATCTATGCTTCATTTCAAATGAGGAGATGCCTATTTAAAATGTGCTAATGATACCTAGAGACAGAATTAGAGGTGAAAACTTCCTTGTTCCTGGTCATTCGGTGAAGGGGGTGCAAAGTCAAGCAGTTCCCGTGAAATAGGTGTTCTGTTTTGTCTTGGTTTGGATTTTTTTTAATCTCTCCCCTCTGCTAGACAGCTTCAGACTTCATGGTTTTTTGGTCTGCCCTCCATACTGTCCCTGATAGAACTTGCAGAAATGTTTGCTACATGTCCAGAGCCTGTTATGAGTTGCACGCTTAGTCAACAGAGTCCATGAGAGATAACTAGAGAAGTGATTTAAGTCCTTCTCTCCAGGTTTAGACATTTTCTGCAACCCTTAATCTTCCAGGGCATGTGCTGGAGCCTCTTGTTAACCCTGGTTCTCTCTCTGCGTCACAGGCATTGGGATTTGGATTGACATACCTTACAATACCCCAGGGGTTTGAGTCTCATGAAGAAGGTTGAGGAGCACATGAGAAGCTGTGGAGTATAGAACCATAGAACAGTTTGGGTTGGAAGGGACCTTCAGAGCTCCCCCAGTGCCACCCCTGCCATGAGCAGGGACATCTTCACCAGCTCAGGTTGCTCAGAGCCCCGTCCAGCCTGGCCTGGGATGTCTCCAGGGATGGGGCATCCACCACCTCTCTGGCCAGTATTTCATCACCCTCATGGTAAAAAAATTTCTTATGTCTAGCCTGAATCTCTTCTCTTTTAGAATCATGGCAGGAGCTTTTATTTTTGGCACCAGGTCTGTTCAGAGGTAGTTCATTTAATGATCGCGTCCCTGGCTGGAGTTCCTGTTCCTCTCCAGCCCTCCCACAGTGAGGAAGTCTGATATTGTAGTGTTTGGAAGCTGAATCAATAGCAGACATTCATGAGGACAGAGGTCTGCAAGCATTAGCAGGAGCTGTTCTTGTTCCCATGCCAGTAACTCTTGGGCCTTAAATGCTGGGTGAGAGATACCTGCTTAAACTGAGACGTATGTGGGAGTTCAGTGCTTGTAGCTACTCCCTCTTCTGTAGTGTTAACTATAACGTATCAATTAGAATAATGATTTTGCAGTTTAAACAGCACCTGTTTTTCTATTTTGAATTGGCACTTTAAAAGCCAGTGATTGAGTTATTGCTTTATTAACGTAGATCTGGTGAATATACTAACTAATGACTTTGGAATTTGATGTGACGTGAATGTTCTATTAATGCAAAGGAAAAATTAGGCTATCATGCTTGTCAAGCAAGAAACAAAAGAATGATGAATGGGATGAATAGTTATCCTGGCTCTGTGCAGTTTCACGCAAGTTTGAGGTACCACCCTGAGATTATCATTTGAAGAGTTATTTTTAGAACAAAAAAAAAGAATGAAGTGAGGCAGCACTTGCCATGTGTTAGATCCCCTGAATGATAATATAACAGGAGTTTTCTAGGCTCACGGGACAGGGAAGTCTTCGTGTTTCATCTTCAGCATCCATCACTGGTGATTACCGCACTGCAGTGTCGTGAATGAACATTAATGACATGGTTTTCAGTGAACTCGGGGGTGGTTGTTGTGTTGGTGTGGTTTTGTTTGTTCTGATTTGGTCACTGAGAAGGCAGTAAAGTCGCCTGAAATGAAACTGCATCTGCAAAGTGATAGGAAGCTGTTTTGTAGCGCCTGCAGCATTTATGCTAAGGACCGGCTTAAGACCTTCTCTGCTTCAGGTACAGCTGAATGGAATGAATGCTGCAACCATTTGTTCCAGAAATATATTCCTCTAAAAGGTTTCTTTATTGACTTTTTTTTATCAGTGCTCCCTTTCTGTAATTTCTGTGGAGTTTAATTATTAGCCCCAGGTATCCTTGTTGAAATCCAGACTCTAAGAAATGGAGGTTTAAATTGAGACTTGTCTTGTGAAGTGCTGTGGAATAGTTTTAATATAGTTCCTATAATGTAAGTTTTCCTGTTTATACTGTTGGGTAAATGAGACAAAAATGATAGCGGCTGCTTGAATTTTGGTATATGAACTCAGAGTCCCAGAGCAAATGTCTGTGTGATTAAAGTGGTATTAAAAAGCTGTAATTTCAAATATTTTATGCTTTGTCTCACATACAGTCAATCTACAATGAAGACTAGTTACTTAATGTAATTCTGGTGCTTGCGCTCTACTGAAGTTGAAGAAACTTTTCATTGGTCCCTGTTGGCTTTGGATCAAGCCCTCGGTTTAAAGTATTGATTAAAAGAGAAACTCAATATGAATGGGAAGCCAAGAGAATTAAAATACGATGAATTAGCAAAAAAAAGGGGGGGGGGGAGGGGGGGCAGCTCTGGAAAGATTGTATCCACAAATGTAATTTGTTCATTTGATTCAATGAATCTGGTTCCAGGTGCTTATTCAAAAGCCATCTAAGTAGTGGCTTTGCCTGCACCTACCCAAATGCTTTTTTTCTTCCTCTTTATTCTTTTTCTAATAACTCTCCTGTTTAATAGATTTTGTTTTCCTAGTATTTATTACAGTGCTGTGCAGTAAAAAAAAATGAACAGAGGAAATTTAATTAAGGGCTGCTACAGCTGTTGAGCCTTCAAGGACAAAGTACTGTAATAGGGAAGATTGTCAAGCACCCCAATAAAAGATGAAATGCCCACTGGAAGAACCATAATTGTCACTTAAATATGGTCACCTTAGAGGGAAAATTGCGATGGTTCAGGGTGTCTGCTATATTCCTGTCTTTCCTAAATCACAGTCCTCAGTGATACAAACGCATGTTTTTAGAAGGAAAAGGGGAAATAGAATTGAGTAGTTTCTCAAATAGCTCCCAAAGGTCCGCCATATCTAAATACCACGAGTGGAAACTGCTGAATAAAATGAATGCAGCCTGTTGGACGAATCATATGGTGATTTACCTGAGTTTTGGTATCCTTAGGAGGACTATGCAGCAGAGGAAACAACTCAAAAATAATACAAATCCAGAGAACATATCGCAAAACTTAATTGCGCAAGGATGCTGTGTTTCAAGTCACATTGGTTGGATAGACCAATGCTTGTGATTTAGAAGCTAATTTGCAATTGAGTAAATAATGTTTTATGTATCCCTTAAGGTGTTTGACATTTCGGTCATCTGAGTCAGTAAAATAAAAGCAAATTTGAAGGACAACTATCATTGCAGTCCAGGTAGAAAGAAGAGGAATGAACGTGTTATTCATCACAGTGCTGCTCACTGGGGATGTGATAGTTTTTTATCTACAGCCACAAATACGAAAGAAAAGGATGCATTTTAGGGACATACTCCTCATCATGGTTCTCTCTCCCTTCGTCCTGTGAACCTTCTTCCTTTGGCAGATCGGGGAAATCTATAACCCCCTTGGCACAGCAGCCCACGGCTGAACCTGTCGCTTCATTAGGCTGCAAGTGAGACCCTTCCCTACCACGCTGGGGCCAAATCGCCCTTGGCCTGGTCTTCAGGCAGGGGGGAAATTTTGCAGACTCTCGCTGTGCAGAGAAAGCGTCCGTAACAGCACAACACCAGGTGTTTTGGCTCTTTATTACGTCAGTCGTTTTGCTGGTGCAATCAAAATAGTGGGGAAATAGAGTTTGGGGACAGAGGAGAAGAGGGAAGAGTTATGTCCCCTTGTATACCCTATGATTTAGTCGTTCTCAAAGCACTATTTGTATCTTCAAAATATTTTGTAGGCTTAGAAGTTCAGTCCTGCTCCTGTGAATGGCCAGGTCTCCTCAATTAAGTTTCAGAGTCATAACCAGAAAAGGTTTATTACTTTGATGGTAAGGTATCTTTTAAAAATTTTCTTCCAGTTGGAGTTTGTCTGCCCTTACTGAAAGTTCTGGCAATCGCATTACAGAGTCTGTGTTTTTAGGCGGAGCTGGTCAAGAATTTTCCGAGTTCTTTTCAGAGCTCGCCAGTTCCTCGAAAGAGAAATGTTTTCAAGAAATGTATTTCATATGCAGCTGATGGAGCTAAATAAGTAACGGAGATCTACCAATTAATTGCCTGCTTTTTCGACTTTAATAATTTAGTAATTTTCTGCCTGTTTATAGAGTTGATCAGTGAGTCAGGTCTGTTTCCATGAATCTGCATTTAACATTTCAGCGCTCTGTGAGAAGGGAAGAATGTATATTCAGTAATAAATTAAGGATAAATACTTCATAGATAAACCAACTTAAAGTTTTAGTTTTTCTTCATATCAACTTATCAAATCTATAGAACAGGAAGGGAAGTATTTTATTTGGGACTGAGTGTGTGAAATTTGATATGCGATCAAAAGTATAAACTTGATTTTTCTGCGCTCTTATTTTATTTTTACTGGAGAATAAAAGTGTCTCTGTGCATCCCTCACTTGATGCTGTTAAATGCAAGACCAATGAGGATATGTCTAATAAATTAAAGAATAAGTTTCACTTCTGTATTAAAAGGGGAGTTTAATGAGTTTTTCACACAGTAAACAGTAGTGAGTTTATGAACAGTCCTACCATGCTTGTGGTGAAGGCTATGTAAATTACAGTGATGTATATTTATTCAGGTATTTCTTGTGGGAATATATTCAGGGGCCTATAAGCATATATCAGAATTTGTTACAGGGAAGGAAACTTATGAGGAAGGTTTATTATCCCATGAGTGGAATTAAGGTGAAATTAACAAGTAATTGAAGTTATCTTTGATCGTGATTTTTCATTCCTATTTTTTCCCTGCTCTAAGGAAGTGAATATTTTTGATGTTCAGTAGAGCAGTACAATGCTGCACAGAGAAGCATAATGCTGAATTTTCATAATAATGTTTGTAATGCAAATGAGGGACACTTCAAAACCAGGTTGATTAGCATTTCTTAATAAAACGCCAGTTTCCTCCTTTTTCTTCATTAATTCTATCTGCAGATTACAGAGCTAGATTTTAACATTAGTAAATGTGAAGTGTGCAGTGGCTTCTCGTGATATAATTATTTGGTGGCTCTAAATAGTTTCAGATTGTGCGTTGAAAACAGTTCCTCCAGCACTAGAGCATTACAGTGAATTAATGAGCAGTTTGTCACCTCTGGGACTCTTCCTTTGAAACCCGCTCTGGCTCAAAGTGAACTCCTACCATTTCAGGCCAGCAGCTGGTAAAAGGTTAGAAAATGAATGAGCTCCAGGGACACCGCTGAACTTCCACAGGAGCTTATATTGACTTTAGTGCTGTTTTTCAGAGATCAAACAGGGGGAAATGCAGAGCTGCTGTGCGGTTCCTCCCACAGGCTGCGTCAGCCAGGCAGAGTATTCCCCATCCCTCAGTAACGTGCTTTGCTCTTCTTTCCATCCCCGGCTTCTGCACGGGAACCCATGGCAACACAGCTTCAGCAAAAGAACTGCCTTCTCCTCCTTATATGTCATTTAGGCTTTTTCTTAATTATTTTTTGCCGTCTTCTTTGTAATTGCCAAAGCTTCCTTCTGTCGTTTATTTCGTTTTGAAAAGAATTTATTCTCTTCCTTATCTCTCAAATCTTGCTTTCCCCCAGTGTGTGTTTTTGTTCTCCTTTTTCTCTGTTGTTTCTGGACCCAGCAAGATGTCTCATACTCCACGCCAGGTGCATCTTGCCTTCTAGGCACCTATGAGGAGCCACTATCTCTATTGCTCTTTTTGTTCCCATTAGAGAGACTTCAGAGAGTGAAATGCTTGTTGTGCAGCTTTGATTTTAGAGGAGAAACAGGAGTGACATTGTATGAGCATCATACATGAGAGCATCAGTAAGAGCAGTTGGGGAGTGAGTCTCTGTCCCGTTTTGATTCCAGCTGAGCATCACTTTGCTGGTCAGATTTCTTTTCCTAACTGCGTAAGGTATAAACAAACTGAATTTTCATGGGCAGTATTTAAATAATACATGTGACTTACGATAAGCACTCAGATTGTACAACTGAGCTTGGAAATGTAAAAGCTGTGGAAGAACTGAAGCTGGTTTCTGTCCCTGGAAAAGCACTGAATTAGAGATACTTTAATCTGTTCTAGTTTTTGCACCTTAATGCTGTCTTGCTAGTGGGACTGGATCCTTGTGATCAGACTGTGTAACTCTGTAAAATAACTCTGTATATTGTTTCTTCGAAGACTTTTCAGGACTTTTTTTTTCCTCCGGATTTGAATGTAGAAATAATGTATAACGCTTCTTCCTATTAAGATGGTCCTGGAGTCCTGTCTTTGTTAGTAAGTCATCTTGACAATCTTCTTGCTTTCATGTGTGTTGATTTTGATTAGATAATTCATCAAAAGCCTGTTATTTGCCATCTCTTAGGCCCTCTGTCTTAGACAACCACTCGTCATTTTACCCGGTTGTGGGTTACCACTCGGCAATCCAGGCAAGGCTCGCTGGGTGCCCGGCAGCTCCGTCCTCCCATTTTCCATACAATACTGCAGGGAAGTCATCTAGAATTCTCCTTTTTCAATAACGGAGTCGCTTAAATTTGGCGTTTAGGATAAAACAATGATTTGTGCTATTGATGATTGCTTAAGCGCTTTGCCAGTGATATTGAGTTGGATCTTAACCATTTCAAAAATAAACGCAGCTCCAACAAGCTGTGTAGTTTTACAACCCAGCAGTTTAGTTTAATTTGTGCGCGGCAGGTTATATCGATGGCTTTTGCTCTCCTCTTTATTTGATTAGAGAGAGAGAGGGAGTTGTGTTATTTTAAAAAGGTTGTTGCTAAATGAATTGAGTGAAGGAAATTAATCTGTGGAAATACCTTCACTTAGAGAAAAATGTTGCCTTTTTTTTTTTTTTTTTCTCCTTTGTTTTTGGTTTTGAATTAAAACCCCAGAAAAGTCTGGGTTGGAAGACACTTGCGGTCTAACATTCTGCTGCAAGCCTTAGATATTTAGGTTTAGGTTACCCAGGGCATGACCAAGCTTAGCCTTGATTATTATCTACGTACCAGCCAGAGATTCCACGACTTCTCTGAGCGATGCATTCCAACACTCGGTTGCTCTCATGGTGAATATTTTTTTCCTTATATCCAGCTGTGCTTTCCCTTGAAGAAACTTGTGGCCTTTACCTCATGTTCTGTCAAAATGCATCCTGATGAGAAGAGTGCAAATGCATCCTGATGAGAAGAGTGCCTCTGCTTTCTCTATAACTTTTGTTTTAAGTATTGTAAGATTATAAATAGATATTCTGAGCCTTTTCTTCTCAAGCCCAGCTCGTTCAACTGTGCTTCATATGATAAGTTCTCCAGTTCTCTAACCCTCCTGGTGGCCCTTTGCTGGACCATGTCCAATTTTTCAATGTCTCTCTGGAAATGTGAGGGGACCAAAGCCAGACACGGTATTCCAGATGTGCCCTAGCAGGTGCTGAATAGAGGACAGTGATCACATCCCTTGACTGGCTGCAGAACTCTTTAATGGACTTGTATATGTCCAGTTTGTACAGCTGGGCCCTGACTCGACTTTCATCTGCATCTACAGGCATCTCCAGCCTTTTGGGTTTGGGTTGTATTGGGTCACGATTGTTGCAGCGAGAGGTGCCTGGGGGGGAATTACTTTAACTGTGTCTTCTGGAGGGCGGATGGGATGTGTACAGACACGCACACCCCTTCACCTCAGTGCTCTGACACTAATGGAAAGGGACTGGTGTTTTAATTTCTTTATGCTTACGGAAGCAGTCTGGTTTTTGATCAGAAAGATGCTGTAAGAGCATGAACTGTTTCTGTGTTGGATAAGAACGGCTGCCTGGCCTCACACACTCGCTGCTGGATGTGCTGTAGGCAGAATCTTGGCCTCACCAGGCTCTCATCCTGTCTGGCTTCTTTCTCTCTCTTTTTGCAAGCCGACCTGCTCGCTTTGCTTGTTCTCCAAGCCAAGCATCCAGCACCGGTCTGCGAAGCCAGAGATGATGGGCTGCGTTAGCATCGCCTCATCTTCCTCAGCAGGGCCCAAGGGCTCAATGGCAGCACTTGGCGGGGGGTCCAGGCCCACCTGGGCTGGGCCACCATGCAGATTTCAGGCTGTTGTGGGAGACCTGCCATACTTATCACCTAGCGAGGGAGAATGAGAAGGGGAAGCAAGAGGATGCACTGCACGGCTTCCCTGCATACTCAGTGTTTCTTTATTCTCTGCTGCTGCCTGCAGCACCTTCATTACAAAGGTTTTCTTGGGTCACTGGCAGCAAACTCAGCCTTTACGCTGCTCTGTCAAAAATCGTGTCACAGGTGAGTACTGCCAACATTTTGGTCGTTTCTGAAGTTGAGAGCTGGATGCATTTGCTCGGTAGGAGCAGGGTTGTGCAGCCCTCCACGTTAGCGCAGAGCTCTGGGAAGGTCATGTAGCTCAGGACTGCCCAGCTGCTACAGCAGCTCCACTGCCTGACCAGAACAGAGCAGTGATGTAGCTTCTGCTCTTGCCCGTCATTTTACTCAAAACCTAATAGAGACGTGTTGTCAGGTGCCTGGCCAGGTTTCCAACATGAGAGGGGGAAGATTCTTTTTATTTTTTAAGGCTAAATAATTTCAGTAATTATTTATCTTGAAGTGCCTTATACTTGAACTACTTTCAGAGTCTGCGGCTTTATCGATGCCCTGTGTTACTTGACAACAATTACGTAGGACTCTTGACAGATGGATGATACGGGGCCAACCTCTCCGTTAAGCCTGTGGGCTCTTTGCATGATTAGATTAGGTCAGTTCCTAATGGGATCTTTTTCCATATCGCCAGCCAGACTCAATACAATGTAATCAGGGAATTGCAGCTAGAATGCTAGCATGGCTACTTGTAAGAAAGTGAAAAATCAACTTCACTTTTTCTTAGGTAGTTGCAGTAATTTATTATAACAGTTAAAAAAGAATTCAGTCACGAACCTGCTACAAAGTGATGATAGTGCTGCTGAGAGTCCGAGGTAGGAAGTTTTCTTACCTCCCCTGAAAAGCCAGGGGAGAACCAAGAGATGATCAGCGTGGAGTCTGATGGACCGAGAAGTGCCAAACATCAAAGTCCTTATTAGTTCTTATTAGATGTTCAGAACTTGACTCGGAATGGCTTTTTATTTGTATGGAGGGGGAAAAAGAAGGGAGAATATGTAAATATGGCAAGTTTTAATTTAGGCTTGAGAGGGCGGTATCTTAGCCAGGTTATTAATATTCACTTTTTAGTGATGGTTTGGTCATATGGCTTATTTGAAATCTTCAGTGAACAAAGGAAAGGAGAGACTGTTTCTCTGGTAATGGCAAAAGCCCAGCGCCCTTTGTCAGTAATGGAGCAGAAATGGTACGTTTTGCCATCATTACAAGTTTCCAATTATTTTTCCTTCATTCTGAAGTTAAAAGTAAATCGAAATTCTGCTCACATTTTTTGATGAAGGTGAAATTTCAGAAAGTTCAATGTTCAGGAACAGGACTAACTTGATTTATGTTAGCTGTCCTCTGGGGAGCATTGCTTTGCTTCCAGGTATAAAGCCTAAGGAAAGCCAAACAGTTCCCGTATATTCCAAATATTCCACCCCACGTGTCTTACACCGCAACAGAGTTTGGCCCAAGACCCAAGGGACTGTGTCCTTTGCAGGCTACTGAATTCTAGTCCAACTTGATCCTGAAGTTACAGGAATGCTGGAATATATTGAACAGGTAGGTGAGGGATAGTAAATTGATGCTAAGAGTAGATTTTAGTAAGCAAAATACACCCCTCCAAGTAGTTTCCTCAATTATTCATTTAAATTTTCAGTAGTATTTATATCTGGGCTAATGACAGCGCTGGAGGATCAGTATGCTAGTGGTGAGTAGGAAATTGTATCTGGAAGGGCATGGAAGGAAGTGGGATCCATTTTATAAATTCTTAGGAAATTAAGTTTTCAATTAAAATAAAATTAATTTATTTGCCTAGAGATAGCTCTGTAGAGGCTTACATTTGGGAGATTATCATCAAACATCCACAAACAGATGGCTCCCATATTTCTTTACTTATAACCTACCCAAGCGGGGGAAAAAAAAAGAAATAAATCAGTGCTCCTGGAGTTTGTTGGGGAGCTGTAGAATTGACAAGAATCAGGTGTATCTGGGTAGGGGGGTCCTGCTGCTCAAACTGTTGGAGTTATTCATGGGGACAAATACCTACAATCAACAGTGGAACAAAACAGAGATGACAAAAGCAATCAGCTGAAGTCAGCAAGTTAAACTGGTTTGTCCCAATTACATCTTTTTCACATCAAGGTATTTTTTTTTCTGTTGGAAAAGTCAGTGGGGATTCTTTTCCCTTAGAAACCAAACACACTACCCGCAAATGCACCTCCCCCAACAAATAAACACACACACACACACACACACCTCCCAAATAAAAAAACACCCCAACCTCTCTGTAAAATCATCAAATTATGTTGACTTCATTTTAGCTCTGTTGGGATGAGGGAAGGGAATATTGAGAGAGGCAGCTCAGGGTTTGCTATTTGATATTTGAAAAAAGTTAATAATCTGGAAGCTATTGTTAAAAAAACCTGGATAAATATTATTAAAAATGTTTAAGTAGTAAGTGCTCTGGTGTAATTTGGAGGAAATCACTCAATGTCCTGTTGAGCTGGAAGCCCCCAGCAGAGTTTGGGAAAGGTGCAAAGTTCTCCGGTTCAAGTTGCTCTGCTCTTCCCCCAAACTATTCCCATCCCGTGTGTTTCCCTATTCCTATTAAAGCACTTGCTAGCATGGGTAGAATTCCCAAAAAGCCTAGTTCTGTTGAAAATTGTCCTTTCTAAACCGAGGTTCCATCTTTTCCCACAGATGCAGAGTTTGATTTATGTTTGGGGAGGCCGGGGTTTTACAAGTGAAGAGTTTATATTTACTCTTAGTTGGTGGTAGGTGGACATTTGGGAGCGCTCAAACCCTCCCTCTCTTCCACACAGCTGGAAATACTACAGATGTGCCAGACAAATGGAAACTGCGTTTTTAAGTGGAGAAGGAAGAAAAATAAATGCTAATATCAAATAGCGTTCACCACTGCAATTCAGTGTGAACAGCTGGAGGTGGCGGATAGAAAATGGAAGAATTCAAATAATCCTACATTTGCATTCGTGAAACCATGGGAAGAGAATTTCTCTTCAAAACTACCCAGTCCTGAGATGTGTGCAACCGGGGCAGAAAATAAAAAGTGAAGGCAAGGCAGAGCGGGGGCAAGCAATGGCCAAGAATGTTGGTTCGGTTAAGAAAAAAATAAAAAATAAAATATTGAAAGGAAACAGGTTGAAGGATAGAAGCTGGCCCTGGAGGGAAGTCTAATGCTTTGAGGTATTGATCCAGAAATTGCCCTATAAACTTTGCAAAGAAAGATGTGATGCTTTGGTTTCTGTGGAGCCTACAGGTACAATGATTTTGAAACAATTCAGATGAAGGGGAAAAAAAAAGTATCTTAAATCCAGTAGAAAGATGAAGCTTCTGTCATTTTGCTAAACCAAAGTTATTATGCATTTCACCATACTTGAAATGCAATCCTGTTTTGGGAATCGCTGGAATCTGGGATTACAGATCTCACTTGCTGTGGTCAGCTGCATTCTGAGAATTGTTGTGCAAATGAATTTAGGAAATGCCCCCACACTGACGCATACTGGTTTTGATATAAAAATAAGGTAGAGAGAAGGACAGATAGAGATATTTGTATATAATAATACAAAAATATAATTAGAGTTTAATCTCAATCCAAAATAGTTGCTGAGTATCAATACTGATTTCACAAGGGCAGAATGGAGCCATTTGCAGTGAATAATGTATTAAGTAGTTGGAATGTGAAGTGTTTACTAAAATAACAGTAATTATACAAACCAAGCTAATCACAGTGAAGTTGTTGGGAAGCCTGTGGAATGTGATATGTTGATTTGCTGCGGTATGGATGCTGTGGGTAGGGGGTTTTTTAATTACACAATACTCAGAATTTTTAAAGTTTTACTACCTTTTTTTTTTTTTTTAAATCGCTTTTACATGACAATATAGGAACACCAAGTAAGGCATGTTTTTTGCTAGTTCTAATGTCTCTTCATAACACATTGAAAAACACCCACACAGTGCTACATGCAACATGCAGGAAGTTGAGATTTCCTTTCAAAACATTTCTGAGTTTTTAAGTACTGTGCTGAGATTGCTACTTTGTTTGCTTGTTTGTTTTTGATAAGCTTGCATCACAACATAACGTGATATAAACAAGAAAAATTAGAACAGTTCTTCAGCATCTTCTGTCTGAGGTAATGGCCCACAATATATTTGATTATGTCATTACACAGATTTGCTGGTTATTATAAGGACTGCATCCATAACATTCAAATTGCACTAGAAGGCTCATGAAGAACTTTGTGTTCTCAGCTGCAGAACTAAACTGATACTGTGCCCACTGGCAAAGGCTGAAATTTCCACTGACAATTGTGTACAATATGTAGAGACTTGGATTTTGTATTATTTTTACGGCCAAAATTCATACTTCAGTCTTTCAAAGGAAATTTTAGAATACTGTCAGAACGTCCTTTTAATAATTTTATTCATGACTCAATGTGTTTTCAAATATTTAATCTGTCTTTTGCCTTTTAGTGTGAAAGTTAATCTGTTTATTAATATCTCTTCAGATATACAAATGCTCATTTTCACAGATGTACACATGTGCAATAGAACAGAGAGTTATTTAACTATAAAACTTGGAATCCAACCCCAAGCCATAGATGCCAAATCAGAATTAATCTTTCCTTCCAATTTACAAAAAAAAGCAACAAACTACTAACACACCATCTTTAGAAAGATTTGGATGAAAAATGTTTTTACCATTTGAATTATTCACCATTCCTCATTTTGTTAAACTAGTTATCCAGATGAGGGATTTTTTTGCTATTGTGGGTAGGATGTGTTGTGAGAAACAAAGTGTTTTTTTTTCTTGTACCAATCTGCTTTGTTTTGTGGATAATTTACAGGGGAAGATATAGAAAGTAAGCTAATAAAAATAACTGGAAATGAGTTGGCATGTCCTGAGTTGGGGGGGCACTGAGCTACCTTCTGGCTGTGATGAATGATGGCCATGGGTGGATGGAAGTGGTTTCTTGTGCTCGGTGTGATCCATAACCTTCAACTTCAGCAAGTGTCCTTAATGGTGACAACTGCTGCAAGAGTCCTGTGGATAGCAGAGCAAAAAACCCCGCATTTTCTCAAAGTTTCTGTTGTTGGTTCCTAAACCCCTTTGGTGTTCTGCAACCAGCTCAAAGCCAGGAGCCATCTGAACAGCTTTCCAGTGTCTGTGGGATCCCCTGGCAGCACTGGAGATGGCAGGAGCATCTTGCCTCATTGTGGCTGTGAATTCAGGGGCCTCCCTGCCGCCCATTTCCCAAATTGCAGGGAAATTAATTGCCTACCATTTTTCCATCCCTCTTCCAGGTCTGGTTGAAGCTGCCTAATGGCTCCAAAAGCATTAGGAGACAATTTCTATAGAAAAGGAAGGAGAGGCGGGTAGGCGGATAGGAGGGAATTGCCTGGGCCTTATTTATTCTAGGGAGCCAGGATGGAAACAGAGCCTACATATGCATTACAAGAATTAATCTAGGCTTTGGGACTAATGCTGTGCGGGAATAAAGGATATATATGTATACGTTCATACTGCCTTTCCAGCTTTCTCATATACTGTTGACAAAAGAGGAATACATGACATAGATATCTTGGGAGAGGAGGGCCAGGTTAACATGGAGTGGTCATCCAAAGTGGGCAATAAGCCAGGTCAGCAGCTCTCCTTGGTGAAGTTCCACTCAAGATAGCTGAAGACTAATGGGGTGATGGTTTTAAACTGAAAGATGGGAAATTTAGGCCAGACATGAGGAAGAAATTTTTCACACTGAGGGTGGTGAAACATTGGCCCAGGTTGCCCAGAGAGGTGGTGGGTGCCCCATCCCTGGAGACATCCCAGGCCAGGCTGGACGGGGCTCTGAGCAACCTGAGCTGGTGAAGATGTCCCTGCTCATGGCAGGGGTGGCACTGGATGAACTTTGAAGGTCCCTTCCAACCCAAACTGTTCTATGGTTTTGAACACAGGTGCTGTAGACTCAGGTCTCGGCAGTGTCTGGGCATGTCCTGCATGTGGTGGGCAATTCATTCTGAACTGCTTTGTCGTCTACTGAGAGTCGGTTACTGAAAGCTGGGACTATCCGTGAACTTTGGGTCTGATGAATAAACAGTTATGGTTATGTGGAAGCACCTTGTAACTGAGGAATTTACTTCGGAGTAGTAATAATTGTATGAATTAGCATTAATTAGAAAAAAAACAATACATAGTTTAGCAAATGCATGTGAGAAGAATGAAATAATAGGCCTCAGAGGTTAGGCTGGATTAAGAAGCAAAGAACACTCTTAAAATAACCTCTACCAACAGTGGTGGAAAGTGTTTCAGCAGCTTGACATTTTGAACAGAAAAGGTGTGTGCATAAAAGGGTCAAGATATGTATCCATAGCAAAGTTGCTTCTCTAATTGTTCCTGTTGTATAGATGCTAATTAATCAGTGCACTTAGAAGTTTCGAAGCAGAATGAAGGTGAACTGAGCTGGTTCGTTTTAAAGCATATCCAGCAAGTTATATACGGCAGAAGCCACCCGAGCAGAACTCCGGCTTTGACAGCAAAGATTAATGACCCACCGCCCTTTCATTGCTGGTGTCCAAAGCTGCTCCTCTGCCCTGCCCGGAGCAGCCACCAGAGCCTGCATCAGGTAGGCCCACTCCACTGAGTTATTTCGTTTCTTTTGATCGTCATTGGAAGGAACGTTTAAAAACAAAATCTGCCATATATGAAACTCTACATGTTTTCTGTGGACCTAGTCTCTTGGTGGCCTTTTATATTTAGGAACTGACATGTTCAGTTTTATTAAACTAGCCTGAAAAAAGAAAGCAACTGTTTAAGACCAGAGCTGTTGACCTTATATTTCACAAGTAATAAGATTTTATTTACTGTAGCTACTGCAGGCTTACTGAAAACGGAGGATTTTTTTATTCTTTTAATACTTTGCCATTTCTGATACATATATTTAGATACAAACACTGTTCTTGTACATTGTTCAGATGAACAACCAAAACACAGTTAAAAAAATATGAAAGTAGGCTCAAAAATATCTGAATGCACAAGCGCTGTTTTCAGTTCAGACGATGAGTTTTCAAGCAGAAATGTGCACCAGTTTTACAGAATATTAGATTTTATTTTGGTTTGACACACAAGTCCTGTAGGATGCAGGTGGACCCATGGCATCAGTATCACTCTCAGAAAAGAGCAGGATCCATTTTAGCCAAAGAGTGGCTGATTTTTTTTTCTGTTGTGTTAATTTTCGTGTCTATGTTCATGATTCCTGCCACTAGTTTTGCTGTACTGTAACAGAGTTGTGTTTCCACACTGTGTTTTATTTACAATTTTGCTTAGGCTTTAGAAATAATGTATTTTCCTGTGAGACTGGATTGTGCTTGCAGACGTGAAGCTGCTTGGTAGGGTTGGGTTTTTTGATTTGGTTTTGGTGGGGTTTTTTGCTTTGTTTTTCTGAGAAGGTGAAAAGAATGAGGGAATAAATTCAATTAGGTAACAAAATAGTTTGCAATAACGATAGTGTTGTGGGGCTTTTTTGGTTGGTTGGTTTGATTTGTTTGTTGTTTTGTTGTTGATGTTCTCCCAGAGTGAATGATAAATAAATGAAACCACAGGCGATTGCTGGAAATGACTTCTCTTAGTAGGATGCTTCAGTTGCCGACCTGTACGTGAAACCAGAGTCTCTATATCACATAGGGATTTTGTTCAGGACTTTGGTTACGTCTTCCAGGAGGCTCCAGGATACATTGAACGTCTTCCCGTTGCCTCCGAGACATAAATTTTCCAGATCAAAGCAAAGGGAATGTATTTATGTTAACATCCGTGGCAGATGAAATAACTCTGATGGCTGTGGTTGATCAAATAACTGTAGTGACTACACACTGCAGTCCTGTCTGACAGCACAGATTTCAGGATTTCGGGGATTTCAGAAGAGTGGAAAGGCCTCATTGGTAAAAGTATAGAAAATGCATTGAGTGAGGTAGGCTGAGGCATTAGGTGGAAAAAAAGCAAACGGGTCCTTTTTTATAGCAAAGTGTCCTGTTTGAGTGTAGCAGCAAAATCATGAGAGAGAGAGAGAAAGAAATATATGAGTTGCAATAAATAACAAATAGAAGAAGAAAACAAAGGATTTGGTTTGGTAAAAAAATTATTTACTTTTTCTCAGTGATGAAAATCGACCCAGGAGGATACCTACAGATCTGCTGATTTTGTGTGAATCTGCCTTTCATGGTGCCTGCCTACCAAGTACATACAGAATAATTTATTGCAGGTTTCAGAACTGATCATCCGCATAAGCCTGTCAAGAGCACAACATTAACTGAGCAGAGAGGGAAAATATAGGTTTGTTTTGATCTTGCCATGACCTTGCAGTGGAGGTAAAAGTATAAATAGTGATTTATTATTTTTTTTAAATTTGATACCCGTTAAAGGAAGAACAAATATTCGTATGCCAGAATTCTGAATTCCTAAAATATACTTGTTCACAGTTATATTTTAAATCAAAAAATCATTATTCTGTATAATAAAATGACTAAAACTCGGAGTTTGATGGCGAAGCAAAGGAAATTGGGTTAAATTTCTTTTATATACTCTTGCAAAACCCATTAAGAGAGAGCAGCTAATTTATACCTCAGTTAAGAGACACGCCAATAGTTCAGGTACCTCTGTCTTTTAGAAGTGCCAGGTTCACTCTTCAACATGCAAAGTGGCAGCTAGATTTTAACTCAACTCTGTTATTTCTGAATGGATTAATAATTACTTGCCAAAACAATATTGATGTTAGACTATGGACTAATACTAGGCTTTCCCATGCATGGATTTTTTGTATCGAAGAGGCAGGAGGTCTAAGTTCTCTTAGGAAATATTTTCCTAGTTTGCAATCCCTTGTTCTCCCTTGTTGCCTGGTAAGTATGTGCTCTTGACAGTGAGCTGGAAGTGGCACTTTTCAAAATAACTTGACAAAGATACTTTCAGAACTGTCACTTCCTCGTGATAATCTAATTATTCCCTTTTTCTTCAAAGAAAACTTAGTCTATTTGCAGCTTCTCATGCACATTTGTATCCACTGCTTTTGGAATTAGAGCATAATATTACTGTAAACTAACAGCGTAAGAAAAATTGATTGTCGCTTACAACTGTAGTTTTTGGTATTACAAGTGTGCTGGGTTTTTAAATAAAATAGAAATATTAATATGTGACCAAAAAATGCCGATTTTTTTTCAATTGAAACTGTCAAATGATCAGTTAACAATATAAATTGCATATTGCACGTATTCATGCATAGCGTATTAGTGAATACAAAGATTTCAGGCTAGATTATAGTTTTATCAAATATAGCATCGTACTCCATAAAATTGTGTGTTTTAAGGAAACAGGTTTTTGTTAGAAAATACTTTTTATTGTATGGGTCGTTTTGATTCTTCTAGAGGGTCCAGGAGAGAGTATTTTGGGCTATTAAGGGAGAGTTTCGATAGAAGCACGAATATGCTTAAGAAGGCTTAAGTGTTGTGTGTTTAATCAGATTTTTTTTTCCAATATTTTAGGTTAATTATGTATAAGAGAGTTTGACTTGGTATTAGTGAGACCTGGGTAGGTCACTATTTTTAGAGGCAGCTCCCTTCAGTAATCCCAGAACAGTTTGGGTTGGAAGGGACCTTCAAAGCCCATCCAGTGCCACCCCTGCCATGAGCAGGGACATCTTCACCAGCTCAGGTTGCTCAGAGCCCCGTCCAGCCTGGCCTGGGATGTCTCCAGGGATGGGGCATCCACCACCTCTCTGGGCAACCTGGGCCAGGGTTTCACCACCCTCAGTGTCAAAAATTTCTCCCTCATGTGCAGCCTGAATCTCCCCTCCTTTAGTTTAAATCCATCCCCCTTGTCCTATCGTAATACTATTTATTTTAGTACCTTTCTCTGCTTTGGTGACAAAGTCAGCGCCAGTGGAGGCCCCTCCTCAGAGCAGGGTCAGCGAGAGCGGGTGTCCCACACACCCGTGTCCAGACGGGCTCCAGGTGGGCCCGGGGTGGCCGGTCGGTGACACAACAACAGTGCGGTGACGCAGCACCGTGTGATGCAACAATGCACCGCGGCTCCATAAAACCACTGCTGGGGGAGCTGCCTCTGGAGCGAGAGGAGCCAGCGCAGCCTCGCAGCTCAGGAGAGCGATCGGCAGGAGCCGCGGAGCCGCTGCGAGCGCTGGTGGACACAGGGCCGAGCGCAGCGGGGAGCAGGGCAGAGGTGAGCAAGGGGCCGATAACGGGGCTCATCCCGGGAGCCTGGGACGTGCTGGGCTGCTCCGGGGCCTCGGGACGTGCTCGTGGAGCTGGGAGGGATCTCCCAAGTAACAAGTGATGGGATGAGAGGAAATGGCCTCATATTGCGCCAGGGGAAGTTCAGATTGGATATGAGGAAAAATTTCTTTACAGAAAGGGTTGTGAAGCACTGGAACAGGCTGCCCAGGGAAGTGGTGGTGCCACCATCCCTGGAGGTGTTTAAAGACGTGTAGATGAGGCTCTTAGGGACATGATTTAGTGCCAGAGTGAGGTTACGGTTGGACCTGGTGATCTTGAGGTTCTTCTCCAACCAAAATGATTCTATGATCTATGGATAAAAGAGTATGTATTTTAGTACATCCAGCTGTAAGGATGTCGTGTTGTTGGGAGCCTCTCACACTTGTTGCTGCCTTCCTTGTGGGGTGAACTGAAGACCTGGTTTGGGTTCCAGAGCTTGAGCCACCACTTACAGGTTCCTTTACCATCTGAGGAGTTTTGTGATGGTGTCTTTTTGTTCTTTTGTATGTATTTGTAGACTGGTTAGATTTACTGAAAATTCCATTCTAATTTCGAAGACCAGAGAATTATTGTGGTGAATTTTTAAATGTACATGTCCATACTTAGGTTTTTCTATACAAACACACGCACAAACATTGTATATTCACATTACCATCTATGTGGAGATATCTCTATTTTTAACATTGAAGTAGTGACGGCCCCAAAATATGTATTTTTTCTAGAATATAGACAGTTTAAATTTATAGAGACAAACACTTGCAAATTGAAATGAAAAAGTGACATTCAGAAAACAGTGACGTCACAGTAGTACTATCCCCACATAGTATGTAATACTGTATGTACTGCATTATAAATATTCCACTCCAAGGGGAATGGCAATATGTTTAGGCATTTGCCTAAAATTCCATCGTAGTTAATGTGTAGTGTAGCTGAATATTGTTGCAAAGACCTTTTGTAAAAATCTCTGACATTGGAGGACTCAGCTGAAAGCAGCTGTGTGACATGCCCTGAAAGAGATTCAGATGTCTTTGTCGAGCATAAGGAAAGACCTGAATACCAGAATTACGGATCCCACAAATCCTCTGCTCAGTTTTACAGAAGGATCAGGCAGTTTATGTATTCAGTTAATCTATTTTCACTTCGATGTAATGACTTGCAGCTGTAACCCACTTCATTGGCAGATCAGAAGCTACACTGTCATATCTGTGTGTCCCATACCATTTGGCTTGGAAGGCTAATTGTTTAGCTTGCGGCATGTTTTTATTCTCCCAGACTACGCTTAAAAAACAAAATAGAGCCTGGGCAACCCGCACCCTGCTCCCCTGCGCTAACCCTGCCGTGTCCAACACTTGCTGCCTGCACGGGAGTGCGGGGGGCGCAGATCCATCTCACGGCTCCTCTTTGGGTGGTCACTCCATACGTCTTGTGAGGACCATTCCACAGATCCTGTTCAGATGCCTCCTAAAGCCGAGGCTTGAAAACCCTTCAGCTCACCCCGGTTGGGGCTGCTGAGGTGGACAGAGAGATTTTCTGAGTTGTCACCCAGAGTTCAGAGGATAACCCAGCCTCCAAAACCATGGTGCCTCTTGGGGGTCTTCAGTCTTCTGTTTATTTTTAAAACGTCCCTCTCAAGCTGTGTTATTTCATTTAGCAAAGAGCAGTTTCCTTTACTGCCGTCTAGAATACGTGTGTATCAAGGGCCAAGTCTGGCTGGAGGTCTGGCTCTGGATTCCAGGGAAAACAGTATCAGAGCTGGGCTGCTGCTGTGCAGCACCTGCGGTAGCTGAGCCTCCGCGTGTGAACCGTGTCCTGCAAAGCTTCGGAAAGTTAGAGATGCTCTGATGTTCTCTGTGCTAAGAGGAAGTTTGTTGGGGAGCTCAATGAACTCTCAAGTTTTCAGGTCATCAAATGACTTGAAAATGAGGAGATTCTTCTTTTCTGAGAGGAAAAACATTCAATTATTTCAAAGTGTGCAGTGATGAGAGCTCATAGAATCTGAGGTCCTGTTGGCTTCCAGTGATGTGTTGGCATCTGTATCATTTTGGAAGAAAGGACCAAGTCATTTGGGCTCTTCTGAAAATTTCACATCGAAGCCTCAGTATTTAGAGACCTACATTGACCTACTGTGGATGGAGAACAGGGTGGTGAGACAACAACTTGCCTGTGTCCTGCCGAGAAGCAAGGAGTTTCATTCCATCCAAAACAGTGTGCACCTGAAGGTGACATGAGCTTCCTACATCACAACGTGGTGCCTGACGAGCAGGTGTTTGCGTGGAGGTTCTCATCAGATCGGTCTTTCAACATTTGCTTATGCAAAAACAAAAACCTGACTGGTAACATCTGTGAAAATACATGCATATGACCGAACATATGCACTCTATATATAGGCAGCCTTAGGATGTGAATTTTCTATGGGTTAAAAAAATTATAAGTACATGTGCGCACCATCGTGTTTCCTTCTTTGCTGTGCGTATTTTGGACGTGATTGGTTTCCATCCACAAGTAATTAGATGTTCAGTCCAGAAATGGTTAAAGAGGGCTCTGTTTCTTCTCCTATCACTTTGGATGCAGATCAACTCACTTAGAGCTCAGGATTTAATGCAAACTTCTGCAATTAAACCCTTCCTCATGGCATTTTACCACATGGTCTCATGCTGCAGTGCTGTTTGCTTCATCATCTGCCTTTGCTGGATGGCAAGTGTTTCATTAGGAGCTGTTATGAATTTGTTATAATGCAATGTAACCTAATGAGGTCTTGTCTCCGGTCAGGACAGGTTTATCTTGCTGGTTAATATGATTATCTGGGTAAAGCCTCAGTATAAACTGGACTGGGGAGTCTTTTGCACACACATTTTAAAATACAATTACGTTGTCGCTAAATGACATACCTGCAAGGTTTAGTAGCTCAGCTGTGAAATACTGCAAAAGACTTTACATTTTAAAAGTTCAGACAATTAATTTAACAGGTAAACGGTAATTGTTTGGAGTGATACTATGGCTATGTAATATTAGCATCATTCTTGTTTTATTGTGGTAAATTTAGCGTAGTGTTGTAAAGGCAGAAGCATGCTTTTATTTTGAATTCTAAAAGTAAGTTGAAACATCATCTTCTGGTATTTGAACTGATTTCTCATCTTTGATTTTCTGAAGAGAAAAGTTAGTGGTGGGAATGGTTTTAGACCATGTGATTCAAGTTCAGTCTTTGGCAAGAACCTTGATTCAGGGTTTAATCTAGATTTTGGCACTGCTAACAAAGGTGAAGTATAATTATTTACCGAACAGCATTGAAAGGCCATCTAAATTAAGCACTAAGCACATGCGGAATTATTTGTATAAAGATAACCTGTGTATTCAGTGCTACTCCCTCGGAAAATGCTGTGGCTCCCCTACGAGCACCACAGGAATTTTCAGCCTTTGTTTCCCATGGAGTCTCCTTCGCCTCCTTTTTCAGGCTCTGTGTAAATCTTTGAGTCAGATCTGCTGTGTCTCAACAGGAATGAAATGCGGATTTATAGGAGGCTGAGGTGCTTGGCAAATGGGCAACTTAATCTTTGGAAATGTTTTTATGCTTTATTAACTGTGCATCCTCAAGAAATGTTTGGGTTTTTTTCTCCCCCCATTTTCCCCCCCCCTTTTATTTCCCTTTATGTTGACTTGTCTCTCTTTTGCCTCTTTTTCCTTTCCTCCTGTCCCTTTTCCATGATCGCATAGATTTCATAACTGTGAATCGTTGAGCAGTGATTTTTTTTTTTAAATCCCCTCTTTTCACCCCATCCTGCGGCTCTCGCGTGTTTACACTCCGTGCAACTTCATCTGTTACCGGACTCCAGCGTGCAGCACAAGTGGCTCTACACCCGAAAATGCCACGGGAAGGACCCCGACTGCCACTTCAACGAGTCCCCCTCCGCGACCCTTTCATGTGTAAAGCTCACACAACCCACTGGCGAGAGAAACGGGCTTGGCAAATCCATTTCTCTCTGCAGCAGGCTCAGCATGCAAAGAGCTGGCAGCGCTGAGATACAGAGAAATCCAAGTGTGACATGAAGGCCAGAGTATTCATCGTCGGGGCCAGAGTTTGGCGCCGCTTTATGGTCTTTAGTGAAAAAAAAAAAAAGAAAAAGAAAACCAAAACAAACACACACTCCACCACCAAGCCCTTATCTCCCTCTGCCTGAGAGCTGCTAGTTTATTTTCTAGAAAAATATCTAAAGTATTCGGTGCTAAACTTCCTTTTAGATGAAAGTTTGAAGGAGCTTTACAAGATATGTGCAGAAATTAATGTCAGCGACTGATGTTTAAGCTTTACCTAAATGAAACATTCTTTAGCCAGATGATATGGCTTGTTGTTATGCCAAAATATTGATCTAGAATTATGAATTCCTGATCCCTTCCTCAGGCTCCCACTGCTGGATTCCAGATGTGGAAGATAATGTGTTAAAAAGCGCTGCCTCTTTTGCATCCCTCTGAGTTTCATTTTGTCTGGTTTGAACTACGTCTCCTCTTCAAAGATATGATTTATTGATTCGCGAACATCATCAGTAGTAAGCAATCCCCTGTCCCAGCACCCTTATTGTGATATGATTGTATTCATACACAAAATTAACAGTTCTTTAGCAATTTGAACTTAAGCTTTTTCTCTGCCCCACACTTTTCACCTATCAGGTGCCTTTACTACTTCTGCCATAGCAATGCTTTTGAAGCTCGATTAAGAAAATGCGGTGCAGGCTGATTTAATAAGTATTGGAAGCATTAGAAAGCAGGTGTTTTGAAGAGTTTTCCTAGATGATGGTTCTCCCAAACCTGTGGATGAGTTGTTCCCTGTATATATTTGACTCCAATTTAATTTGCAGACTGCAATAAAATTATATGAATAATTCTGAATTATTATTAAATATTAGGAATACATACATTTTATAAGAAACATATTAGATTGCTCTAAGTTAGTACTTATTACCCGGAAGATTTTCCCCAAACCAATGGAAATACGTTTTCTGTGTAGCATAAGTATAGACTACAGATTCCTTCTTTTGGTGATCCTTCTGGGGACTGGTTAGTAGGAAACAGGGTTTATTTCCACTCCAAGGACACATTTATGCTCATGCATGTGTACACACTCAGGTAAAGTAGGATTTGAGAGCTGTTTATAGCCCATTCTATAGCGTGCTGCATAGGCTAAAAGAGTATATGATATATTTTTTAATGTACGGATTTCCAGTGCTAGGTAACTGTTTATCCTTTTGTTGCTTCCCAGTTCTTTTAGGGAACAAAACCCCATAAGAAACAGGCGGGAGAAGCACACATTTGAGTTTCATATTGCAGTATGGATGGCCTTAAAACGATTTATAAATTTATGGCCTCTATCATCTGAAGTTCTGCTCTTTCATAGCATTACAATAGGTTGGCTGCCGACTTGTGTGTTACTGCGCTCTACTCGAGCTGTTTGGAATATTACTTTGAGAATTGGAAGGGCTCCGGGGTGCTAAAACTGATTATGAGTTTTTTCTTTGCTTGACAAGATGAGCAGGTCCACGTGAAGTATAAGGCAGTTATGTGGATTGACGGCAGACAGGTTTCGATCACAGGATCATGTTGTGTTTTGCTCATCTTTGAGGTGGGATGCCGGCAAAATTGATTTTCGAGAGGATAATTACAGCCCAATCAAATCCTCAGGTTAAGTTTCATGACTTTTTTTGTTATTATTATTCTTAAAGAGTTTCCTTCCAGTGACTCAGTGTGTTCTGGGAGTTCATCAGAAACTTTGTTTATAATTTGTCTTCCTGAAAATCAGAGCAGGAGGCAGTAAACTGCGCAAAAACTCCCAACCGTCCAAAAATCTTAATTTAAAAAAATAATGTCCAGGGTCCCCAGTCCTTATTGGGACATTTTTCTCTATTAATGAATATTTTTTTTTCAGCATGCGTTTGGCCATGGTTTTGTGTGCCGATACCTCTGTCAGGTAGGGCTCTGAGCAGGCTGGTTAAGTGATCCCAGCTGGTAATCGCCCACCCCAGCGCTAACTGTCCCTTGTGAAATACCCGGCCCTCTTAAAATATCAAGAGTTAACTCTATGAATGGGGACTGTTTTGAGTGGTAAAATAATCCCTTTAGCTAAGGAGGATAAGCCCTGAGACCAGGCAAAGCCCTTTTAGGAAGATATAGTTATACATTCCGCAACAATAACACAACATTCACAATTCCCCTAGTGTCGTTATACCATTTATTGGTCTCTGACCACAGAGGTTGGGTAAGGGCTACGGCTTTTCTTAATCTACTTTCTTGAGAACCATTTGCTGCAGTCCCTGGTTTTCATTTGTGTGCTGGAAAGTCTGGATCCAGGCTCCTGTTGCTCGAATTGTCCCTCTTGCCAACTGCTTTGCACTTCCAAGTTGAGTCAACTCAAACTGCTTCACTGGGGATCGGATTGGGCCCCTGTTCAGCCCCCAAATCCAACTCCTCGCCCAGCAGGTTTGTCCTTTCCAAACCTCTCCAGAAGACGTTCTGGTGTGATGTGCCGGAATATTCCAGACGTTTTCCCTTGGTTTGGGACAGACCGACGTCTTCCACTGAACTCCAGGTAGCTGGCGTGCCACCTCTGCTCTCCGGGCTGCTCTTTATCCCGCATTGATACGAGTTATTATTTTTATCATTATTATTATAAGTCATTATTTCACGAGGGGGAATCCTGCATGAAGGTGCTCCTCACCCTTGCAAGTTTACACGTGATGCTTTAGATTTTGATCCCGCAACACGCAGTTCTGTCATTTAAGACATTTCCATTACTTTTTTTGTTGTCGTTGTAAGCGTTCTTTTGTACCATTCGGAGTTTTTTCTATTGTTTCTACTTCTCTTACTCCTCCTTCTTTAATTATAATCATATCTGAGTTGTAGAAAGCTGCGTTTTAACTCTGTAGCTGCTGTGATTCAGCAGTGCCGTAGTGTATGAGCTGACAGGTTCTATTTTGTTGAAGTTCGCTTTTGGTCTGGAAACCAAACTCCCAAGGCATCTTTGAAGAAATCCTACTGAATTCCTTGAACAAAGTTGGGTTGCTCTTGTGAGCAATGCCCTGTTTGTTTCTTTCATAACCAGTGGAAAATAACATAGCTTTTCACTTCTAAATAACCCCAGGTGGTTGGCACTAACCCTTGGACAAAATGCAATTGAAGTGTACCAGTCAAGATCCAGTTTAAGCAGTTTTGGTGGTTTTCTTCCAAATTAATTGTTTGGTACTGTGTAATTCTTTAATACAAAGCAGTTGTTTTCGTTTTTAATGTTGGTTACAGGAAAATTTATGACGCATTTTTATTTCTCTGCAAATATTCAAGTGCTCTTCTGGAAGAGGGTGTGTAATAAATAACGTTGCTTCGTACACGGAGTGGACGTTAAATCATTTAATAGTATAATAAGAAAGCCTTGAACTAAAATCCTTGTGGACTTTCGGAAGGTTTTTTTTTTAATTAGATTTTCCAATATTGCGTTCTTTAATGGCAAACTTTCCCTCCTGCTCCTATATTTTCGGTTTTCTCTTAAAATATGGCAGAATATTTACTGTACTACGAAACGGAGATATACAGAAGCGAGAAAATGCGCCTATATTACATCAACATGCTACAATTAAAAAAATTCGCATGCCTTTTAAGAATACTGGCAAGTCCGAGTGGCTGCCAATATAGAGTGGTGCTTGCATTAGCCCAAATCTGCAAATACCAAATACCTTGCAGCCCCATTTTAGCTTAGTAACTTTATTTCCAATTATATTCAGTAGATATATTCGCTTTTCAGAGCATGAGTCTGTCCCTAAACGACACAGGCTTAGAACTGCACCAGAAAGCACAGTTTAGCTTAGTGTAATTGTAAATTTTTGCATTTCCTTGGTTTCGGCGACTTAGGTTAAATGTCGTGTGTACAAATAAAAATATTTCTCTGTAGCTGGCTGTTTTTCCAAGAGTTTCCAATTCGGGCTTCGTGCTTTCTCACCAGCTATCATCTCCCTATCCAGCTTCAGATGAAATACTGAAGGTACGCGGAGGAGATCTGAAAATAGGAGGAACTATCTTCAACTTGTCACCCTTTAGGATGAAATCACAGTTAAAAATGTTGTAAACCTGATGATTAAATTACTGTTTCTGCTTTGATTCAAAGAAGGGGAGAAGGGCCCGGTACAGAGAATCTGACCCCAGAAGAGGTGCTGGCAGCAATCTCTCTGCGGCCGTCCCATGGGGCAAGGCCGGCGCTGGACTCTGTCCGGGAATCACTACATCAAAATACTCTGTCAGGAATGATGAAAATGAGATCAGATTCTCGGTCTGTAGAGATGACACGTCAGAAGATGTGAAATTTCCAGTGGAATAACTTGTATATCATGTGGTGAGATCCGCCTGCGTGCATTCTTGTGTGTAGTGCGAACACCCCCGGATCTGCTTTTATTGCCTCCTTCCCTCCAGTTGAGATTTCGTGAAATCCCACTCAGAGGGGGGCAGATTTTATGACTGGATTTGATTTTATTGCTTCTGCTTGTGCATTTGCTCTCTGTATTTTTGAAGCTCCTATGTGTATCTGTGTGTGGTGTTAGAAATGCGGGAATAAATTCACAACTCATCTTGAAGAAACCATCGCAACGCAACGCTTTCCTTCACGAAGGCTTTTTGGTCACGTATTTGCTTTTATGGAGGAGTGGGAATAGGTTGAAATACTTATAGAAAATGTTCTGGTGAGAACTTAGCTTGCGCTTACTGTGATTTTTAGCTGTGGTTAACAAAACCATAGTGCCTTATACAGTACAGCAGCTATTTCAGCTGTACACATTCACTTTTTCAAGACGTTCCACCAAGAATATTTCACTTTCATTTTATTTCTGTGTCTTTTAGTCCCCTCTTTGTTCTGAAAATGTGGAGCGTGGTGCGTTTCAATTCCTGTGCTCCCTAGAAATGTTAAAGCCATTTGCTGTTCTAACTGATCCCTGCTTGGAGTGTTTCATTACTGACGCAATCTCGAGGTGAGCATTATAAAGTGAAGTATTATTCTTGAGCTCACTGCGAAGCTGTAGGGAGTCAAACTGCAGGCAGCCGATGTCAAAATCACCTTTTCTAAAGGAATTTATATTTTTTTTTTTTAGCGTGAGGGTGAAGAGCATTTAAGGCTGTGTTTGCTCGTCTTGGAGCTTGGGATGTAATGAGTAAAATGACAGAAGAATATGACCTTGCAAAGAAGGAGAGGGATAAAATCTACGTGAGCTTTGGGAATAATGGAAATGAGGAATGGTCGAAATGAATGAAACCTTTAAAGGTTGCCTTTCCCTTCAGAAAGCTTTTTGATACAATACGAAGCTTCTAACAAACCCTTAAGAAAAGACAATTATGGTACTATCATTTGGTTTAGGATTCAAGGTGTGCTGACTGGCTGCAGTTTGACAGCCACAGAAACCATTTTCCATTTAATCTATTTAACAAGAATGAAAGTGTGTTTTCTTGCTCTTAGTATGTAGAATATTTAGTCATTAATTTGGTTTTATACTGCTTTCACTGCTGAGATTTGAGCATATTGTGGAAAATTAATTATCTTTGCACACGCCGTACTTATGAAGTATCGATTTGCCTTTTCCAGTTATAGAAAATTGTACCTTTTTTCCCCTCTCAAATTGAATTTATTTCTTCAGAGGAGTTAGACTTGAAAACGCTGCATGAAAAGCCAGTATTTTGAAGAGCAGGGTGTATGGAGTGGATTTTTTTGAAACGTTTGGGGCGGTCTTCTTTCACAACCACCTCTTGTAATGTATTAACCCCCCCAAAAAACCACGCGGTGCATGTTCAGCAGTTCCAGAATAGGAACGATTACGTGCAGATGTGAAAGCCGCGGATGAAGGTGCACATGGAGGGCCCGGTCTGAGGAACGGCAATTCAACAGCTTCCCTTTGGTAGCTCAGGCCCTACGAGAAGATGGAGCGATGAGGTTTCTGTGAATACTTATTTCTGATTTTCACCATATTCAAAGCTTTATCTATCCCTGCCGTCATGTAACTGAACTGTTGGGGTTTTTTTTTCCCTTTCATTCTAGAGTTGCTGATTTTAGAAAAGGGAAGGAGAGATGAAAGGAAAGTTGGTTGAAAGTTTGAAAGGAAGTCGGTTGGTTCGGTGTGAGTTTTTTGTTGGGGTTTATTTTTTTTCTTTTTTCATCGTCCCCATTTTTTTGGAACCAAAGTCTGTAATTTTAGGAAGTGTGTAAGAACATACATTTGCTTTGATTTTTCTGTTGGATTTTTGCTTTCCATGCTAAATTTCTCCAGACCCCTCTCATGACTGGCACCGGTCACACATTGATCTCTTCATGCACGTCCTGTTGTAGTTCCTGTGTGTAACCAACCCTCCCTCCCCATCTCCGTGCTGCGCTTTTCCTTTCTCCTTTCCTACCAGATTTCATTGGTGATTTCTTTGCCATGCGGAGGCTCCGCATTTCAGAGCAGCCCACAGCCGCAATCACCCATTTGTCACAGTGTGCGTGAACCAGCCGGCCTGCTCGCTGCCCTTAAGTCCTTCAGTTGTTCTGCTGACACACCACAAAATTATCCTCAATGAATGGGAAAAGTCTCATCGCGGTAGAAGCCGTCTGGGCAATATATAAAAAAGCACTTCGTGTGCATTCACCTTTTTTTAATTTTTTTTTTTAAATTTTCCCACCTCCCTCTAACGTAGAGTTGTTTTTCCCTTTCATCTCAGTGTTTCTGAAGGCAATAAAAGCTTTGTCCACCAGCGGTTATAAATTTCTGCTCTGCCACACCCCCAATTCACCGCTATTATGCTTCGGCTTGTACGGCTGGAACCCCACGAGGCATTTTCAAGTATCTCCTCCATCCGACTCAAGCAGTTCTCATCACTCCAGAAACGTCTTTCTTTAGCTTACAGGACAGAAGAATGAGTTCCCTTCAGAGCTTAATATACCTCCGCTTCCCACAGAAGCTGAAGGGGTGCTGAGGTAATGTAATGAGAGCACAGGCAATCTGGGTTGGAAGTAAAATACATTTTGCCTGTGATGTGCTCAACCTTTTCTGCCCTGGGGCTTAAAAACTGAAAGCTACTCTTTAATTTAGCGTTCCCCGCCTGTACACTGAAACGCTGCTAATGATTCGAGAGAGTTAACAAGAGGGTAGCAGAAATGGTATGTCAGATACGTCTGAAACCATAAAAATTCTAGAGGCTAGACAATTTGACTCATGTCGATGGACTTTGAAAATGTAATTTTCTGTCTACTGGAGGCCAGGGAGGAGAATGTATTGAGTTCATTTGTGTTGCAGTATTTTTACAAACTCCTTATTAAATCAAACTTGAAGTAAAGGTTCATTCTGACAACAGTTAGTGTGCTATCACCCTTATATCTTTAGAATAACAAAACAGAATCATTTTTAAATTTAAAAATAGTCCAAAAAATCTAGATCACTTCAAAGCAGAGACATGTTTTGGTGATGGTGGGTTTTTTTGGTTGTTTTGTTTTCTCTGTGGAAGCAGTGCTCCCAGGAAAAAGGCTGGGATTTGGGGTTCACCAGCTCAGTTATTCTTATTAATGTGTCAGGTGTGCCAGTTCTTCTGATTGTGGTGGAGTTTGGGTTTTGTGTGTGGTTTGTTTGGGTTTTTTTCCTCTCCGTGAGCTTCTGCTGGGGAAGCTTGCTGTGTGTCATGAGTGCAAGGACACGTGTCCCAAGGAGATTAATGTCTGTTTCCAGATACGTGGCTATTTCTCATGATTTGTGATCCATAGAGGTGGCTATTTACACCACCTAAAAATGCAGAATAGGGCATCTATTATTTAATCTGTCTAATTTTTTTTTAATGCTGTAAAGAAGTTAATTTATTCCGTAAGATAGTTGCTTTTCATGCCACTTCAACATCTGTTTCTGAATGATATCTTCAGGTCTGTAGTGCAACTTAGACCTACTTTGGAGTTGGAAGCTATTGCATGCTAGTCATGGCATACAATGCAATTCTAAGGTGTTCATGTGTATTTAAAATAAGATTGATTTACAACACTTTCTTTCTCAGGGAAGTACAACTTAAACTAATTCTTAATGATCCAAATACATTTAAAACTGGTTCATAAACTCCTCAAAAACAAAGCTCAGAGATCTTTCAAAGCCGGTTTACTCCAGTGTTGCTGCCGTGGCTAAAAACGCACACGTTCCTGACAACTGACTGTTTGCTCGGCGTGTTTTTTCTTGGCATTGCCTTTCCTTAGCTCACAAAATGAGACGGAAAAATACATTGCTGCAATATATCTTTTTGGTGCGAGTCGGCTGGAGATGCACATTTCTCAGAGAACAGGGGTGTTTCTTAACACAAAGCTGCAACTAAAAGTAAATCCCCAAACTAGCCCGTAAACAGCTGTGTGCCACATGATTATGTGGGCTGTGCAGCCAACTACCCCAATAGTCATCAACTTTGTTCTCATCAGAAGACTAAAATTTCATTTTATTTTATTTTTAAGAAGTGTACTCTTGGGGGCTACTCCCGTCTCTTTATGAGGCTTATATTCTCCTGGTCGTTGTATCTATTCCGTGTCTTCTTCCAGTTAGGCTGAGCGCCTTTTCAGATGCAGCAAAGACTCTTTCTGAGTGGGAAGAAGAAAGGAAGAGAATGAGAAGCCAGTTAATGGGGCAAGAGATGACTGAAGCTTTTGTGCTGCGCTGGCTGGTGGGCGATGGTTACTGCAGGTTCTGGTTTTGGAGGGGATTTTGCACAGGATACTCAGCACAATGAACGATGCTTGGGGAGCACCAGCTCGCCTGGTAACAGCCCAAGTGCTGAAATGTCACCTGCAGCTGGGGCTGAATCCATGTTAAGTTGTGACCGGCATTTTGCAGGTTCGCGATGTGATGTAGATGGAGTCAAATGTCAGATTAGATCACGTCATCAAGGCGAAGTGAAAAGTCTATTGGTGCTATCCGATTAACAGCATAGTAAATTGAATGTGTTAGGCCTAAACAAAATTTGCTTTGGTCCCTAATTTTGAGCGTACCTTCATTATTTTTAATGGATTGAAGCTGACAGGAGATTTGTGTAAGAAGATTGTACATAATTCTAATGAGAATCTGAGTCCTTTGTCAGCACGTGAGAAAATCCCAAATCATTCCCAGAATTTAAGATGGTGTTAATGTTATCCAAGATTATTTGCGGAATATTCTATAAATAGCTAAATTCTTCGTAATAATATATAAGATGTTCACAGCCTTATGTGATCTTACCAACTGGGTCTGCGAATATACCCAAGCCCATTAGCCTTCGCTGTTAGAGATGTGCTGGGTACAGTCACCACAGTATTAATACTTAATAATAATTATTATTCAGCGACAAAGCAAAATGGCAGCCAGGTGAGAACTTTCTAGGGGCTTTTGGGAAGCAGAAACCCTCGAGGTGCTCTCCAGGTTTGCATCTGTGGCGCTGCAGCCGCGCAGGGAAGCGGGAGAGGGACCTTCCTTCTGCTCTGTGCTCCATCAGCTGCATCACCCTGGGCTCGGACTGAGCTTTGAGACCCAAATTCCTCCTCAAACACGAGACACTTGGTGTCTCTTCATCAAAACACTGCAAAATCGCGTTGTTTTGTGTTATATCTGGGCCATTAGAGGTGTGCCAGCCTTCCTTTCCACCTCAGGAGGAGAAGTGGCCTCCAAGGCCTCCAAGCCTGTCTCCCTCTCCCTGGGGAGGAGGTGGGTTTTATTGACTCAAACCCAGCTTGAGCGCTGTAAACTCGGGCCGTGCTGAGAAATGGCTGAAAGATCGATGCAGGAAGCCAGATGAGAACTTTCTAAACACCTTTGGAAAGCAGAAACCCTCGAGGTGCTCTCCATGTCGCCAGCTCCCGCCTGGCGCCTCAGCCGCGCAGGGCAGGGCCAGTGGCGGGGCAGTCAGCCCCAGAAATGGGATTTTGTGCAAAAAGCAGCTCATCAGGCATTCATTTATCTCCGTGAAGGACAGCGAGGTGTAGTTCAGGTATGGCCGTTCTTGCGGGTACCTGCTCTTCCCCCAGCAATTGCTGGTGTGTAGTAACCAGGCCTAGCTTTGTTAACTCCTGCCTATGTCTGCGGGGGTAATTGCAATATCCTGTGTGCAGCTGTGAGCAAATGTAAACTTCTGTACTGGCAAGAAATGCTGCACGGAATGTTTAATCCTTATTACATGTGTAGCCTGTTTTCAATATCTGTCGCAAGGCCTGTTCGGTTTTCTTGGAGCATGTCGGTGCTGCTGAAATTATATATTAAGAGAGAAACAGAATTTTCCTGCTGTCTCAGTAGTAGGCTTCCATTTCTGGGGTTATGGACTTGTATAAAATTTATCTTATCTATGTCTCACGATCTGGTGACTATTTAGCAATAACGGTCACCCACACGGTGTGCCGGGACACCACGCTGTTTGGTAATGAGAGCTCCTGGAGATCTGTGAAGGCACCAATTAATCATCGTAGTGCCAATTAAAAAGGCCATTAGAAATGCTGTCCGTAGCCATAAATCCTGCATAGGTGTTCTTTCTCAAAGAGGTGTGTGTGTAATGCACTCAGATTTGCACACGTGCGTCTGCTTCTTATTCCAAGTCAATATGACCTGACAGAACAATTGGGCAAAGTACATTGGCAGCAGCAATGAATTCATATTCTGCCCCATAGTTAGATCCCAAATTTATTCCAATCTGTTAAATCTTAAATCAGGTTTTGTTTTTCTAAGTGGAAAATAGTTCTTCCTGCAGCGCAGTTACACTCAAGCTGTCATTGGAGTTGCATTGCGGTGTTATCAGGGTATCATTTTTAAGGCCAGCATCCATGAAATCTTTTCAGAAGAGGGACTTTGTTGTCCTGCAGTTCCTGATGGGGACCCGTGTGCCATTTGGATCTCCAAGCACTCCAGTAATATAAAGAATTGTGGGTGGAGCAGGTACATTTTTACTTTGCATTGTTTATTACTTTTTCTTTTGAATTATTTCTGTCAGCTGCTCATAAGTTCTTCATATTTCACTTGTTTGACTCGAGACATTTTTATACCCATTGTATGCCCTGGCATGTGGTGGTGTTTCGTTGTTTTGTTTAGTTTTTTCTCCCCCAAAAGTCCATTTGAAAACAGTTGAAGCATTTGTGAGACCATGAGTAAAGTAGGATGCTGTTTTGTCCATATTCAAACAGAAAGGTTTTTTATTAAGAAGCAGAGCTTTTGCTTTGAGCAAGGGTTTGAAAATTCTTGAGGTTTGTTGTTCTTTTTTTTGTTGTAAAACATCTGTCTAAGTTGTTCAAAGTTACAAGGGGCTGAAAGCCCCAGTTGTTCGATGCTGAGCAGAGGTGTTAATGTTTGAGAGCTGGGATCTGCAAGGGAATGGAGCTGGGTGGGATGGATCTGTAATAAGTGCAGCACCTTTAGCAAGAATCTGGAATTGAATTCAGGATTTTTTTCTGCTGTTAGCAAATAGCTTATGAAACACAGTAGCAGATAATATATTATTGTGTTGTTATCACAGAAGATAATCTGCTGCCTCTGTCTTTTACTTCAATTGCTTAACTACCAGATTTTGGTAAGTGAATCTTTGGAACTGATGGTATGCCTTTTGGCATCAACATGCTGCTCCATAATGGGATATCACTTTGGCTTTCCAGTTTAAAATCAAATAAAAAATAAAAAATCCAAACAACCGATTTACATTAAAAAAATAATCGTCCAAACAAACCAATTCCGATATTTTTTTCGAAACTCCAAAAATCACACACAGAGGCTATGCATTAGAAGAAAGTCAGAGTTACAATCACTTGCACACCTTTGCTTAAGTCTTCTCCTTTGGATACGGGTATCATCATTCAGTTTTTAGTGATGTGATCACAGAGCCCAAAGGATTTGTGACCATGAAAACTAGGATGATATTAAGAATTTTGCAATCAGAGCAAAATCTAGGGTATGTTACAAGACAGCCAGAAATTATAAAAAAGCTATTAACTTTATATTAACTGTCATTCAGGGGGAGCCTGTGTTTGTCACTTATATTGGGGCAGAAGGAAAATGCAGCTTGTGGACTAATGTTGGAGTTTAAAAGGGTGAAAATTTAAATGAGAGTCTTTGTAAAAATAAAGGAACATAAGGCTTGTATCTGTTAAAAGCAAATTTGAAAATGAAGCCTCTTTCCTGCCCTTCAACTTAAAATCTTACTATTATCTTAAATCCCAAAATGTGGCTTCATTGTTCATTTCCTTTTTACCAGAATGTAAAATAACAGGAGCTTGAGGTTTTAGTGTATTAAAAAAAAAAAAAAAAATCCTTTTTCATTATAACTTCTGGTAGTGTTTTAATTAAAGTTATTAGGAGAACCATCACATGCAACACATTTAAAAAGTCTTGTGCCATGTGCTAGGAATATCTAGGAAAGGGATTATGTGCATAACTTGTTCACTCACAGTGAAGCAGACTGGATTTTGTTATTCCTGCCTATTTATCACCTGCAACTTGGTCGTGTGTTTTTACGTGGGTAAGAGGAAGAACCTGTTTTTCTGTGTTCTTTGTGGCTCATAATCTATTTAACAAATTGAGACTGCTTTTAGCAAAGCTCAGTGCTGTTTCTTCATACTGAAAGAAACCTCATTAAAGAAAGCTACATAAAATTTGGACACACAGTTGAAGGAACGACCAAGAAAAGGGTGTTTTATGTCAGTATTTTTCCTTTTTCTCAAAGAGTTTGCATTATGCCACTACCCTGTAAATCTGAGTCAGATGTCTAAGTATGGTTGAAAGGTTTGGGGTTTTAACCTCCAGCAGTTTGAATGAGAAGAGGATGGAGGAAGGAATTGGGGAGGTTGTCCCCGGGAATTGTAATGTAACGTTTATTTGTGTAAATGTTGAAAAAGTGTAAAGTGTAAGGTTTTAGGGAGATGTTTTAGAAGTCGAAGGGTGTTCCCACCCACTCCTTGGCCTCCGTGTCAGACAGGGGTGTCACCACTTCAGCAGCTGCCAGTGCAGCTGACCTGCCTTTGAATGGAAAGATCTTGTTGATTGACGTTTAAACAAAATGTGGATTTGTTTACATGCCATGTGGTCCCAGTGGACTTGTTTAGATCACCAGGTGCCTTGAAAAGCCAGAGTCTTTGACCATTATAAGGAATTCGTGCAATTTTCTGTTTGTTCTTTATGCTATCATCTTCCTCCAGCAGATCTGATTCACTTGAAAGGTCTCTTTAAATAGGTCTTTTTACTTTTGTATTCAGTTAAAAAAAAAAAAAATTAAACAGGTGTCTGTATTCAGCTAAACTTAGTGGGTATAAGCACTTAAAACCAATTTATTAGGTGAAGTAGGTTTGCTGTTCAGAGAGACGAGTGTCCCCCTGAAATAATAGCATGTGCTGGCTTTTCTACTTGGAAAATAAGAAGAGTTGTTTGGTTTTGCTATGGTTGTGCTCTTTTTGAACAGTTAGTAAATAATGTCACTTGACTTCTTCGTTTATCTTTTTTTTTTTCTTGATTGTATGGCTGAGAGCTGATTTACCAGCCCTTCTGAAAGCAGATGGGAACACCTCTTCAGATGCCCTTTTATCTTCTTCATTTTTTAAGCCCTCAGGATCTCACCTAATTACAAGGTGCGTAAAGTGCCTGTGGCCTAATTCCTTTTACCAAAACAAGAAACATCCATTCAAGAATCTGGGTTTTCCTCCCATGTTTTCCCCAGATGAATGGATCTCAAGTTTAATTAGCAAAAATACAATAAATTAAATTTATATTGCTATGAGTGTATGAAAGAGAGCATAAAATAAATTCATACTTCTTCCCATCTGTGCTTGGTACAAGCATTGAGATGCTCATAATGAAAATTAGGTCTGAGTGTTTCAACAAAAGCAAAATTTTGTCATTTCTTATTACACAAAAGCAAAGTATTTATCTTCTATTCGAAGGTTTCTAGATTCCACGTGAAGAAATTTCTGCCCATTAATGCACATTATTAATGAATGCCTCTGGTTCATTTGAGAGTTTTGTATATACGAACCGATATTAATAGACTTGTGTGTATGAATTTTTCTAAAGCGTCTGCAATAGTATAAATGTCCTGTGGGCGTTTTGCAATACCAGCGTTTCAGCAGAGAGCCCAAGGTCAGATTTTATACGGTGTACTTTGGATGTTTCAGCTGATTATAACATGAAATAACTATATAGAACATAATTAAGTAATAGAATTATTTGAAAAGGTACTATAGATAAATTTTGTAATTTGTATTTGTTCAAGTGTTATAAGATGCCGAATCTGAAAGGATTTGAAATGTTGCAGTGTATGAGTGAACATGTCGCTGTGCTTAGTGGTGTCGTGCTACTGTACCATGTTATATACCTATAATTTTTGATTACATGGCCATTGTAATCTCTCAGTTACGAGCAGTTTTGCGCCCATCAGGAGCAACTTCTGCAGCGCTTTCGGTCTTTGAGTGAGCTGAAACTCTTGGCTTGACGGAAGATTCCGAGATGCCCAGAGAGCCCTGTGGGAACTGGTTTAAAATCCAGAGTTCCTGGAAGAAATGTCCCCATAGGCCTCAAGGGTCCCTATAGAGAATTTAAGTGCACCTTTTGTTTCCTTGTCAATGGGATGAAAATGGAGCTATTGCCCTGCGAAAGTGGAAGAAAGCGACCGCGCAGCAGTTTGCAGGAGAGGTGGGTGAAGGTGCCCGGGGAAGCGGGAAAGGTGGTGTCTGTCACCTTCCCCTGCACAACTGCACGTTAATGGGCCGCTGTTAAAAGTGGGGAGAGCAAGTAGCTGTCACTGAGTTTATTCCCATTATTGCTTCTGCAAAACCAAGGGAAGCCTCGGATAGTTTACTCCTGGCAAAAACGTTTGTCCGGTTTTTAGTGCCTCGTGTTGGGCAAAGCGAACAAGCGTAAAATTGAAGGAGGGACAAGAAGAGGGGAGGAGGGAAAGGAAGGACAGGTCCTAGAGAGCGAGTTACACAATGCTTAAAGCCTAGAAAAAAAAACCGCTGTTCAGAATTGCTGAGTATGAAGCAAAGACCGCCTGGGTCAGCTTTCCAGCCTGACAGCAATAAGCACTTCACCAATAATTCAAGCCGACAGAAGAGGTGTTGGAGAATACAAATATGCCTGCTCTGTTCTGCTTATGCACTCGAAATGCGATAGGTAACGTGGACTTCCCCGGCAGCGCTCTGTCTCTCCCGTCCTCCCGTTTGATGAGCGTCTTCCCTGTGAAAGCGCAGCCTTTCCGATCCTTTTCGCGACCCACGCGCTCGGTGAAACGCGCCGTGCGCGGGGGATTTGTTACGAGATGCGTCGGGACCTGACGTGTTGCAGGCAGCCGTGTTACCGATGAAACGCGGCTGACAGAAAGGATTAGCTGAGAGATAGAAACAAGAAGTCGTATTTTTAAAGGAAGGTCGTGGCGTGAAACGTTATTTACTGTGCAAGAAGACAGGGCTTTGTGTTATTAGGGATTCTGTACTCTAGAAAACTGGCGGCAAATTCAGCCCGGTGCTGCCAAACTACTTCGGAATCTGAGGTTTCATCTGAAGAAAGGGAGAAAAAAGCCAAACAAACAGAAAACCCTCTATACCTGCAGCTGCAGGGAAAATCCTCAGAAACTCACTGTGGCCAGGGTCGCGTTCTTGTCTCGAGTCAGCAATCGGCTTGAAGCGATACCTTTGAGAAGAGCGAACTGCGCTGGTCGTTGAGACGCGTGCGAGCTATGAAGGCTGCCATGTTCACACAGCAGCTAGCTCGTTCCTCTGCTGCTTTTGCAAAACCTCAGTGTCACGCATGCTGTTTCAGAACGTGTTTTCTGGGGGCAGAAGAAGAGAACCAGAAGGAGTATTTGTTATTTTTCGTGTAAATTAGAATTAATGTTAAACTTCCCTTCCTCTCTTCTTCTTTCCCTCGCTGTCTCCGCGCCCCCCCCGCCCAAAAAAAAAAAAAAAAGGCAAGTGACTTTTCAAATTGTGGAGAAACAAAGAAACAAGGGATATTTTCTTTGCCCACCGGAAAAAGCTTTAGTCATATCCGGACTCTTGAAAAAAATCAAAACAAAACCCCCTTCTTCCCTCTAACTCCTACATTCTCCTTAGTGCCATATGCCCCAACTTACAATTATCCAGCTTTTAATACATTCCACTTCTGCTCTGACAGCTATACAATGTACCACAGTTGCACGGAGTCAGAAGGCAAATCTGTGAAGCACAAAGAATAAAGAATTTGCTGACAGTTTAGAACAAATGGAGTGGATATGGAAGTAAATAACAGAAGTGAAACTGGAATACTGATGGTATTTTTTTCATTTCTGTATGTCTGTCTAAACCTGTCTCAAATTTACCTTCACAGTACTGTGATTTTCCCGTTCGGCGTCAGCTCCACTGAATTTACTTTTAGAAGGCTGCAAAATATGGGGGATCTTGCACTTGGTGCTCATGGTCACCCTGGGGAACCCGTAAATTAGTGGAACAGTTGTACGGTTATATGGCTCGCGTCATGTTTGAGCATTGGAGCTCAACATTAGAAAAGCACTGTAATTGCTAATAATTAGTACTGGCTAAGCCTCACAAGGTTTACTTAAGAGTCCCCTAGTGTCAGAGTCATATCCGAAGCATATCTGAAGCATCTGAACTGTTTAAGGAGCTGGGAGGAAACGCCAAGTGTTTCAAAAAGTTGGACCCAATTTCAAAGATGTAGTGATTTCAGATTGAGTCCATCTTTTTGAAACACCCTGTACTTTGTCATTGTGCAAGGCAGAAGACTTGTGTATGAAAGGGCAAGGGGATTGTGAAATAATTACTGGCTCTGCATTTAATTTGAGTCAATGAAAATGCCAGAATGATTGAAGTGTTTGTGCTGAAGATCAAGGAGTTAGATTGGAATAGGGTAATCAAAACCAGGGACCATCTTTCTTAAGTCTTTTAATATTTCTTAGGGAGGAGATAATGGAGAACTGTGAGAGTATGGCAAGGGAGTGTTGGAAGGAAAAATCAGGATCAGAGGTCACACCTGTGTGAAGCGATGGTTTGAAAATGACAAGTAAAAATAGAAATATGCTTCACTTGGCGGTGATGAATGGGTTCCTTGACCTGAGGAGGAAGACCGGAGCTGGCTTTGCGCTGCGGAGATGGTAATTTGATAGTGGCAGTTACAGGTGAGAAAGTTTGCTGTTAAAAATATGGTGGAAAAAATGACTGGTCTTAATTATGTATAGGTACTCATGCCCCTGGGCCTCGATTGCCTGGGCAGCTGCGCTTTTCTTGCCATTTTCTTGCCATTTTTTTGTATTCTCCCATCCCTGCTTTCTCCAGCTGTTCCCAGTATGCCTTTTACTTTGTGCTTATCTTCAGCGTTGGAGCATCCTGGACCACTCGCCTGCCCCTTTCCTCTGGCACCGCAAGACTGTTCAACTGGCCTCGTTAAGCTGACGAGCGAGACTCAGAGAGTCAGTGTTGCTGTACCTGGGTCTGTCCGTGTAGTTTCCGTGACGTGTGAGGTGGGATCAGTCATATCTTGTATCCCTAGGGCAGGGAAACATTTGCCAACGGCCCTATAACTTTGCCTCTCTGCAAGCAATAAATGCCACGAGTCTTGTCAGCTTTTTACATATTAAGGCAAAAAGCATGTTATGGGCTGCTGCTTCTGTTCAAACACCAAGTGTGGATTTTCAGGTTAGTAGAGGTCTGTTTGCTTAAAAGAGGTTCCGATCGAGATGAATTATGAAAATGTCAATAAATACCACGTTTTAAAAGGTAATAAACTGAATATTAATGTTGAAGGCAGAGCTCCAGGCAAACATTAGCAGCAGCCTGAACCACCTACCTTTGTGTACCTTGTTCCTCCGTAGCACTCAGCACGAGGAGCCGAAGCAGCCCTGGGCCCCTAAAGGGAGTTCTTAAACACCTAAATAGTAAAAGATGCTCCACGGACACTATACTCATGGATTTTGTTCCTTTGTGCGTGAGTTTCAGTCATAACTACCCACGCGAGTCCCTTATGCGCGTGTGACATCAATCCATTTCTTGGCTAAAAATACGTAGGACATTGCAGTTTAGTGTGGCGCAATTGATCGTATGTTTGGACACCCTGATGCCAACTTTTGTTTTGTTTTCAAATACTGTGTGCGGAAAACTGGAAAACATAACTAGTGAAATGCTGTGTCTGGTATAGTTCTCTTCTTTTGCGGTTCTTTGTGAAAATGTGCTGGCGATTTCTTCTAAAGACTTCAGTGAAATAATCTGTTCATACGTCAGCTCAGGGTTGAGTTGCTTGCCCACCAGTCAGGAGTTACCTGCTCCTTGCCCAGTTCCAATCCATCCCAAGACCAGTTTAAAGCCGATCAGCTCAGATGGCCCATTTTGGGAACACTCATATCCACAGGTCTCCCCACTTTCCCTTTACTGGACTTGAAGTCTGATTAGTGTTTAGACATCGCTTTGAGATAATGATGATGTGCCTTTTAATTAGCATCAATATTTCTAATCTTTTGGGAACTAATAATGTGTTTCTTTTTTACTCCCTGACTGTTGACAGATGGCCACTTATTAAACATCATTAAATTCTGACATCAATCGTTTTGGTGCTTTTTAAAATATGTTCGCCGTTTCAATGAGATGATGTATATAGGAGGAAGGGTTTTCATGCCAGATTTGATGCAGCGCTGTGACAGCCTTTGGTGGAGGCCTTGTTTTATGAGATGTTATAAGTATAATCTTCAAGGCCTTGCTAAATTGTAATTTCGGTGTACATGCGTATGTTCAAAGAGGCTCTTGTGTGGAAGTAGCCCCAATGCTTTTTTGAGACAAAGCCGCTATTTAAGCATTTAGAAATTTGAACTTTTGGGAAGCCTGTGCTTACGTGCAGAACGCATTTCATGCATTTACACAAGAATTCGTACTGTATGTGTTTTCGTGAATGCCGCGAAGCAGCGAAGATGCTTTATTCGCCTTAATGCACTCTTGGCTAGAACCTCTAATTCGTTATTTGTGAAACTTTGTTTAATGGGTACAATTACGACCTGCATTGTGTCCTTGCTCATCTTAATAGCAGTATTAATTTGCAGGAAGGGACAAAAATTATCTTGCGGTGTTATCAAGCAGTGTTTAGGCTTTCTGAATGCTAATTAATTCAGAGCTCAAATGCTGTACCTGCTGTTTAAAAGGCTGGCAGCTTGTATTCATCACCTGAGTGACAGCTGTTGTAGCCTTTTTTGCTCCTAAAAAGAGTGGGGAAGATTAACTCCTTCCATGCTAATGGCTGCTATAGTGGTGGCACAATGGTTACAGTCGAAATCTGAATTTGCTCATTTTTGGCTTTAGAAGATTTGCTGATTTTGACAGTATATTAGAGAAAGGATTGGCGGCAGCATGTTATTAAGAGAAATCGATAAATACTTCTCCAGCAGACTGTTAGTTTTTCTGGGCGGGGAAAAAAAAAGTCTTTCTGACATTTGATGTCAGCAGCAGATCCTCTGTATAACTAAAATATTGCCAAGTCAGATTTGAACATTTAGAGCAAGTGTGGAATCTAAATAATATTTCTTTTGGAGTTAAATATTTTTTCTAATATTTACTGTCAAGGAAAATATTTATTAGTTGCAATTCAATTCAATGTTCACTTAGACCGTTTAAATGTCACACAATAGTAAAGAATAGTTTTGTGTTTTATATGCTGCATACAGTGATCATTGAGTTGTTAAACTAAACTTCTCTACACTGGGAAGAAATGGTAGTCTGTAGTAATAAAAAAGGGAATTGAAAGGCATGCAGGTAATTTAAATTAATCTGAGAACGAGGAGCATCTGGTATAATGCAGGTTCATATGCAGATTTGAGAGGATTACACAGTTTGCCTGAATGATTGAGGAGGTGAGATCCGAATATCGGATTACATTCCTTCTATTCCACTGAGGAACAGATAGCTGAAGTGTATGGTAACTCCGTCCCTCCATTCCTTCCTGCCCCAAGTCAAAATATTTTAATTGTACTACATTTTCTTTTTGGAGGAACCATGAGACAAACCAAGAGTTGTCTCGCATCAAAGGGCATTGCTTAAATACTGATAGCAAACAAAATCCCGCAAAAGATTCCAATTAGTACTTTAGGATAATTCAAGGGGTTTTGCCTTTTGCTACTTTAAAGATCTAGAAAGACCTATGCATGTGTTTTGCTACATAAGCATTTCAGAAATATGGATGTACAGTAGACGTGTCGTAATAATGACAAAACTCTCCTTCTAGTTTTGGAGGTCCTGCATCTTTAGGGAAACGCAGGGTGGACTTGGCTAATGCCTCTGGGCTTTGATTCTGCTCACATCAGTTTTCACGCATTCTGATTCAGTAAATCTCATTAAGCACGTGTTTAACTTCCAGTATTCACGGAAAGTTCTGTTGACTTCAGGAGCAAATTAAGCACATGCTTAAATGTTGCTCAGAGCCTTAGGGAAAGGTGATTAAACTAAAGAACAAAGCTATGCTATTAAGATATTTTAACTCATTGAAATCCAGTAGATTTTCTGATCCTGGGTCACTGAATACTCTGTGTTTAAAGTAAAACAATTACCTTATAGTTGGCTGGCTCTGTTGTGCAGCTCAGAACACCAAGATCAGTGTATTAGCTGGGTATTTCTCCTGTGACAATACATTTCCTTTTACTTTTGACCTACAGTTCTATTCTTATAAATAATTAGTGATTATAATGAGTGGCTGAAAACATCATGGGAAATAAAAAGGTTTCCAAGCTTGTTTACGGAGTGTTTTTGAAAATGAGAATATTTTTTCAGGAATTGTTGTCTTATTCCGAGTTACTCCAACAGCTTTTGTTATTATTCATTAACTTCGAAAGACATTTTTAGTCTCCACGCACGGGGATGATTTTTTTGAAGCTCTAGCCATATTGTCGTAGTGTTCTTTGCGTGTGGACATTTTCAGTGTTAATTTATGGTGGAGTTTGATACAGAGTAATTAAGAATTATGCTTTGACAAGACTGAGATGTAGTCTTTGAATTAGTGTGCAAGATGCTCTAATGAGCCCAGCAAGTATTAGGGAAATGCACTGCAGCGTGTACTTCTGCCCTTCATGTGTTGTTTGTTAAAAAGTCCCTCAACTTTTTAGACTCTTGTGAAATACTTTCTGTAGGGGAGATTTGTTGCTCTCTAACCCATGGGGAGAAGTTTCTAAAATAACCCCGTAATGATTCAGAAACCAGAAGATTGTGTGAGTGTTCGGGGGGGCGGAGGGAGGCAGCAGGAGGTTACAGGGAAGGCTGGTGGGTGGTTTTTTTCTTTTTATTTAGTTTCCCATAGAGAAAATAATCAGCCCAAGACTGGAATATTTTGGGAGGCTGGACGTGGCATCGTTAGCTTTCTCCAATTCCTGTCCTGGAACAGTTACCGGGTGTGCGAAATCATGAGCTCATTGAAATCCTGCAGTGAGTTATTTGGACTCTGTCTGCAGCTTCTTGAAATAAATCGGAGTGATAAAGCTCCATAATTGTTGCTGCCGCGGCGTTAAAACTCTTGCGATGATTCAGGCTCGGTGCGCTGGCCGAGTCAGACCAAGAAACCATCGAGTCCGCTGGCTCACGTTTGCTTCTTGACCTTTTGGTGAAGATCAAGCGTAGCATATGTTTTTATCAGTTTAATATCTGTCATGTCCTCAACTCGAGGATTTTATATTAAATGAGTTTGGGGACTGGGAAATGTACTAGGAGCTTACACCACCCTCTCCATGCATGAAAGCTGCTATTGCTGTGTTTCTAGAATGGTATGGAAAGAAAAAGGAAAAAAAAAAGCAACAAGGCCCCTAATGACCACAGATGAGTGCAAAGGGAAGAGCCGGAACAGAGCTAGCATAGATTATCCTTCTCTAAAGTATTCGCTTAATCTCCACCTATTTTCAGCTCAGGGGTTTTCCTGAGCCTCAATAAAACCCCTGTGAAAAGAAAATAAAATAGCATTTCTGATTGCATTTTAATCTTTCGTTCACTGTCTTCTCAATCCATATTAGTATATTTTGTAACATCCAGTATTAGAACATCAGGGTATCACCTTCAGGACTGGGCATTACCTCGCACTGACCGATATGGTGACTCCCATCCTTGTCAAAGAGAGAGTTCTTGCATCACCATTGCTCTTTATCTTCCCTGACCACTCTTAGAGATGCTATTTTTTTCTGAAAAACTCGATAAAATGACGATCAGAAATAACCCTCAAATCCAAAAGAGAAGAAACTTACTACATCATGGTGAAATGGTACATGTAGGATTATATTTGGTTTGATGAAAGACCATTGGAAGGTAATAGATGCAGTTGATACCTTTGAGGAAACACTGCCGTCGCAAGTGTTTAAAACATATTCTGAAATGTGGCCCAAAACTATGGAGAGTTGGGGTTGACTCAAACATTTTTGATCGAGGAAACACCGGCTTATGCTGTTTTACAAAGTGGAGGTTCAGAACTGTTCCTGCGTGTCCAAATCAGTGGGTGGCGAACAAATTTGCTTTTATTTGGCCTGTGCCATAGTTACCGCTGAGGTCTATGTAATGCAGCAGGTGATGACAAGCGTGGTTTATGACATCTTTAGAAACAGAATCAAGCTGTTAAATGGCAAGCTGATGTGACAGGGTGAAAATTGGAAGTTGTATCAGAAGCAAAACGAATGTAGTTCAGATAGAAAGTGATCAAAATCGTTTCTAGGTGGCGTAAGAATTTGACCCTTCAAGGAGTTCTTCCTAAGTATGTGAGGTAATACAGAAAGAAGGAACCTGTGTCATTGTAAATTAGCGTCCTTGAGTTAAGTCTCATTACCAAGACACCTTCAGTTTTTTAATTATTTGACCTGCCATGGTTAATAAAAAGAAAGTTAATTTGGTGTGACATTTTTGGTGGTAGCTTGGTGAGCTACCAAATTAATTGCGATAAAATAGTTTCCAAAGAAACCCCAAACTTTCTGTTCCTTGCATTTTGAATCAGCTGGTGATTTCTTAGTTATTATTTATGTTCTCAGTATTTAAAGTAGGACACGTTAAAGCTGATGTTTGGAGGGGGGGAAATAAATGTTTATAAATTGTAATGTTGATATTTAATGGAAAATACTATATTTAAAATTTCTGTTTGGAACCAAAAAATAACGTCTACGAGATAGAAATCCACTGCAGCAAAATACCATCTTATTACTATGCGTGCTACAATGCTTACAGGTTATTGTCAATATGTGCTGTCTACTGGCAAGGAAGCTTTTGTTTGTCATGGGAACAAAACGATTGCTCCTCATTTTTCTTGACTGCTGAGTTCTTTAAGCGAAAACCATTTTGATCCTGGAATAAATATTGATTCTCTCCTTTCGCTCTCTGCGAAAATTAATTTAGTGTGAGTTATATTCACCCAGGTGAGGTGAGGGCAGCTCAGGACCCCACAGGCTACTTAAACCTGTGACATGGGCCGGCATTCAAGAAGCGTCTTCTTCATTAGCCCGGGGTCAGCACATAAGTGCTGGTTCTTTTGAAGAGTGTCTCCTGGGGCAGAGCACGGGAGGATTCGTGACCCACTTGTCTATAGCAATAGGACTGCAGGCTTTCTTTTTTCTAGCCAAAAATGAGTGGAATCCGTCCTGCCCTCCTTCCCCACTTCTGAGTGGTTCTGTACCCCAAAACCAGGTGATCTATGTGAAGCCAAAAGCACCACTGCATTTGTGGCCTTCCAGAGACAGCCAGGGGAGAAACATAAAGATCGGCGTTTTGCTGTGCTGATTTTCAGCATCCAGAAATCCGCTGGAAAAAAAGTAGAGAGGTTTGCGAGAGCCAAGTCTTGCTTTTGTACGTAGGTAGAAAGCACGGAAGAGAGAATGCATTGAAATAATGCATGGGAATGTGTTTGCAAAACTCTGGATCCATCGCTTACTTTGAGCTGACGGAGACATATGTGCTCATCCTTTGAGAGGGGCCCAGTGGCATTTGCTTGATACGCGAATTGAAAGAATTGGTGAGAGCACTGGGAAGAGTTGGACAGATTTCTTGAAAGAATTGAATGCTTCCACTTCCTTCTCTTTGCAGCTCTCTTAAGAAGACATTGTTGTGAGAATCATAGAATGGTTTGGGTTGGAAGGACCTTCAAAAGTCACCCAGTGCCACCCCTGCCATGAGCAGGGACATCTTCACCAGCTCAGGTTGCTCAGAGCCCCGTCCAGCCTGGCCTGGGATGTCTCCAGGGATGGGGCGGAAACATCTGAACCTTTGTGCAGGTGACTGTGTGTGCCTGGTGCTATCATAGTGTTCTATACCAGCCTGTGTCCTCAGCAAATTCAAAACATAAGCCCATGTTACTGTAGATTGTCATGCGACAGCGAAATTTCCGCTGCCCTGACTTAAAAATTAAGTTCCATTAGTCAATTAAGAATTAGACCACATAGGTAAGATTGCCGGGTTCCCTTTAGAGAGTGATACCTATGGGGTCTTGAATTGACTATTTATAAAAGCAACAATTATAAAAACAATTATAAGGAATCAGCTTAGTGGAATTCATTGCATCATGATAAGCTTTGCCATTTGTTAAATTCTGCGTAAGCTTCTGACACGCTCAATCACTGGATATTATTGTGAAACTACTTTGTATTTTAAAGGTATGTGTTGTACACCGGTCTTCGTATTATAGAATTGGCCATTTCCTTAGTAAAATGTTTTGAAGAGATGAAGAAAAATGATACGGATCGTACATCCCTAAACCAATGTTAACTGTACATCTCCAGCGTGATGTTATCACACTTCTGTCCTAGAGTCATTACTATTGAATTGATGTTGAATTCACATTTAATTTCATTTTTTATTTTTGACTCCAAGTATTTATTTTTTTTAGACATCCACCACAATAAAAAAATAAACAAAAATGAGCTAACATAGAAATATAACTCGATTCTTCTGTGCCTCAGAGCATAATCCTGCGATTGACTTTCTGAAAACAGTCAGGGTTGTTTGAGAAGGTTTTAAGTTAAAATGGGGCCTTTCATATGGCCTGTATTATCTCCCCTCAGGGGAATGCATTGCGTTAAAGTGACGATTTATGAGATTCAGTACTAATGTCAAACTTCGTTCTGCTGTATGAAGTAACACAATTAAAACACCAAACTAGCAGAACAGAAGCAGTGCAACCTTGTTGAACTTGTAGATATTTCCACATAGGTGATTTAAAATTTGATGGAACAGTGATATGAGTGTTTGAGGCATGTCCATGTGAGATGTAAGAAAAACAAGCCTTAAGCAACTTAGCTCTTTCCCTCGGAAGGGTTTTATCCACAGAAGAAGATGCAATATTTATTTGCAGTAGCAGCTGGATATTTTTTGGTATTATTTGAAGTTTCCTTATAGTTAAGTCTCTGCGTGATTGGAGAATAGATACAAATCAGGTAGCAGTTTGTCCCATTTGTGTGAAGTGGGCTTCCAGGATAGAATTACAATTAATTTCATTCTAAACGCTGTATTCATTTGGGAGTAAATTAATTAAGGCTGAGCTGATAACTGTCTGCTGTTGTTCTGCAGTCATGACATGGCAACACACCAGGTATCTACACACAAAACTCGTTCATACATCAAAAAAATAACTAAAGCACCAGTGCCTGTTGGTTCTAGAGCTGTTATGTGATGCTTTAAGTGAATGACTTAATTCTGTGTTCAAGTGCAGATGAACATAGTGGAGATCAAGCATCCTAAAATGACTGTTGGGGGTTCCTTCAATGGTCTTTACTCATGGCCAGGACATATTTGGAAGTTTTATCGGTGGGATCATGATATTAATTGCGTAGTTACTCTGTGTATGCTGGAAAACAGGGTGGTTTCCTTGTTTCTCCTTGAGGGGAGATCAAAACTTTCTGCAGCAGAAATGTTGAAGACCATCAGTGTTTGAAACAGTTTAGGCAACCGAGCACTGCACATGAGCTTTCCATCCAGCTGTACAAGGTCCTTGACTTGATGTCTACGTGTCCTTAAACACTATTGCTTTCTATGCTTATTTGAGTCAGCTTGCATCATTTTCTGTTGAATTATTTTTCTGCCCTAAAATTGATCTAATGGCAGAACGGTTTCGTAGAACAATATTCAATGCAAAGGTGTATGTTTCTACATAAATGTTCTTTTGTGTGAGTTCTCTGCAATGTTATCTCAGTGAAGCAGGTAGAATATCAAGTGCTGAGTCTTTTAAAAATGCTTTCGAATGAGATCTTCAAGCAGATATTATGAGGAATGAGTATCACCGGAGCTTAATCATAAACTTTTCCTTTTCCTGACAGTACTGACATTTACGTGTTTCTAGACAAACAGATGAATCATAACTAACGAGTTGTTTTGATCATTAACGGTGTTAATGCAAAACTAAAGCTCATCTATTTTGACCCTATACTCCTGAATTAACTGGAAAAGCCTGAAAACCTGAAAGCTGATGCTTTGCAAAGGCTTCGAAACTGCTCTAAAAGTTGCTCCGTTCAGTAGGATTCAGCCTGGGGTAACAACCATGGGTGACTGCGCAGGGCAATCCATCATCCAGGGGACATTTGCCGGCATGAAGCTCTGGAAGCCGAATATTTAGTAACACCCTTTTTCTTTTTTTTCCCCCTCCTCTCTTTCTCGCGGAGCTTTAGCGACGGCTCTTGCTGTGAGGGAAATTGAGCAGTAGCCTGTGATCCCAGTAAGTCTGGTTCACAGCAGGCTTTTGAGTTTTAGAGGCTTTCACAGCGCTATGTCTGCACTTCTTACCGGCTGCTTGATTGTCCGAATATCCTCCGCGAGAGCAAGAAAAGGAATTGCGGGTACGGGAAAGAGGATTGAGAAGGGGGATGCTAAAGATAGCAAGTAAAAAGGGACACCTCAAGCAGGTTGAAGTTGAAAATACTTACCTGTTCCTGTTTTACTATCCCTGTATTTTTGTATGAAAAGCAACGTAAAGGAATATGGTGTTTCAAAGCGCCTGTGACATGTTGTTAGACACTGGTACAAGATTTCGATTCTACNATACTTACCTGTTCCTGTTTTACTATCCCTGTATTTTTGTATGAAAAGCAACGTAAAGGAATATGGTGTTTCAAAGCGCCTGTGACATGTTAGACGCTGGTACAAGATTTCTATTCTAAAGTTGGCTTCCGATAGTCAGTTTGGGAAGCATGATATTAAGTATTTCTCTGGGGAGCAATACTAGACTTTGCATGTAATTCAGCTAAAGCATCAAATTTTGTCCTTGAACCTCCATGTTTCTGTGATTTTAAAAAGTGTTTTGCTGTGTGTAGGGCTTGTTTGCTTTTTTTAAAGTGGATGTCTAACCCACAGGCCACATACAAGCCTTGAAGTTTAACCTTTTCATTTTGCTTGACACTCTAGAAGAAGATAAGGGGGGGAATGCTGTCAGAGCGTTTTCACAGAGGATGGAGAGTGGTGGTGGTGAAGGGGATAATGACTTCAGCTCTGATTTTCTTCCTCCCGCTGCAACAAGGCATCTGTATTCTCTGCTGGGTGCAACCAGCCTGCACGAAGCTTTCGTTCCTGCAGACCGCAAGTAAGTCAGCAGATCATCTGGGGAAATTAAAGAGACATCAGAGCTGGACTTGTGACGACCCGTTTAAAGAAAACAAAAAATAAAATAGAAAGTGTGGAGGGATGGTGAAAAGGAATGGTGGGAAGAACACAAGGAAGGATGTAGGTTTACCTCCATCTGCAGTCTTGTAAAGATAATACTGCTGTGGTATCAGGTGCCATGAGCTGCCAGCCAGCCGTAGCAACAGATCTTTGCCTTCCATTCTTCCAGTCAACTTGCATTTGGTTTGTACTTCTAACAATGGGGAAGGAATAGTGTTTCTTGGCTGAGATTAGCTGAAGTCTGATAATATAATGGCTTATTATAACGTAGTATTCACGCAAATGCGTATAGCGTAAGTGTATGTCAATGATTTTGTCTAATAATCAGACTCTTCATTTTGTGCTGCAGAAACAGATGCCTTTTTCAATTACTTTATGCTGTATTCTTTAAATTAGATGGTCTATAGGCAGCGTATAAACAGCACTCCCTAATATTATTTCAGAAAATGAATAGCACATGTGATGCCCACACTCATCTACAAGGGAAACTGCAGAGTGATGTAGGTTCTTGTTATTTGCTTCCGTATGAACAGCTCCGCATAAGTGAACGTTGTAAAGAAATACACATTTGCTGCGTTCCGGCCCGGGAAGGCTGTGTGTCCATTTGATGTGCTCTCAGTGGAGAATTACTTATCCATGCCTGATCCTGACTGGTTTCACCTTCCAAAAGAAACCAGCGTAGGTCAAAAGTTGGCAGGATGGATTGAAAAGTGTTTCCAGCTGATGGAAATGCTTTTGGTAACCAAGTGGGGGAATTTGAAATCTAATCTATTCTCAAGGGAAAAACAGCAAATAGTACATGTTTTGACATGAACAAGCGATTCCAGTATCTAAAGTGCTGACATACATGAGTTTTTCGAATAGCAGAGACTGTGAATCAAGTACTTCGGCATGAGAGGTACGAATGCAAAGTATCTTCTTTAATGGACCGCGGTATTCCAGAACTTTCTTGTTTGCCAAGTCACTGCAGTGCTAATGGCCAGACCTGCACGTGGATGTCTCCAGGCTCCCTGTCCTCCTCCAGTTCTTATGTTCATGGATATTGGCATTCCTAATTTTTCATTTCTTTCCCTTTCTAAATTCTTACTCTTTTCCCTTCTGTAGCTGAATCTTTCCCTCCCCTGTTTGAATATTCATAATTTTTCCTTTTTTTTCTCATCTGAATTTCTTTGCCTGTTTACTTTTTTCACTCCTGCCTGTTTGCCGTGTTTAGGTTCTCCCATATGCCATTTCTTCACAAGTAGCGCCTGTATTGTCCAACACTCGGAGAGAAACACACGTTCTCAGCTGTTACCTGTTCCTCTACATGGAAGAGTGTGTGCTGTGGGCTTAGGAGGAGAAAAGCATTTCTTGTTGGACAAAGATGGTTTTATTCCTCCTTCATTTTCTTAGCTGCTTTTCTTTGCCCTCCCTTCCCTCCATCTGTCTCTGCCTGTAAGCAAAGTCTAAGGCAAAGTGAGGGCCAAGTGTCTGTTATGTTTCCTGCTGAAATACAGAATAATGATGAGGATGTGAGTCAGAGACTGAGTAACACTGGGCACAACAGCATAGAAGTACTTGACATATGTTTCTTTATTGTAATTTTCCCTTTATTTAGTCTGGGTTTTGTCCTTTTTTTTGTACCTCTCCTAGCTAGCTCTAATGTACAACTAATAGATGTATTATAGGAGATCTTTAATCTAACGTAGTTAGATTCTCATTTGCCAGGAACAGGGAGCACCTTAGGTATAGGAGTTGTACCAGGAGTGCTGAGCTGCCTTCCATGGCTCTGCAGGGCTAATGAAACCTCGTTACACCCATAGCCACCCCACTGCCCTTTGCACAGCAACCTGGTGCGTGCAAAATTCTGGTGTGAATTCAGACCTAAACAAGGCAAGGAGCCCTTACTGTTGTTTCGGTGAAATCTTTAAAACCACTTTCAAAATTTAATTTCCCCTGACAAGGGCAATCAGCAAAGACAGATTTCTACAGCGCAGCAGCAATCTTGTTCGCCTGCCTTGAGCAAATTCTCCCACTACCAACTGACTACTGAGATGAAGTGGAATTTCTAACAGATCCTGTTAGAATGGGTCAAGCACTGTCTCTCTCGTTGTACTTATTTGTTGCAAGCCTCAGTAGAGGTTTATTTTAATGCAGCTATTTTACGGTGCTTGAAATAATCTTCATCCTCTGGATTGCTGCTCCTATAGATAATGGATGACCACTTGGTTAATGTTTGACGGCAGTTACAATACACATCCCCCAAAGTTAAGTGTCCTTATGTCTTTATATGAGAACTGACCTTCAGGGACAGTAAACATATTGTTTGGCAACAAGTTAATTACAGACTTTATCTTCCAAAAACATTCATGTCACGGGTGGGATAATTAAGATGTCCTTGCAAGTGAAAAAAGTTCTTGAGTTATAGTAATGTTCCAAAGTAGGTGTTAGAAACCGAGGTCACAACAGTATTACAAGAGCTGTGTACTCATGTTATTTTGACTAAATAATTCTCCTCTCCAGACTATAAAAATGAAAGATGGACTTAACTGACATGGATGGCAATATATTCTGTGAGTCTGTGCAGAAAAAACAAAGGGGTTTGGGTTGTGCAGGGATATGATGGGCAAGCAGAACTGATTGTGTGTGATTTACGGGGGGGACTGATGGCTGGGGTTTATTTTGGTTTTCTCCCCTTTCCTCCCTATAAAGCCTGTATCTTTTGTTAAATGGTTAGGATTACGTTGGCCCTTTCTGATTTTATAATGTGAACTTCATGGTGATAAATAGCTAATTACTTGCAATTGAATTAGGCTATGAATTGAAATATGACAGAAACAGATGTACCGGTGATTACCTTCAATGCATTGCTCAGGGGAGCCAAGTTTAACATCGTATAAACACCTTCCAGAGATGGTATTTCTGAAGTGGAACAGCGCGACTATTCAAGAATCTCATAGAGACACTAATGAGTTCTGTGGTACACGAATATCCTCCAGACTGATCGATCTCAGATATGGCACGGTGTTTTCCTTTGCTTTGCTTTTTTTCTAGAGGGATTTGAGGAGGGAGGAGCATCTACTGCTGAGAACCGACGTTGCGGTTCTGGAATATGGACTCTCTAAGTTGGAAGCATGTCGTTTGGGGGAAGTTCTGAAGTATTTGTTTCCCAATATACATTCAAAAGAGGAGCCCCTAGAGGGGCAAGCTGCAGCGGAACAAAATAGTTATCAGAAAAATGCTGGTTTGTGGGTGCTACTTAAATGGAAGTCTTTGTCAGCTGGCTGAATTGCAACGTGATGGAGCAGGTTAACTACCCCAGCATGCCTTCGTATTCACGGGAAACTAAGAACCAATACACAGATTAATGGAATTGAAAGATTTGGATTGTAATATCTGAAAAAAATAAGCGTGGCCTCTGCCTAAGTTCTCTTTCTCAGAGCTTGTTTCAGGAGATGGATAGGTCTTCTAATCAGATAATTCTGAGCTGCTGTTTTCAGTTTCGGTTTTTCTATTGGGAAACTTACATTCTAGTAGAAATAAGTCATTCCTTTTTTTCATGGACAGTGTGATTTTGGCCCAGCAAATAACTTCAGAATGAGTTTAATTTTCTTCAGTAGAAGAAAAGTCAGTTAAAATTGAGAAAGCATTCCCCAGGTTTAGCCACCATACGTGGCAGCTGATGGGTCCTACCTTGCAAACATGTAGCAGGAGTACGAACGATGGAAACACACACCCCGAGGCCTCTTTTTGGGTATCTATTTGTGGCTGGAATTATAATGTCTATAAGCATCTCAACATTCGAGGGTAATAGAAAAATGGGATCCGAGCACAAAGACTTAGGTTGATGGAACTTTGTCATTCATATCTAACGCAGCACAGTTAACAAACCCATATCGAATTGATACAGTAAAGCAGAATGTGTCCAGGCTGTGTTTATAGAATAATCCCTTCAAAATGGTTAATTTTGAGGTTGTCCCGGTGCCTGTCTTGAAAGTTAAATCCCTGTATCTTTGCACTTATGACAAGGTTGTCTGTAGATTTTTGGGCACGATGTGCTCAAAAAAAGACATATAATCTCTTCCAGATTCCTTCATTATTAAACGGCACTGGGATGTGATTTTTACTGTGCAAATCAATTCAGGGATTCCATATTTTGAAATCCATCTCCAGCCCTAACCCGAACGCTAGTTCGTATTTGTTTTACCTTACATGAGAGTTGAGTAAGTCAGTTGTTCTCTCAGTATCTTATCTCAGGAATATCTTAAAATGAAGCTATCCATGAACATCACATGCACCGTGCACCGTTTTTATTTTCATGTAAACTAGGCAGGTTTTGGTGAGCAGGCTTTTTAGTTTTGCATGTTTTCGCTTTTCAAATACACGGTTTCCTCTTTGATTTCTTTTTTTTTTTGGAAACTTCATAGCTTATTTTCAGGTTGTCTCTGTTGTTTATCAGGTTCACTTGTGTATTCTGCTCAATGCTCTGCTGAATTTCATTTGAGCTGAATTTTCTGCATAGCTGTGTGCAAATAAGTGTTCTGATAATCCCCTTCTTTTTAAATCAACCAGTTTAATACTTCTGTCACTGTTACATGGAGATGAGACACTTGACCTATTTTTCAAAAAGAGCTTTTTAGCTTTGTTAGCTACAGAAACACATAATTTTAGAATGTTAGAATTTATTTTTTAATTAGACAGTTGCTGTTAGGATGTCCTGGGGCACACATGGATTATATTTTCCTTTTAAGTGTTATCTTTTGCAATGGAACTTAGTGCATTTTTTTTTTTCTTCTCTTCACCCCTACCCCAGTCCTTCCTAACCTGCTTAGTGCTCTTAAGCATTTGACTTAGACCTGCGGTACAGGCTTCAGCTTTGTCACATAAAAATTGCTTGGATGCTGCTAGAATGTATAGATTATTCCATTCCATGTGCATTCGAGCAATAGGCATGAAAGTTGGTTTGTATATGATTACAGTTATTTCTAACGTGACATTTACCCCAGAACTATATTAAGTTGTTAGCCCTACGGGGAAGGAAAAAAAAAAAAAAAGAAATGTTTTGTTAATGCTATTCAGTGTTCAATGGCTTTGATGGTGCTTGTTGCAGATGTTTCAGATTACTGTCAAAACTTCATTATCAGTGATAATGTACTAATGCAGTGAGTTGACATAGAGACTGACTGGATGACTATTGCAATATATAACGGGCTTGGTGTAATGTGATACATGTCCACTGATCCTACACAGCTTTTAGATGAAAATTGTTTGAGGCTAAATTCTCTTGCTACGTTGTTACGGTTCCCAGAGTGACTGCTACCTTTCTTTTTTTAGGATTCTTGAGGGGTGGGCATTACATATGTTAAAGAAACTCCATGTTACACAGCTACAAATACATTTTTTCTTTCAAATTTTCTTTTAATATTCATATCACTGGAAAAATAATATCATTATAGAGTTTGCAGAGCATCCTTCTCTGTCTCAGTCTCACAAATCAGATCAAAATGTATTGTGTTTATATTATATATAATCCACAGGCTGCATATTACTAGTATTTACAAGTATTAAGCCATTTGAGAGCTATTGCAGTTTCTAACCTGTATAAACAAGAAGTTGTTTGCAGAGGTGTTTGTCTGCAAAGGGAAAAACTGAAATGTTAATGGAATCCTTCCAATAGCTGTCAGTTTCTTCCTCACAGTTTGATAATTGAAAGGTTTGTTATTTTTTTTAGAAAAGGAAGATGGTTTCAATTATCCAAACCTAGTGGAATGTTTAACTACCCTTCTGCTATCAGTGGACTTGTTTACATTGGGATTTTGACTAAATTGAGATTGCACATATCCAGATGTTATCTGCCCGGGTGACTTTTGCGTTTGCTTTGGCGAAGGATTTGATGGTATATTGCTACCATCTCTTTGTCAGTTTTCACATTATATATCGCAGGCTATATTTAAACTTCACTTTTAGAGAATTCCGCTCAATTGTTAACTCCTGAACTTTTGCCGCTCTTTTCTAAGGATGAATCCTCATTTTACGACAGGATCATCTGCATAAAGATTGTAGGATACGGCAAATTGTGTGCTGTATCCTTGGCATGGCTGTGTACACAGCTGAGCAAAAGCCAAGTTTTATTTTTCAGTTTTCGTAGTTCATTTATTTCGGTCCCATACGCATTGGGAATATCATTGCTAGAAGTCTAGACTGCAGCCTTGCGTTTTGCCTCCCGTGGAAATTCGGTGTTATTAGGCCGCCCAAGGGGCAGCCATAGGAACCAAACTGAAACCGAGAGACGGGGTTTTGATCCTTACTGCACGTTTTCTCCCTGATTAGCGTGAAAAAAAAGCCGAAGTCCCAGACAAACAAACCTAAAATCCAAAAGCAACGTTTCTGAGAAGCAGCTTGAACAAAGAATTTCATTTTTTGTATGTTTAGAGTGCTAAAGCTGTAAAGTAGACGAGTGCTCACACTCAGCAGTGGTCAGACAGAGCTGCAGCCAAACAGAAACAGGGGTTTGAAGGTGTAAGATCCTAATCGATGTCCTAGGGAACCTTTCTGTGGACTTTTTACCTGCTTCAACCTCCAGACCTTCTGGTTGGAAAATAAGGAGAGCTCGTGCTGGTCCTTACGTGACGTTAGATCTGAAAGGAGCCCCACTTGTTAATGTTTATACAGACTGGGTGGATCCAATCCTGTCTGCAAGCCTTTAAAATGCCAACTTTTTATTTTAAGCCCGGTTTACTTTGACCTCATTATTTAACCTCAGGCCTGTGTTTGTGGGATTTTTCCTCAATGGCATTTTAAAAACTGTGAGGCTTTAAATCGCTGAAAGTAAAGAGAATGTATGTGCTCTTTTGCGTGTGTGATATAAGCAAACCTATCGTGTAACCAGACACAGAGGGATTTGAATCAAGTAGATTTAATTGTTGCTAATACTGTTTATTTTGGTAGTGCCTAAAGACCAGCTTTGCTTGGTAATGTAGAAGCACGTGGGGGTGGGTTTATAATCTCTTGTAGTAGCCAGGGATGAGTGATATCCATAGAAGTTTATGGTAAAATGCATGAATAGTTGATGTCAGCAAGTATCAGACTGGTTCTGGTTTGAATATGGGAGAAAGAATATAAAAGGAGAAGAAAAACTGATTATGAAGTTGCAAGATAGTTGAGAAGAAAGACTGGGCAGCTGCAGTTACCTATTGGCTCTCAATAAATTATTATCAATAATAAGATGGCTTTAGATGTGCGCAGGAGGTGAATAGAAAACTATTTCCTGTCCAATAACTTCACAGCCTACGTGACAGGTACAGAGAAAAGAGATTGCGTCTTCCAGTGGTGGTGGTGGGAGCTCTTTTTCTTCCTTTTTTTGTATTTTATAAGAGAGCAAGGGTTTGCTCGATATTGCGAATTAATCATATTTTCAATAGGCAGTTGACTCACTGTATAATGACCCGATATCTCTGTAAGATTTGTGAGGTTTAAGAGAATTGTTTTTAAAAGGCGGATCTGAAAAACGTAACGTGAAAATAAGTCTTAGATGTATCTTACAGCATTTTCTGGGTGGGGATCTAGCCTGCAGTGTTAGCTTTTGTATAAATTTGAACAATATTGCTTTTAGGTACAGGAGCAATAGCAGAGTATCACGAAAATCTGAAAGAATCAATTATCCTCCTTTTTCCATTGACCTCCCCGAGGACGCATTTGGTTTGCCTTTTTTTTTTTTCAGAGAATGGTTTTTAAAAGGTTGAGATTTTATTTTTATAGGGTGATTTCATACAGAAAGAAAGGGGCTGCTGCTTGTGGGCAAGTGAACATGGGGACAAGCAAGCGTTAGAAACTTGTATTTTCCTTCTCCTGTAGGTATTTCCGATGGCACGGGTGCTTAGCAGTTTGTTGCATTACTACATTAGCGATTACAGCCCAGCCGGAAAGAAAGGGCAAGGGCAGGGGAAAATTCACCTGTGCTGCTTTTTGGGTCAGCCGAGTTTCCTTCAGGAGCTCTCAGTAGATCGTTCTTCCCTTTGCTCCTTGCCTTGTATATAATTAATTTGGGCTTTTAAACCGAGTTCTGAGTTAGCCGCTCACTCGGGGAGCGGGGTCAGGCTGTCAGCCTCTCATCTGCTTACTGTTACCAGATGTCTTCTCGATCGCCCGTAGTAATTTACTTTAGAACAAACGAAAATGTGGGCTCTGCTTCAAACCCGAGGTTGCCATGTCTTCTTCCTTGCAGAGCCGGGAGCCTCGAGAAGAAAGGGAATTTAGACAGGAGCAGAGCAAAGAAACCGGGATTAGTGGTGGAATTTGGAGAGCTGGAGCTCTCTGGCGGGAGGACAGCTGGTGCCAAAGGGCATCACAGAGGGCTCTGCTGAATTCCAAAAGGCATGCAGGACTGAAGAAAGTGAAGCTTTGGGATGGAGGGATGTTTGTTTTATTTTTGTCTAGATTTTTTGTCTCTCTTGGTATATGTAGAGGTTCACGGGACCTCTTTACTAAAGCTGTATGGTACATATGTCATCCAGTAACCCGGCGTGCCCAGAAGGAAGGAGTTGTGAGAAAAGGGTAGATTGAAGCTCTCAGGTTGTTAATTTTTTATGAGAGGTGTTGTGAAGGAGTAGGGAAGCTGGAGATTATCTCTCTCGGTAACTCTTGCCAGAAAAAAAAAAGAGGCTGAGCTGGTACTAACTTAGTCCAAAGGAAACTTGAGAGCACCTGGGTGCACACCATGTCTAGTTATAACATAAGAACTGCAGCTGACACTATTTCCCTGAAAACTTGACAGGTTGAAATAACAGTGGGAGACTTATGAAAAGACTGGGAAGAAATATTGTACAAAGAGCTACATGGCTGATTGCATCAGTGCCTTTATGTCAGTTAAGTCTTCACCGTGACACATGCACCAAGGCTATGGAGCGTGTGTACGCATATGGTGGCATATATGTGTCTTCTGAGGTGTCATTAACAATAACAGCTGTTTCTTCTAAAGTTTTCTAGGCATTATATTTAAAGAAAATGAGCAGTATCAATCTCTTCCTGAAGCGTGCTCGGATTTTCCGACTCTAATATTCAGCTCACTGTGTTTCATTTTGCGTTTCGTTCCCGTTAACAGGCAGACAGGATTAGTTGGAAGCAAGAAGGCACAACCTGTTTTTATTTGAGGAAAGAAACTAAAATACACAGCATGAAATGAGCGAAACTCAAAGAGAATTCCAGCCGTAGAATCCCAGTTATTAATTACTTTGCCTCTTGATTCTCTGAATTGTAGCTCACAAAAGCAAAATCACATAAAACTCCGTTACCAAAACTTCATCAATCCAAACGGAATGTGCGGAGGTCACCTCCAAGCCAAAAATGAGTGTGCGCCCAGGTGACTTCCTAGTGTCCCCATTCCCCGTCTCTCATTCTTCTTTAATTTGGGCTCTCTATCAAGATGTGAATCCAGTTTCTCCAGACTAGATGCCATAATTGTTTGGCCATTTAATAATTGTACATACCTATATTTGATAGTATTTCCCAAAGTAAATTTGAACTCTGAACAGTGTAATGCAAATGCAACAAGGACAAAATAACATGTATAATAAATTCACTGGCTGACATTTGCTCTTACTTCTAAAACAAGAGCATAATTTCTTTACCCTTTAATCCTTTTTTTTTTTTTTTTTTAATTTTAAGTTTCATGCACAGGCTTTCAGCTTTTGTAGAAACAACAATATCAGGGCATACATTTTGGATGCTTTAGAACCAGGAGGTGTTCATCTTTTTCTCTCGAGTTCAGATCCTTTTTCACCTCTTCCTACAAGTGTTTCCTCAGTCCAAATTCGCTATGCTTGTCTCAAGTATGTGAATGTTGCCTTGGATCATTTGCAATGAGCAGCTGCAAGGACATCCCAGATTGAGAGAAGATGGTAAGTAAATGAGTAGTTTTCACTGCACAGCAGTCTTTCATCTGTGATATTGTGCACTCCTTTATGAATTTAGGAGTTCCAAATAGTTCCAAATAGTTCAATAGTTCCGATAGTTCCATAGTTCCAAATATCTCCTGGTTTTGATGTGTGGAATTCCAGTGAGCAGGAGATTCCTACAGCAGGTTTTCCCAATATTAAACCTTCATAATATCAGTGAAGACAAGCTCAGGTGTTTTCTTTTTCCCCTGTGTCACCCCTAAAATACTTTTTTTCTGCACAATTAGCGGTCACAGTTAAGAAGCTTAACTGATGAACACCTTAGTATGAAAGTAGCATCCCTTGACCTTTTTTACATTAAGAGGGGACATGTTACAGAAACCGTATTTTATCCGTACAGCTGTTGTCTCAGCTATCACTCGTGCTTTAACCCTGCTCTTTGATGTCGCAGAATTTCAGGGTAAAGTGTCAGTCATAAATCTTCATATGGATAAAATTCCTGAAATGTGGTCGCTACATTTATACATATATACTTTATTGTATATCCTGTAATTCAGCCTGGTACCTGCTGATGAAATTGTAGGAGGGGGAGCAGGCGGGTTGGGGTGGATTTTTGATGTTTTGGAAGTTAAAAAGCATTTAATACATCAATGTCATTCTAGCATATGCCATCATTTCATGGTAATTTATGGAAGGTAGTAAAAGGAATGTTCCGAACTGCTTCTCCATTGTGAAGTAGCAGGAACTGTTAGGAAAGCTATTTGAAACAGCTTTGAAAAAAATGAGACCAGCAAAAACTGGGTTTAAAATGTGCAAAAAGCACAGCATGTTTGGAGTTCTATGCAAAATTTCATTGTTCCCTCTTTAAAAAACACTGAGAGTTGTTAAAAGACCCCGAGAGAAGTTCTGAATTGCTTTGACAGATGGCAAAAAAGTCTGAATTGAGCAAAATTTATCCCACTCCCTACCTTGTATGTTGTATGTCAGAAAAGAGAAAATTAGTCCTTTACAAATAAGATGCTGATAATAAAGATTGTAAAAGATTTATTAGTTTGTGCCAGCTTTCAGAAACATGTGAAATATGCAGAGATTTTGAGAATACGTCGTATTTGCATAGCCACCCTAAGAAATGCTGCTTTCTTCTGCTAAAAAAATGTGGGTACATAATCTTGTTGAAGTACATGCTGAACTATAATTTGTCATACTAAGGTTTTTCTGTCATCTGTCATAGGAACAGCAGCATGCTTCCCGCAATATTTTATCTGTAACCATCAGAAAACAAGCTGATCTGCATTGTCAAAAGCGGTATTTTCATTATGTTGGTAACCAAAGGGTAATATTTTCAATTGTTACGCCAGAGATATGCATTGTTACAAATACACTTCATACTTACTGGGAAGTTTTGACTTTAACACAGAGATGTGTTTTGGAATTTTTTCTTATCAGAGTAGCAGATGGGATGGTTCTACATTAGCACTTGCGGGATTTATCTGTATTTTGCACTACAACTGTTAAAAATTACTCACACAAGCACCTGCATCTACGGAAGAAGAATCATCCTAGAGCAGTAATAGCCCCCAAATCTGTCATTTTTTCTGCTGGGATTTGAATGCAGCATTCCAGCTGCTAATGGATACTCAGGGCCCTTCCGGATGGAACCTTGATTAGTGGATGACAGATGAACAGAAGAGCCGTGGTTTATGGTTGGGGAGGTTAAACAAAACTCACGTTGCCTTGTGGATGGAGGATCGTTCGGAGCCTTCGCAGGAAGTCACGGGTGAGGAATTGCCACGGTGATGGATGGAGCTGGTCCATTATCAAACACTTTGTGAAAACTTTGATTTCCTCTAAGTAAATCACATGGCTTGTGCAGGGCGCAAGCGGCGAATTGATTTTGTTGCATTTTGCTGGAATTATGTCAAACAGCATGCAAGCCAAAATTTAGGAAGGGAAATTGCATAGTATATTTAAGCCAATCATGCAGTTGGTGTTCGCTTTGAATTTAGCAGCTTTTATTGCTTGGTAAATAATGTTTTGTCGGAAATGAACTTTTAATGTCAAGGTCTTTTAGATTTGTATATCCAGGCGCATGAAATAGAGCCACATAAGTTATAAGCTTTTTCTGTAACGTAAATATGTAAATAGGTTGGTTGTTTTCATCTTAGAATATTGCCATTTTCTTTTATTCTTACCAAAACTATATGTAAGTATTATTTAAGGAAATGATGTTTTCTCACTTGCTATTAGCATTTGAGGCATTGTCTATCCCCTCGGTAAGGAAATCCACACCGGGGGAATAATAATTTTGTACCTACTGTGTATTGCAAAAGCGTTATTTCGGATAGGAAAGCTGCAAAGGTGTTCAAGCCCACAAAATTCATTTGACAAATCCTTCCAAACAAGAATGGTACGTGCAGTTGTCCTGGGCTTTCCAGACCGCACAGTCCACAAGAAGCGCAGCAGCCTGGCATGTGGAAAAGGATATATTAATATTATCCCTGATGGGTACAGGTAGGACTTGTTCTGTCGAATGGCTTCGGAGATGAGGATTGAGGTTTTCAGCTTGAGTAGATGTGGGCTGGAATCTAATAGGAGCAAAAGATAATGCACATGAGGGACAGTGAAGCAGATTCATCACTTCCAGTTGCAGAAATGCTGCTGAATGTTTCCAAACCTTTACATTGCTTCTAGGTACACCTTCATCTGGCAGGAGAATGGATCCGGTGTGTGTCTGAATCACCACCGAGAGGACCCTGTCTGAGTAAAAGATGGAATTTTAAGCCATGTGCAGGCTGGTGAATAGCCTTCTGTAGGCAATTATTTTAGTCGATAATTAAATTGTTATTTAAGCATGATTCTAAGCTTCCCATCATGCTGGAAGGAAGGGTGGGGAGGGGGCGAGCTGGAAAGGGAAAAGGTTTCTCAGAAAGTCCTTAAAAAGGCACATGGTACAAGCAGCCACAGAATTGCTCTTCTCTTTCTAGACTTGTGAACACCTCTGTAACATCCAAGTGACAACGGGTAGTTTTCAAGAGGCTGGTGTGGGGTTCTGTGGCATAACAAAGGTTTTCACGTGTTATTAACTTGTATGCTTTTAAAGTGCTTTTGATACTTTAAAGGAGAGATGCCAAGATTTGCAACGGACATTGCAAAACCCAGGGGTCTCCCCCTGTTGCTCGCTGCTTGCTGGGCGCCCCGGGAAGATTGGCCAGGTTTGTTCATTTTTGGTTTCAAGAGCCAGGCTCAGGCTGCCTTGGCACATGTGCAAGTGCTTGAAGTATTTCAGGGTCCTCCTTCAAGTGGAGTGAAGATGTGGAAGGAGGGGACTGCAAAAAAAAGTGGCCTTTTCTCAGTGCAGTCCCTGGTTCCAGTCTGTTCCAGCAGTACAAAGTGCAAGAAATTAATTTGGAAGAAGCTTTTGAAGAGGCCTCTATTACTGGCTGATGGCCGAGTCCTGTCTGTTGTGTTTGACCCTGTTTGACATCTAACGTTTATTGGGGCTTTTAAAATTTTTTAAGTGACTCTGGCTTTTTAAGTTTTAATACTTTCTCCCAATTAAGGTGACCAGGCCTTGAACTTAAATATCTTCTCTCAGCTTCTACCGGTTGATGATCCTCTGGGTGACTCTCCTGACTAAATTTCCATGAAACCTTTTGGAGGGGGTAAAGAAAGAATTTCAACTTTCTTTTTGAGTTCTTTTGAAACTAACTTTCCGTATAGAGCTGTCTTGAATTCGAGAAGGCATACAGCACAAATCCTGTGTCTTTTATTGCTTAATGCACTGGAATTTCTAATGCAAATAGGTTTTCTCTGCCTTTGTGACGAAGTGTGCCGGTAAAACAAGGAGCCTGTTGTTATATTTTCGTTTTGTATCAATGTTTTACTAAAGATTCCAAATGACTCAAGCCATTAGGACTATAAAATTGCCTGATAACAGACAATGCAGGCCTGAACTCCGTGATAGAAGAACAACAGAAGGTTTTCTATAAATAAGTACCCAGGACTCAGTCTCTTTAAACTTTTTGGTTTTTCTGTCCAATACAGATTGAATCTACAACCTAGAGGATGTGCAAAATTAACTCTGCTCCTTCCCTTTATCTGGCAGCTCTTCATGCCCATACCCGGCCTCGCTTCCTTAGGCAGCACAGTGATTTCTTACCATTTCTCCTGTGCCCGTATTCCTCACCAATGCTTTCAAACTTCACTCAAATAGCGCTACTCTCTTCTATCTCCCACAATGTCTTTGCAATTCTTATCATTCCTGCTGTATGGTAGGAAAGAAAGAGACACCTGGGGCTAGGGCTGTAAACACATTTTCCACAGTGGTCTCCTTATCCTGCTTCCTCTGTCTTCTTCAAAAAAGAGGCTTCCAGGTTGAATGGTTTTTAGTAGCAAAATCCATTTTCTGGTAGAGTCGATTCAAACTGGCTTTCTCATCTTTCAAACTCTCCATATATGAAAGATTTTGAAGATTTTTTTGCACCAATTTTTGTATACTAGTAAGTAACTTTCACAAATGGTAACGAAATAGTAAAAGTTCTTGTATAGAAAATACTGTCTAAAATAGAAATACAGGTTTTTGTTAGTTAGTACTTCTGGCAAACAGAAGCCGATTTGTTCCTGGTGGGAGGAATTTTCAGTGTAGCTTGATTGTAGAATGGGAACGTGCACCTGCGGAAGATCCACACGTTAGTCTTTCGAGTTGCCACCCGGTGGTGTTGCACATTGAATGTACTATTTGGGGTATTGCAAAATCCTTAATACAGATGGAAAATAAAATTTTACATATATGACAACTTTGTGAATGACAAAAGATAATCTTGATGTTTGTGTGAAACATCGTCATCCTGGCCCGTGGTTTGAATTTTATTATGATCAGAAATGCAAAAACTGCAAAGATTTTGCAAATCAGGGACTGTTTAGATTGATTTACATGTGACATATTTGTTTCCTCTGTTTTGACAGCTAGCCCTACACATTCGCTTGTAAATAACGTAAAGAATCAGATCCATATGACTTCTTTCAGAAAACCTCTTTAGAATCTGCGTGACGATAAGCATAAGGGAGGTTCAGCTGGTTCGAATATAAGTTCGCTTCTGAATAATCGTGTCTTTAATTGCTTCGCTAAATTGAGCGCTGGCTTCCAGTCCGCAACGGCATGTAAGCGTCTCTCTGCTCAACTTCAGATGTTTCTTGAGCGGGGATATTTTATTAACTGTGGGCCCCCCCGTACCTAAGGGAGGTGATCGATCCGAAACAAGTGGTATGAAAAATCGCTTCTCAGGAAAGAAGCGTGGACTGTTTTTCAGCATTGCGGTTGCAAGCCGCAGTATCTGCCCAGGCCGCCGTGGCTTTGTCCTCTCTGCAGGGGCACACAGGTACAGTCCGGTCCGTGGCCAAACCAGCACCACCCTGAATGCTGACCCGGGTCTCTTTTTTCCTTCTTTTGTAGCCCCAGCATCATGATTTTGGGGACTGGTTGAGTTTTGCCCCAGAAATACATCTCATAGGGATGTTGTACTGAGACTAGAGATGCGCCGTAGTTTATCGTGTTACGTTCACGATGGCAAAAGTAATTCCTTTTTGAGCTTGTGCGTTTTTCATTTTGACTAATTTAGAGGAAGGAAGTTTAACTACTAACATGTAAAGAAGTTTGATTTCTTCATTGCACGAGTGTTCAGTTAGCGCGATCTCTGCCATTCTTACAAGGGAGAAACAATTGTGAAGAATTTTAACGTGGAGGAAGGCCCACTCTTTTAAGAGCTGATTTTCAGTGTTTCTTAAATAAATACGTCTGAAAAAATCAGTAATAATTTTTTCTCATGTGCATGGATGAAGAGGATGGCATAGTAGATCTTGTGAAATCAGAATGCTGAGGGTTTTTTTGTATTTGTCACAGGGTTTTTCTGTTAATAGAAAAAAAAATAGAGAGAAATCAGATTTTGATTTGTTACTTTGGGCTTAAAACCGTTTTGCACTATACCCGTGCAGCTCAGCTCCCTGGGAGTTTTGGAAGGTGTGTGCACAAGATGAGCTGAATATGGGGGTGACTTGGCAAAATGTGTCACAGAATTCTGCAGTTGTGCGAGTAAGAAGAAAGAAAGGGGGGAAATGGGTCTTTTGTGGAATGGGGGAATTAAAAAAGCGAGCAAGGACACAGGTGTGGGAGCTCCCAGGTGAGGGGTTGAGGAGCTGGCAATCAGCAGCAAATGCTGTGCAGCTGTGGAAAACAAGGCAAGAACGGGCTGTAGAGCTTCAGAGAGCACAGGATAGCGTGGGCAAGGGGAGATCCTGGAATATCGGCTGTGAATTGTGAAATGTTGGGTGTGATCCTGAAGTTCTTGCCTTCAAGGGAGATCTGTCTGGAGCTGCTGGACTGTAGGAGGAGAGAGAGGTTGGCATACATCAGGTAGGGAAATGCTGGTGAGGGTATGGGGTCGCCTTTGTTTGTCTGGACCTGGCGGAGACTCAAAAAATCAGGTCCTGGTGTTCACTCAGGGTGCTGGGGAGGGAATGGAGATAGAACTTGAAAAGTTTCTGAGTCGATTTATGTGATATTGTCCTTGAACAAGCCAATTTTTAGAGGCCCCTCTTCTCTATGTTACCAGATACTAACTGGTTATTAGTACTTACTACTACTACCAGTTACCATGCTGTTGAGGAAAAACTGCTTTTGAAGAAAATGACCTGAGAAGCCTTTTGTTCTTACTGAAAAATATTTAATGAATGTGCTCTTCGGGATTGTTTTTCTGTGGTTATTTTTGCTGAGGAAACAAGCTTCAGTTGGTTTGGATACTATAGTAAGATGGAGTTCAGTGAGCAAAAGATGAGGTGAATATTTACTAAAAATAACAAAAGGTGATTTATGTATTTTTGGTAGGCGCTGTTTTGTGTTTTCTGATACAGTGATGAGAATAAATTGTATATCATCTAGTTCAGTGCAGTTATGCAGATTCATCTGTGTTTTCATACTGTACTTAGAGTTCTCAGCAAATCATGGAATATAACAAGTGTTGATTTAAAAAGAACCAAAAAGAACAACACAAACCACTCCAGCAGAGTTAAGTGTGTTGTTATGCCCTTAATTCCGTATTTTTCTTTCTGCATGCAATCATTTCTATTATATGGCAATCATTATGTGGTGTAATGGAAGTGAGTGCGAAGCACGGAGTTATGTTTATAAAGAGATTTTTAGAAAGAAATGGGTTGTGGCAGGGGATTATTATCTGAAATGCATCAGCATACACAGAGTATCTCCCATATTTAGCGGCGCTATAAAAAATATTCATAATTAAATGTGTGATGCATGGAGTAACCCTCATGGGAGCTATTTCATATAATTAATTTCCAATAATTGCGTTACTGTGTTATATCGTATTACACGAGCAGATAAATACTCTGAATGGTTGTTGGAAAATATACATGGCTAATTCTTCAGTTCTTTGAAGAGAATAGATCCGTACAGAAATGGCTTCTTGCAGGGGGAATAACGCCAATGAAATGTCGCGTGCTCTTTGAACCTTTGGAGTAAGTCTACTTATGTAGACCTGCTGACGTTTTTTCATTAAAGCGTAAATCTTCTGGCTTACAGTGTATTCCACTTCCTTGGACGTTCTGTAATAGCTAATAGGAGGCCTGATTAAAAATGCAGAGGGCTTGTCAGGCTGCGAGAGGTGATTTACGCAGCTTTTGGGCAGCTTTCTGCATAGAAAACGGGGACCTTTCTCTCATGGTGTTTGTCAAATCTTCCATTTCTCCCCACCCACTTTTCCATTATCTCGTATAGTGTGAGTAATAACAATGAATAAATTGTGAGTGTCAGTTAAAAGCCAAGTCTCTGTCTATTATAACTAATGAAAATATATTGAATTTAATATACTTGGTTGGAGATATTAGTTTCTGACAGTAAATGATTGCTTACACTAATTATGGTCATTATCATGTAAGTAGAGTGCATTCTTTAAGTCTGAGGTATTACTGGTATTTGAAATGCAAAAGAAAAAGATTTTTTTAACTTAAAAAAAAACGTTAAGGTTATTTTCGATGTTTTTACTGTGGCCACTTCTAAGAGAACCGAGTCCATCACAGCTCAGTGGGCCGGCAAGGAGGCCCTGAGGCATTCAGAATTACTTGGCTTGTGTGGGACGGTGGAGGAAAGGTGGCGTGTTGACTTGGTCGTCTTTTATTTTTCCAAATCTTTTTGTTGGGTTGGTTTGCTTGGTTTGGTTCTTGTTTGCTTGTTTTTGCTTCTTTATTTCCACCGTCTCCAAGGGAGTAGCCACACGAGTGATTCAGGTGGTTGGGACCACAAAGGTCCTCTTCAGGCATATGGGAAGAGATGAAGGATAAAAAGAGAGCTAAGAAAATTCAGCTTTCATGAGCTTTTAGGATCTAAACTGATATTTTTTTTTTCCTGTAATGGAGAGAAGAGCTCTCATAAAAAATTGCTTTTCTCCTATGATAACAGCCGGGAAAAGTCAGGCTAGCCCAAATTTGCGAAAGAAAAGGAAAAAAATAGTCTTCTTTTGGGGTTCCTTTGGCTGTCGCTTGGCAGGGAGAGCTGTGCCGGTGCCACCACTGCTTTATCGGTCACAGCACATCCCTGTCCTGCCGAGAGGCTTTTTCCAGACTTAATTTCTCCAGCTTCCCATGGGGAGAGGGCGAAGGAAGCGTTTAAAATCCTCCTAGACTGATTTTTAAGTGATTGCTTATTTAAGCCGGACACCGTGGTTCAGCATGAAGTGGATGTGTTGGCTGCTCAGCCGCGTCCCCAGCGCTGCCCCGTGTCAGCCAGCACAAGGGTGCTGGAAATCGGCTCTGCAAGGCTCTTTCCTACAGGGAAACAAAGCCAAAGAAAAATTACAAGCCTGGTTTTGTCTTAAATCCAGCGAGAAATAAAGCTTATATATCCATATGTGTGTGTGAGGGGGGCGAAACCCAGACAGTGTTCTCTCTCTTCTGCACAGCAGCACAACTGTCAGAGGTTGTTATATTTTTAATTATTCCAAATTACTTTCTAGAAGAATATATGATCAAGTATGCACTTTTCCATTAGGCTGCTCATTCCTTTCAGAAAAGTTTGCATCTCATGTTAGCAGTGTTCTTGCTTTGAGAACACACTATACCTTGGTAATACTTTCTTGTGCTGTTCCTAGGAAAATTTCTATATAAATCTTAATTTCTCAATTACTCATTTTAAGCGTGTTTTTGGAACACCAGAGGTGTTGCCCGTAGGATGCTGCTGCTCCTTGACTTTCTGCTACTTACAATAAGTTAAATTAATTCATTTTGCAAGTGGAGTGGGAATTCTCAGGGTAATCTATGGAAAAAAACATTGTCCTGCAGCTGATTTTTCTCTTAAAGAAGACACTTAGCTTAAAAAAAAAATAAAATTGCATAATGTGACTACTCAGTAAGAGGTTCTTAGGGACATGGGTTAGTGCCAGAGTTGGGTTAATGGTTGGACTTGATGATCCTGAGGGTCCCTTCCAAAATGATTCTATGATTCTAAGTTTATGGAAAGCTAAGTAGTAGTAAAATTTATAAATACAGTGGCGTGTGTGGATGTTTGCTCATTGGCTTGTTTAATGGTGATCAATGAGAGTCAACAAGCTAAGAACTCTGTTGAGATGAGTATTACCCAACAAAGTAAGGGCTGATGTCTACCCCAAAGTGCTTTTGACCTAGAGATGAGGCAGGTGGATGCTTGATTGTCTTGTTACTGTTGTTTGGGGTTGATAGGAGAAGCTCAGTAAATGAAAAAAGAAGGAAGAGGAGGAAGGAGAAAACTTGATGAGGGGTGGCAAACTTGAAGGAGTACGGAGGAGGAGGCAGAATAAAGTTGAGGTGAAGATAAACTGCCACAGCAGAGCTTAAAGACTTCTTCTCAGTGTGGGAACATGCATTGTGCGGGCCTGCTAAGAATTCTGCCACCTTCCCTCTCCCAGTGTGTTCCTCCATCTCTTCCAAGGACCAGGTCACCTTGGTGGGGTGTCAGTGGGTATTAAGGGAGGGCTTTTCTAAGGGAATTCAGTCTTTCTTCTCTGTTATTTCTCCAGGATGTTGGTGGCAGCTCTGGCTCTCCCAGTTCAGGCCTCAAGCTGTGGCTTCTGTTGTGTGATCAGCTCTTCTGAAACCCGCTTTTGAGCACAGCTGAATGTGCTTGCTTGCCACTCATCCTCTTGATTAATTGTGCCTGCTGGGAATGCCTCTTGGGGGAGGGCTGTCTGCCATCAAGCAGCTCTTAGGATCAGAGTTACACATCTCGGAGGTGGCTTGTGAAGTGCTGGAGTTGCCTTGGTAGTTGTGAAAAGCACTGGAAGGCAGGCACTTGTAAGGCTCACGCTTGCGTGAAGTCGAAGGGAAAGCATCAGGTTCGACATCTCTGTGTCTCCCTCGGCGCCGAGCGCGTTGCGGAGGTGGAAGGGAAGGAGAAGAGGAGTTTGAGGACGGGAGGCAATGAGCTCCCAGGAGAAGACAGAAATCGCACCTCAGAAGTAATAACTTCAGAGGGTTTCCGTTTGACCGTTTGAGTCTTTGGCTTCTTAGGAAGCTCGTTGGATGCCTGCGAACACTTCTAAATGTTTCCCATTGGGCTTTGGAGCATTCCACAGTCACAACTGGGTTATGCTGGGAAGGTGTTTCAATTATTTCATTTTCCATGTCCTGATCTATATTTAAATTTATACATATATTTGTGAAGACAAGTAGCGATAGAGACTTGATAGGTACGCTCCCAGGTTTTTATTGTGAGGATGTGTCAGGAGAGAGAATTAAGTACTTTAGTCAGAAGAGTTTCACTTTGTTTTTGAGCTTGAAATTCTACTTCTAGTGTAGTAATAGATGAAACAGGTCTGTGAGTGAATTTAGAAAGTATGTGCTCCTCCTGTGATGGTGGGTTCAGGTTTCAGCTTCGTGTTTGGTTGTCTTCCTAACAATAGAAAGGAAAACTAAAAACGCTTTCAAGCTTAGCCTTTTCTTTTTATAATCCTAAAATAATGGACTCAATAAATTTTTATTTTGTGAACTACAACTGTTTTGTACAAAACAGTAGGAGAGTAGATGCACAAGAGCATGGTAGTAGCTTAATACAGTTTTTTGTTGTTGCTCTTTGTTACTTTAGCAGGAGTAATACTTTCAGTTGGTATTGTAACTTCTGGAGTATTTACAAAAGAAAAAATGGTGAGATGTTATGTTAAAAAAACTCCTTGGGATGTATCTCTTACCAAAACCAATGGTCCCAATTTATTCATAGTTGCTTGAGATGAATACTTGAACACAAATGTCTTTCTGAATTTGGGGCTTATGACTCTAATTTTTTTTCCTCGTTTTTTAGTCAGTTCATGACAGCTGTAAATCACATGCAGAAATGTACAACTCGCAAACTAAATGTAAAAGGATGGAAATGCTTAACAAGCATAGATAATATTTTCAGGATACTTCCATGCCTTTGGTAAGCTCCCCAGTTTGACAAAACATCTATGTGTAAAAAATGGAATAGATTGCTATTAGAATGTGAAAATGGAAACGCTGATTTCCTTTTTCTTAGTGTTTCACTTATATATGATAATAAAATGCTGAATTCTGCAGTAAAATGTATTTGATTTAACATACTTGCTTGAGAAAATCTGTCTCTGTCAGCTGCATCCGATCGTTCAATTTAACTGTAATTATTGTATGGTAAATGGGATGCATTTTTGAGATGCAGCCGTATTTTCCTTGCCCTTTTCCTCAAGGCCATGGAAATTCAGAAGAATTTCGGTTCTGAAGTGCAATGGGTGCATGCGTATGCCCGTTTTAGACACCCAGATTTTAAGTAAATGCAGAATACAAGATGCAGCTATAGGCCTTGCGTTTTTAGATATGCATCGTTGGCTGCGCTTCTGCAGTTTTATTGCTCTGAGAGAATGGTTGTCTTGATTATGCGTAAGTTATAAGAGCTGGATGATTCTGGCAAGTTAAAAATGTAAAAGCAACGTTTTCACTGTTAAAAAATGCAGGAGTGTAGCCAGTGATATATTAAATTAAGGTAACTGCATGTAAATGTCCAATGTGTATTCATTTAGCCTGTTGCTTGGCCTGGCTGTCGGATGACTAACGGGTCGCTTCATATTAGTCAGCAGATGCAGTTAATTCATCCAGCCTGAGCAGCTCTGAACACCTCTGCAAGGCTCTGCTGCCTCTCCGGTTTTCCTAATGCAAATAAAACGTAGTATCTGCATTAATTAGTTTTTTGGGGAAGAAGCCAAAAGGAGGAATGCGCTTGTTTATTAATAAGAAAATAATGATTGTATAATTTCCTTTGACTACATCAGCATTTTGCAGTAGTTTTCTTGCTAGCGAGAATGCCTTTTCTCTATGGTAGGGAAAGTTGTGCGGGGGTGGAACCACTAGTTGATGTGTTTGTGATGTCTGTAGCGCCGAGTACTGCTCAGAATATACATATTCATTTATATTTATTTTCTGAGCTTTTTAGGAATACCATGTTGGTTGTTTACATGAGTAGTTAATGGACCGGCTTTTTTATTCTTAATGGGAATGGCCCCTCCTGATGTGCTAGGAGGCAATCTTCTAATCAGTAAAGTGCATAATTCTAAGAAAATGAGTACTTTTGTTGTTTCCAACTTAAAATCCTTGTCGTTTTTATTTAAATATATTAAACTCTGCCGTTTTCTAACTACTACCCTTCGCTGCATAATGGCAACCTGACAGTCTGAAGGGGAAGGTAGGGAGATGGTGACACAGTATTTTTAATTGGTTCTGTGTGTGTTGGGGTTTTTTTCCTGTCCTATCAGTGCTTACAATGCTGTCCATACCCATTTGATTATAGATTAATGCTCTTTCTTCCAGCTGCCCAACCGCTTATTATTTGTGAACAAATCATTTAGCAGATGAATATCTAAATACTGTAGAATATCGGGGGGGAGGGGGGGGGAAGCCAGGAAAGACTATCTAAATGCAGGGGAATTAAGTGTTTGATACTATCAATAATAGTCTGGCCATCACAGGGCTGACATTGCTCAGTTGACAAGAAGATGAAAAGGAAAGCAAGCATTTAGACCATATGTATGTCTTTAAAATGATTTAAGATCCAAGAAGACATCCGATTTCACTAAATAAACTAAACAGTCGCAAGAAAACAGTAGTAAGATCAGGAGCTAAAAGGTGATCCTATTTTATTTTTCTTGGGGATAGTGGGAAACAGCTCATTGGAGATAACTGTGTCTGTTCTTAGAGAAAACAGAAGCTTACTGAAACTGGAAGACTTCACTGCACCGTTCTCTGGGCTTAAAATATTTTAATTTTCTTTAATGAATTTTCCCTTCTGCTTTTCCCCTAGGCACTTACACATTTTGGCTTGGAATGGATCCCAGGGCAGTGGTGCTTTTTGTACAGTTAGCTTTAATGCATCGACGTATTTTTCTCACACGCGTGCCATAAAGATTAAAATGACGTTGTTTTTTGGAAGAATAGCAGGGAAATGATGCTCTAAGTAAAAAACAGTTACCTGTGCCCAGTAAGGTTAAATATCACTGCTGAGACTACTACAGAGCTCAAACACTGAATGTATTTTTCGAACTTGCACATGCAGCTTTTGAGAGACGTATATACAGCAACTCGGAGTGTAAATTAAAAATCCATACTTATCAATCCCTGCTGCATCGATTTAGGATGTTTTAAACTCCATGTAGGTGGATAATAGTTCGTGGCTGGTTAACAAATGTGTAATTTGTCGCAAAGAAGTCTAAATTGGGCAATCCTAGTGGTACGATCTGGTAAATAAGAAGTAACTCGAATTAGTGACTTTTGAATCTGTGCATATATTGGTCTGTAGGTCCTTTAGAAGAGGTGTCATTGGTGGGAAGACTAGATTTTTTTCTTTTAATGTAACAAAAACTTTGTTCACAGGTATATAAGTTACCTCACTGTTAAAAAAAAATAATAGTTACTCTTGAATAAATGGTAAAGAGGTTTTACCCAGTTTTTCAATGCAACATCTGGCTGGGAAACTGGAGGTGATATTCTGACCTGCCACAAATGTCACTGCTGAGTGTGAAAGTTGAGTGGTGGGTTTGTTTCTTCTAAACTTTGTGTCACTACCAAAACGGTTGTGGTCTTCGACTGGATTATGGTTGTCCTTTGGGAAGGAAAATAATATTATTTACCTTAGTTTTTCATTGCAAAGGAGTCATGAGAACTTACTGCATATGGAGATGAACTAATACTGCATATGAAGATGAACTAATCTTAAATTGCACCAGACATACTTTTTTTTAAAAAAAAAAAACCTCTCTTCATAGACGAACCTTGTGGTGGTCATGTTGTGTATGAACGTCACTATCCGTGTAAGATGAAATAATCATTAAAACAACCTTGGGCTGAGTCACATTCTGAAAGAGCACAGCGTCTCTGGAGATATCATTTACAACACTGTTCAATTTGATCCACTTTTCTCAATTTCTGAACCGACATTTGAAACAATGGACCAGCTACACCAACAACTTGTAAGGGGTTTGCTTCTGTGTGTTGCTGGATTTTATGTAGGTTAATTTTGTGTTTGTTGTAACTTAAAACAGTTTACCTCATAGTTTAAGAAGAAAGAGCAACCGTGACATTATATGAGACTTGGAAACATTTGTAGTTGTGTCCTCATTTTTTAGGGTATGAATGCATTTAGAGAGGAGAAGTGCATTTTAGTGAGTTTAATGGTATTGATAGAACTTCTCTAGCCTTAATCGGTCCCTGGAGCAACTTAAATCTATATATAATGAGCATTCTGGAAACAGCGTGTCTACCTCTACTGTTAGAGCTTACACTTTTTTTGCTTTTGTAATTGGTGTGATGTTCAACTTGAGTAAATTTTGTTCACATTAACCTTGAAGTAAGGAGCTTCAAGTTGTTGATATATTTTTTTTCTTCCAAGTCTTGAGTGTTTTCTAATTTCTTTGTGCTTTTTATCATAGGAAAATAGAAATGGAATAAATAAAATATGTTTGTAATGTCTTTTATATTCTTTGGTTACAAGGAAGGCTTTTATTTCAGTTGCTTGTATAAGGAAAGAAAATTAAAACCAGGTGATATCAGCTCTATTGCTTCCAAATGCACTTTTAAACAGACGCTAACAAGGTGGCTGGGTTTATAGGCTTATTGACAGACAACAAATGGATTTCATCCCTTTTCTTCTCTTCACTGCTGCTGCTTTTTCCTCTTTGTTGCAGTTTTCTGGGCAGGCATAATAATTGAAGTGTACAGCATATGAATGTCACTGACAGTGAGGTGATGCGGTACCGGCTGCACGTGGCTCCTGGCTTCCCTGCATGTGAATACAGTCAATTGTTTTACAGCTTCCCTGATGGAAGGTTTTTAAAGGCAATAATTGGGGAAAGGTAGATTCTACGTTTTCCTGTCTTGTAAGATCCCGTTTCGGGAGTAAAATACCCAAGCTTCACTTAAGGCTCTGAAAAGACAGTAAATATTTTAAATAGAATACAACAAAAATTGCTGTGTAACTTTTTGTCACATCCACCTCTCTTCATGAATTGTCTCTTACATCTCTCTCTTTTAAGCGTAACTTAAGATTGGATTCTCTTTGGGGTTTTTTCTTGCTTTTTCTGTGGTGTGTGCGTTTTGTTTGGGGTTTTTGTGTGTGTTATTTTGTTGTTAACTAGTCCAGATATACAGATTGTCGAGGATATCAAGGATGTCAGGCATGTGGTAGAAAGTAGTCTGATTTCACCTGATGCATGTGTGTTTGTTCTGTACCTAAGGGAACTATGTTTTCTTCTTCACTGGCTTGTTTTCCACTTTCCCTTATTCTCAGCATTCATTTACTGTGCCTTGAGATGTTGGTCTTTAGTGGATGATCCTTTTTTCTCTTTTCCATCAAAGTGGTGTTTCATGTTTCTTCATCCTTTTAGTTTGCTGTTGTGTTTTTGTTTTTTTAAGGACAATGTTGCAACGCTTTAAAAGTATCTATGTGTATACGTATACAGAAAAGATGAGCTGTGGCCGGGGCGTTATTTTTACATAGTAAAAACAACAAGGAGAATGCTGTGGAGTATGTTGCCCTTTCTGAACATTGTTTCCCTGAGCAGTGTTTCAGGGAACAATGCTGTATGTGTTTTGCCTTTAGGCCTCATCAGATGGAGATGGTGTCAAGGCAATGAAGATAACAAGTAGCTAAAAAGGAGGCAGAGAATGCGCTCAATTCTTTTTACATCATCTGCTGAACAAGGTCTCATTCTGTTGCTGGCTGTTTGAGCAGAGCTTCATCTAATATTGAGTGTTTTTGTCACTGAGCATTTTTCGTCAGTGCTGTGATTCAAATGAAGGAGTCTCTTGTGTTTGTCCAAGTGTCCATGTGCAAAATATGGGTGCACAAGTGTTCATTATCATGGTACATCCTTTACACACCAGGAAGGATCGCATTGGGTTGGCCTCTTACTGTGTATTAATAATCTCTGTGTGGCAGTTGCAGGCCCCTCCCTCCCTGTGAGATCCGGGGCTTCCAATGGGACAGCTGGTGGCTCTTCAGCACCTTGTGTGTCCCACTGTGCCTGTCCCCGCAGGTGTGCCGTGGTCAGTGTGACAGTCCCTGTCCCCCCACCCCAGGGCACGGTGACTCCTCACGGTCACATCCCCACCAACATGACCTCTGGTCAACAGGCAGGGTCCTCAGCCAAGGAGGTGCCCGTGCCCAGAGAAGCTTCTGGAGCATTCTGGTAATGAGCACAGCCGGGTCAGAGCAGGTTATAAAACCTGTGGGAGGTGCACTTTGAGTGACCCTCTCAGAGCTGTGGGGCTGTGAGCTGAGCCCTCCCCTGAGATCAGGGACTCTGTCTGAGGAGAATTCCTGGGACTGGGACCATCACCTGCTCCTTGGTGAGTGATTTCTTCTGGGAATATCCTCAAGTGAGACCTTGAGCGAGTGATTCTTTCTTCTGGGTACCCTTGAGTGAAAGAGGCCTGTTCTTTTTGCGAGCGTGTGTGCTGTGGAACATTACTACTGTGTGGCTGGATGGTAATAATCTCCTCAACCGGTGTGTTGAAGCGGCAGTTTATTAAATGTTGCTGGCATGCTGAATAATGGAATCCTCAGCACAGGACAGACATGGACCTGTTGGAGAGGGCCAGAGGAGCCACAGGAATGATCAGAGGCTGGAACAGCTCTGCTGGGAGAGGCTGAGAGAGTTGGGGTTGTTCAGCCTGGAGAAGAGAAGCTCCGGGGAGACCTTATTGCAGCCTTTCAGTGCTTAAAAGGGGCCTGTAAGAAGGGTGGAGGCAGACCTTTTAGTAGGCCTTGTTGCAACAGGACAAGGGGTGATGGTTTTAAACTAAAAGAGGGGAGATTCAGGCCAGACATGAGGAAGGAATTTTTCACCTGTCCCAGGTTGCCCAGAGAGGTGGTGGATGCCCCATCCCTGGAGACATCCCAGGCCAGGCTGGACGGGGCTCTGAGCAACCTGAGCTGGTGAAGATGTCCCTG
>VWYH01002416.1:2028971-2216440 GCA_013399365.1 Pampusana beccarii | reverse complement strand
TTTTTTTTTTTTTTTTTTTCTGCTTTTATACTTAGTCACATTTATTCCCTCTTCAGCCACATTATTTGCTTGTTAAATGCAGAAGAGAATAATTTTGGTAAGTTATATACACTTTTAATACCCTATACACACATAGATACTGCAGAAAAATAGCATTGCCAACACAAATCCATTTTAGATCAGCTGCTAGTTAAAATGTATAGATATGGATGTCAGGCAGTTGTTTGATGTATACTACACAAATGTCCCCTGTAGCAGATACGTGAACTTTTAAGGTTCCAATGTGCGTTGAACCATATGAGAGATTTTTCCATCCTTTTTGGTGTAGTTTACAAAGACAAGTGGAATTGTTGAAAGCATTATTATTTTTTTTGTGCAGTTCACACGATATACAAAACCTATTATTGTTTTGTAGAATGCCAGGTCTGGACAAGAACCCTTCTTGGTCATCTTGCTGGCGTTCCTCCTAATTAACTCTCTGATTGTGGAAAATAAGTAGTAGTTTGACCTTCAGAAGAAAAAGCTGTGGGGTGAGCCTGGTGCCGATCCGAAATGTGGGAACGCCGCTGAGGTGGCCTCTCCGTCTCTGAGCTGTGGAGCATAGCGACATTAAACAGCTCCCACATGAATTTACTAAATATAATGGAAGATAAGTGGAATGAATGTAGCCACAACTCATTATTGAAGCAGAAGGTTAAAAATAAAAATGCCAAAATGCTTCCTACAAAGAGCTATTTTTTTTCATCTTGGGCCTGCTTGTCCTCTCTTAGCTCATAGAATGCCTGGTTATTGCACTGTAATTCTTTTATTTTTGTGTGTAAGGAACACCGCAATGACATTTCTGTGTGGTTACTCAAGATTTTTTTTTAAACTATCAGTCAACAGAGTAGGAACATGGCAGTGTCTAGCCAGAAATTGCATTTTAGGAAGAAAACTGCAAGTTCCCAGATTATTAAAACCCAATTCTTTAATTACTGTTTTAAACAATGTTTGTTAGAAAAATATAATTAAACTTTTAAAAATCTAATTGAGAACCTGAAGAATTAATGCTCTTAAAACACTTTGGAGGTGTAGGGTGCTGTTTCCAGCAGTAGCAATTTGGGTTTTGTTGTTTTTTTGTTGGTTTGGGGTTTTTTTTGGCATGGGAATAAAGGTATTTGTCCTTATTATTCAGAATAAGCCCTTGCAATGTGAGAGGAGACCCGCTGGACCGTGCTGAACACGCGTTGTGCACACGGAAGGTGTTTGGCTGCCCGACCAGGGATGTGTGTTATCAGCACCGCCCTGGCTTGCTGCTTAATTATCTTTGTGTGCAAGGCTGGAAAGGGAACACGGGCAAGAAAAATGTCTTTGCACAGCAATAATCAATAAGACCAGCGGTATTTTAGGCCTCTGGTGATGACAATTTAGCTGTTTTGAAAACAATCACAAGAAAGACTAATGATGTAAAACTTGTGATTTGCTGATTGTTCCTGACAAGTCGGGAGAAATTGTGTTAGGAATGGGATTAATTAAATATTGTGTTTATCTGATTGCATTAGTGAAGGTTTGAAATACTAAGTGTAAATTATACTATGGAGCTTAAAATCAATGGCAAAGCTTTAGTTCTCTTCCAGATTGGATCTCTTGCCGAGTTTGGGGGTCTCCACGTACCCTGCCAGGCCCAGCTCCAATGTAAACTGATGGGAGCTGAAGCAGCTCTGCGGGTCCTGCTTCTGGGGCAGTGCTGGAGTGTTTGCCTAAAGGGAATAGTCACCTATGTCTGAAAAATTACATTTTTCTGATGAAGGTGGGTGAGGCTGGAAGCACCAGGTTTACTTTTTTTCATAATTATGTGTAAAGTTGGAGGGGAAATACTATATAATTTTCTATTTAGTTTCAGCTAAACAGGTTGGTTGGAGTGCTGGAAAGCGCTCCAGGTTTTCAGTGGACCATATTGTACAATCTCCTTTTGTGGAATTGAAACGCATACGTATTTCTACGAGGATAACTTTTCTTTTGGCTTTCCAAGGTGAGTGAGCCAGATAAGTGATGGTTGGTGTTAATCTTGTACGGTAGCGGCAAGTTACAGGGTGTACTTTGGGAATAAAATGTTTATTATCTATTGGTTAACATACATCTTGTCCAGCAAGTAATATGCTATGTTCAGGCAGTTTTATATGAAGAACTACACGTAAATAAGTTAAAACTCAGAAAACATCCAACCTGCTTCCTTTGAGACCCCAAATAATATGTCTGAGGACAGACTTGGGAACAAAATATGATCATCTTTGTGAATTTGTTGTAAATATAAAATAAAATGTTATTAAGAAGTGATTTTTGGCTGAGCCACTGAACTGCGTAGCAGCTGCTATGAGGACAAAAGCAGCGAGGATGTGAAGCGTAAAACATCCAGCTATCTCTTCAATGGTTACTTTGGTATGGAGTCATTGTGAGTGCCCGTAGTTAGGGAACCAGCGTGGAAAGGCTTCTAAAATGAGCAGTATTTTGGGAATTATGTTTTGCTGGCCGCAGGGTCATCAGCATGATGAAGGTGCAAAAAAAAAGTGCACCAGAGAGCACCTTACTAGGAATTGCGTGTCTAAATTGGGAGGGCGAGGAGTGATGGTTCTGTTTCGATGCTTCTGAGGCTACCCGTGGGATGGCAGGTCTTTTGTTTCAAAAGGTTTCTATTTAAAAATATAGCAATCATTCGTTTTCTGTGTCTTGTGGGAAGCAATTGTTTTAATTGGAAGCGAAGATGGTTTTCTTTGGATGTCAGAAAACCTTTTCTAAGTCATAGGCTTAAAATAATTTTTAATGGAATTTCCTTTATAAAGGAGAATTCATATATACTTATCTATCTAAAGCAGCCTTGTAGATATGCAAATGTGTTTCTGTAGAAGTCTATGGAAATGTATTTCCATAGAAGGCTTGGGACTATATAATCTCTGTTACCTCTGTATTTCTCTGATCCTCTGGTGATTTTTATTTTTCTTGCTTTGACCACGAGATCTACTTGAAATGTGCATTAGTGGTTATTTCTTGTGGTAGGTTCTTGAGAAAATGCACTGAAAATCATTTTGAGCTGCAGATACTACAATCTGCAATTTTTAAGTCTATTGTAGTTTCTGCAGTACCCTAATAAAGAGCTGGTTAAACAGTCGGATTTAAAAGACAAAATTATATTGAAGCGAACCAATCTTCTTCCAAGAAATTGACCACTGAACACACTTTCTAGGCTTCAGATTGAGATTACCTGAGTAAAAAATAAAACTTTAAAAGTAGTTCTTAATAGAAAGAAAAATGGACAGTGTCCTGGCTACCGTTCAAGCAAGCCTTGCTGTAAGCATTCATGATGTGCATTTACTTTGGCTCTTGTGCACTGTATTTTCTAATTGAGCACTCTTTTTTGGGCTGTTTTCAGTTGGTTGTTGTATTGTTTGGTGGTGGTTTTGGGGTGTGTGTGTTTTGTGTTACCCCCCACCCTGGTGAACCGTCATCTTCTAGTTATGAGATTCTTCTGCCACTCTAATAAATCTGGGATGGAGCAGAAAGTGAATAACATACCTTGGAACGTTTCTTGTGCCTAAAATATTAGGAAGACCCCAATATTTCACTGAGAACCTTGGCAACCATTAATACAATGGGAATTAAATAAATTTGCTTGGATCGTTCTGGGCCGAGCTGCGCTCAGTTACTCTTTGCATGGAATTGGTCCGCAGATGTTTTTGCAGATTTTTCTGGGTGCTGCCGAATGGTCTGAGGTCCATACCATGGAGGGGTTGTGTTCGTGGTTATTTGCAGGCAAACTTGACAAGCTCGACCTATATTCCGAGCCAGCCGAAGCTCTTGGACCATGTTCGTTTGCTGCCAGGGCCTGAGCAAACATCTTCGTCCTCTGCCTGGGGAGATCGGCTTGACTTGGAGAGCAAGGAGAGAAATCATCAAATCATCACTCAGCATGATGAGGGATCTCGTGTACAAAAACAAATATGTTTTATCAGCAAAAAGTTTCTCATCTTTCCAATTGGAAAGAACATTTTGTTTTTGAATGTAAATCTTGAAGGCGCAGGGTTAGGATGCTGTTATATAAGATTTAAAAAATTTTTTTTAGCAGAACTTCTTATTTGTTTTACGAATTGTGATTCCCCCCCCAAAAAAAAACCCAAACCAAAACAAAACTTAGTAGGAGGAAAAAACATACTAGGATTTTTAACCTGCAATTTTTGCATTTTGCCAGGTTAAAGTTGGTGGGATCTGGTAACTTTGGGATTTAAGTAGTTCCAAGGGTCGTGTGTGGAAATGGAACCTCGGGCTATACCCGACTGCTCTCGGAGGCTGGTTCTCAAGGCATTTGAGGTGAAGCAGGTGGTTTTCATACTGTGTTTACTGGTTCATAGGCTGGGTTTAGTGGTCAAAACATAACATGTGACTGCGTTTCAAAATGCCTTAATGTGCTTGGGAAAAACAGTGGAAGGAAGATACCCGATGTAGTGGAAGGTGTCCCTGGAACCAGATGATCTTTAATGTCCTTTCCAACCCAAACCATTCTATGGTTAACATACGGCGATCGAATTTAGTTTGCATGCACAGCTTCCCATGCAGCTCTTGGATATACTGTTATTTCTTGAGAGTGAGTCTCTTAGAGGAGCTCACTGAAAAAGCTTAAAGAACTTAAACTTAAAGAGCTTACAGGACATTTTAAAATAAGTACCAAGGCCTCATATTTGTTCTGAAACTCTTTGTTTTGTTTTCAGAGAATGCTGTTTAATTTAATTGTGTCGTTTTGAGCAGGATTCCCCAGGATGTGGCCAGAAGCCCTTGTAGCACTCAGCACCCCTTGCAGACCAGCTAGAATAGAGTTTCCCTGTGCTCTCTACAGAGCCCATCATTCTAAACAAGATGCCTTGGTTGCTCCCTAGGAGTTTTACAGCACTAGCAGTCATTTTACAGATTATAAATCACACATTTGGGCTGTTCTTACTCCTCCATTATATAGATTAAAGCACGCCAATAGAAAGTTTTTCTTACTAAAAAGTGTAAATAGCCTGAGTGAGGTTTGCTCATCTCTAAAAGGTTCCATTTCAACACAGTGTGCAGAAAAAGTGTTGTCCTGGGGCTTTCTCTGCTGTTGTATGTGGAATCAAATGCAGTTATGCAATGTGTGGGATAAGGAGCCTGTGCTCATCCATCATCTGGGTCAGGAGGTCCATTCTCGAGAAGCCCCAGTCTCTAACAAAAATGTTTTCAATTTTCCTTTTAATTAATACTCTTCTAGGTATGAGACAGTGTTTCCTTTTACCAGGAAAGACCAGAAAAATGTTGTATTACACAAATATTAAAAAAAAACAGGATCAGGGCCTCTGCTCCTTTGTTTTCAATCATCTGCTTGTACTGTTTGAGATTCATTCAGAGAAAAGTGTTAACTTCTAGTGAGACAACATAAGCTATTGAATAATACTTAAACATTTGCAATATTCCCTTTTTAAAGCTCTATTAAGAGTTATAAGTAAGATTTCTAGACATTGCATACTGCTGTGCGTCGGAACTCCTTCTAACATAATATCCAATTCTGAAACTTTTAAAAGAAGCAGGAAGGGTCACTGTCAATTCAGTGGAAATATAAATAGACCTTGTGGCTTATCCTGAAACTTGGGGACTTTTTTGAATTCTAAGTGGTTTTGAACTGCTGCTCTTGTCTTTCTCTTGAATGTGGCTCCGGAAGGTTAATAAAATGTATGGTGAAGGTATTTCTGTAATAAGGAGACTAAACATGGGGTGGAAGAGAGGGCTTAGTGGAAGTTTTAGTGCAAATCTTAGTTGGGAGGATTGTATAGGGGTCTTGGTGAAATCAGAGGCGTTCTGGGCCTCTCACTTCTGAAACTTCCAACTTGGATATAAAATGTATTTTCCAGGCAATGTGCTGTTGGCTTTGCATACAAATATTTGCCTTTGCAAATATCTTTAAACTTTAATTATTGGAACGGTATTTTTTGGATTTACTGTTGTGGTTCAGTTAAGGCTAGCCCGGTACCAATATCGAAAAAGATACATTTGCGTAAGCCTCAAGAGTTTGCTTCTGTGCTTTGACACCCAGTGTGTGCGATATCATTTATTGAGACAATTAGTTTATGGCTTGTCAGTTTGGGAAGGCTCATGTTGAATATTAAGAAAATGTTGTAGTTAAAATTTAGTTGAGCTAAAAAATATTTAGTCCCATCTTATGATGCTCTTTTCTTGGTGTTCCGTTTTTCCTGACGCACAAAGGAAAACAACAACACAACAAAATAAATAAACCACTCTCCACATTTATTTGTGGAAGTTTACTTGAAGTCTTCTGCTTTTCCGAGTATGAAGACAGACAAGGAACTAACTAATTTCCTGGAAAGTCTGCATTGGTTTTAATTTAGCACCGTGACTAAATCAGCTACATTTCTTCAAGGGATTTATCATTATTTGCTTAAAAAAAAAAAAACTATTGAATCTCAGCGAGCATTTTAAAATCCAGTAATAAAATAAGTAATATGGCTGAAAAATGCACATTGGAATTAGCTTTGACACTCTTATTTGCTTTATGTCTAGCTTTATCTTATGATGCATTATTCACTGGTAATATACAGACTACTTTATTAAGTCTTAATCAAATGCGTTTTATCATAAGTGTCGATTCAATATTTTGCTATTGTATTTCTATTCTAAAATACTGAGCTTTTTGTAGGGGAGTGATAAATATATAGCAGCTTGGCCAGGAAGGGACAGTTTTATATTGGCATTTTGTAAAATTATCTCTAAACTGTCCTTCTGCATTGTGTTCTAAAATGCCTGTGGTTTCGGTCGACTTTATTAGCTTCTATGAAATCGCAAAAACGAGAAAGCAAAGTGGCTGATACGTGTTTATCACATTTAGATGTGTTGGAAAGAGTGTGTGGGAGTGTATCTGAATGTGAATTAAGCCTTTTAGTTTATTGCAGATTGTGTTTGCATTAGAAGTTACATGTACGTGGCGTTAAGGGGGTGTGTGTAATGCGTGGGGTTTGCATGTGAAGCTGGGGACCAGGTGCTGTACACAACTGTGTAATGCCATAGCTAGAGACACACGTGGTTTGCATACATTAATCTGCTTTTTGGACCATTTAGATGTTTGCGTTTGCATAGATTGTACTCAAAAAGATGGTTTCATCCACCTTGAGCTGAGTCTTGCACAGCAACAATGGGTAGCTGTTTTAAATCGGAATCTCGGCGCTTTTGCCCGCTTTCCTAGCAGAATTGGACAATGAGCCCCATGTAGAGCTGTAAGGAGGCTGTAGTTTTGCAGGCAAGTTAAGTAAAAGATGATCATTTTGAGAATTCAGCACCTCAGCTTAAGGCTTTTGCAGCATCTTCCTTATAAAATACCAATAGGTTAAATGGTTGCTTAGCAGTCTCCTGTATGGGGAACAAGAATTAAGTGGTTTCCGTGTCACTAATCAATTTATTTTGTTACTGCCATAAATTTCCATTGCTCTGCAGCAACAAAGACTTGTCTAACTACAAAGCACGCTTAAAAGCACCTGCTAGTTTTCATTAAGAGGGACCAAAAGACAAAGCAACCCATTTACTTGGGCTTATACAAACCCTTCATTTTTCCTCCCTAAATTCGCTGTTAAGCTTCACTAATACTGATGGGAATTAAGCACACGTATGGTGAAGAACAGACCCATGAGGCTGCCACAAACTCTTTCACAAACAAAATACATGATATTGACTGCTCATACCTTTTTTTGCCCCCCATGCTGAATGAACTGCGTGATACGAATACCCATCATGACAAACAAAGCGGTATTTCTACTGGCATCGGGAGGTTTACAAGCTCGGAATCAGCGCAGCAGTTGCAGTGTTACAAATTCTGGCTCTTTCTTAATTTCGTGGCCTTGAGGATGTGGCATCTAAAAAACATTGGGACATCCGCTCTCGAAGAAGGGCTGGGAAGTGTTGAAGTATTATTTCTTATTTCATTTGTTGGTAGAGCAGAAGTTAAGGTAGAGGATAACTGACCTGCCTGGGGCATGATGCAGTTATGTCTCAGAATTGTGAAATGCAATCGTATATCTTGAGTTCTTCTTTCATCTCTCAATCAGGCACTTCTTTGCTGCTGATTGCATGTGTGTTTAATGACCAAAAAAACCCCCAAAAGCTTATACGGAAGTCCTACTGTACCAATCGGATTCAGTTCCTGCTATTCTCAAATACTTAAGCCTCTTTAAATGAAGTGATGCCTGTGTGCAGAAGCAGCTTTTGACTTGTAATAAAAGGCAGTTTGAATATGTGGCCTGCCATTTCTTGCGTATATGCTATCAGATGCCGTTTTTCCATACGTGCTTGAATGAGTCAAGTTAAGCCTGTATACAAAAGAAATACAGGAAACCTTTCTTTGAGCTATGAATAGCAGATGTTAGAGTTGACACACTTGACTTTTTCAGCCTTATTCACAATATTCGCTGTTACTTGATGATTTGTAATATAAATTGAACAGGTCTGTAGGGTTGTCAAGACAATATAACCTGAAAGAAACTCGGATGGCTGTAGCTTGAGAGAAGGTAGAAAAAACTCCTGTGCTGAGAGCATTGCAAATATTCTGAGGTTCAGTTTCAAAATTTTAAAGGGTATTTAAACGGTAGAAATGGTGTGTTTTCACTTTGCATTTTATAGCATTTTTACAGTTAAACCTATTAAAATTCATGCCAAAAAGTATTCTGATTCGGGTTGTAATGGCTCCGACTCTGTCCCTTTTGGGAAAATGCACCTGTGGTTGAATAGGAGACTTTGCTAAACTCCCACTTGAGCTGCTTGGGTTCCGTTAGCAGGTATAAAATCTTGCTCTGCTGGCAGCGCTGTGGTTTGAGCTGTGCGGAAATTCTACAGGTTATCCTCTGTGAAAACAAGGTAAAATCCCCAATCCGACCCAGGAGACGTCGGGTTCCTGTACTCTGAGGCGCTTGTGTGCTTGAATTTCAATACTGGGTTACGTTGGTATCTTCTGGTTTCCCTAAAGACTTTGTTATTGTGCTGAAGCTATAGAGAAGCTTCTCCGGCCTTCATAAAAAGTGTATATAGTTGTGATACCTAAACAATCCATTGGTAAGACTGCTATTTTTAGTGGGTGTTGTGTTCATGCTTGATCTTTCTGTGAAAAGTGTTTTCTCTGCAAACACAAACTCATTAAACAAAATGGGGAGAGAGATGAGCATAACAAGCCATAGAATTCTATGGAAAAATCGGTATGGCTTTTTAGTTNTTTTTTTTTTTTTTCTTGGCAGTCGTCAGATCCCTTTGTATTAAAAAAACTTGACAGATGCGATAACATTTTCCTTGCTTCACCTGCTTCATTTTTATAGCTTCCAAAAATTTGGTTTCACTGCTCTTTATAAGCTGGCACCACAGCACAGTGTTTAAAGTCTCTTAGTAGAAGAACATATGAAAGCTACTGCAACCTTTTGTCTGTCTGTGCATTCCTACTAACAGCTAATGTACTTCAGCCTACTCATTGCTTTTAGTATTTTGCCAGTGGGCTTTACAGGGTTTTTTCTTTAGCTTTTCTTCTTTGTAGGAAAAGATGTTTTCAGATCTAAGTATTTTTGGACTTGAAGGTGCCTCTGGCACTGCCAAATGAATTTTTTTCTTTTCTGTGTTGAAGTAAAAAGTAATATAAAGCTAGCGAAGTGATTGACTGAAAATTTGCTAACATGTCATCCTTCTGATTCGGTTTCAGACAACAGATCTTTCTAGCTTGAATAAGAGAAAACAGTTTGTAGTTGCGTGTGTGTACATAGATTTTAAATCTATCAGATTAGTTTTTTGAAAAAAACCCCACATTATTTTGTGTTTATTCTTCATTTTGAAGAAATGAGAATACTGCTTGGCCTGTCTTGCAGAGACACTAATGGTTCTCTTTTGAAAGACGTATACGGTTCCCCCAGGTAACTGTTAAGTGTTGGATCTGTGCCGCTCTTGTGCTGGAGGGCTGGGAAGAGAGCGAGCTCGTCATGGCTTTTTACACGGCTCTGCCACCATCTGCAGTAGTAGGATTGTTTTCTAGGATTTTCCCCCATGATTTTAGTGTTTTCTGTACCCTTATCATCTTATATTTCTTCCTAACCACCTCCTACCTCCCCATTCTCAATGCATAATACAGGTCCCCAGTCCTAATAATTATCAGTATGAACACAAGTATAAAAGACTATAAATATCAAGACTGTGGCATTTAAAATCAACCCTGTAGAAAATACCCTTCCTGGGAAGGTAGGTGGCCTTTCAGAGCGGAGAATCCTGATCTTACTTCCAAGTATGTCCTGTGTTGGGATCTGGTTTAGGTCTTCAAAACAATGAGCCCTTCGCTCCTGGAAACATAATCTATTATAAACTATGACAGGACTGCCCTTTTAAAATGTGTTTTAAAAGATATGTAAAAGTCTAGGAGTCATTTGCAAGCGAAGTACGTTTTCCCTTTGGGATGTTGTAATTATTTTGGAGACTTAATTTGTCATGTATTCCCTGCTGAGTTCTTGAAATATTAGTTTGCTGTCTTGAGGTTTCTCTGATGTGCAAGGGCAAATTCAGATATTTGATCCTCTGGCTATAGCTGCTATTGATATGATGAATAGATCAATTTGTGTTTCTAATCGTGCTGATAATGTAGAATTCAAATCCTTGATGACAAACAAACACATATGTATATTGGGGAAGAAAACAAAAGTTGTCTCTTCAAAAAAAGCAGGATGTTTATATGAAATTTTTCAGTCATTATACTTTGAAATGTAACATTTATCTTGGCATTCAGTTTCATTCTGTACTCTTGAAGGCCCCTTTCTCATTTATTACTGTTAGCATACCAGAACAAATGTCTTTCAGATGTGAAAAATCAATCATCTCAAAAACGTCTCCAGTAGTTATTTGGGTGGATTAATGCAAGGTGTTGGGAGAGTAAGGTTGAAATGAAATGTCATAATTGAGCAGCACAAATCACCAGAGAAATAATAGTCAATTGATCATGGTTCCAACTTGAGAAGCTTTTAAAAAAATAAAACAGAAAAAAATCACCAAAAAAAAGGAATGGAAGGAAGTCATAGCGATATGCAGTACATTAGATGCTGGAATGAGCACACACTTTGCAAGTTAAGTTCATTGAATACAGCATGGAGTCTTTTACTTCTCAGATTTTTGTTTGCTGGCCCTGTATCTGTTTTCAGACCTACTTCACAGTCCTCTGGAAAAAAAGAAAATGCAGACCAGACTTATTCTGTAATCTCTAGTGCTTGAGAGTCAAGTCCAAAATCTTTCTCAAGTCCACATAGACTTGTCACCTGCAAGGGAGAAAGGAGTAGTGATAGTCTTGTTACGTGAGAGTTACAGAGGTAAAAAAACATATATACACACATATATATCTATTTTTAATATTTTATTTATATTTTTATGTATTTTATATATTATTTTAATATATATGTATATGTTTTTATATATACGTATATATTTTTTTTTTTTTACTGTAAGTTTAAGCCAGTTGTCTACAAATACTGAGAGTTTTAGCTGCTTTGCGGTAGGATAAATCCTGTCTGTGTATCTGGGGAGGTTGTCCAGATACCAAACAAATTATAACAAGCCTGTTTTTCCTACTGTAAAATGCTAAAGAGTAACTCTTATTCGTAAGACATCACCCACATTTACACTATTCTCTGCATAGTCAAATGGCATTATGGAAAACACGTTGCTGACTGTTGTCTTCAGTGACTGAAGCTTCCATGAGGGTCATTAATATATTTTTAATAGAATAATGCATTATCAGCATTAGCATATTTTGAAAGCAGAGGAACATTTTATTATAGAAACGTAACCTCTTCCCCCAGTCTTCTGATGGTCTTAATTTAGTATGGTTTTCCCTTTGCAGCATACAAATAAACTTGGAAAACTGAGAGATTTGTACCCGTGTTAGGGTGTCTGGTGTGTTTTCAGCGAAGGAATGTCTGCATTTTCTTCTATGTATGGATCAAACACTGAAGCTGGCTTGGGTTGAAGAAATCTTTTTTGAAAGCTAAATAGGTTTGCTCAGCGGGGGAGTGGAAATGGAAATAGGTTAAATTCTGGTAATGCTCGGAAACTTGGATTCTTAGGGCCAGAAATAAACGTGACGGGTCTTGTCGTACGTAGGGCTGCGTTCTGTGTCCGTTGCAGTGAATCTTACAGACCCGCGAGGATGCTGGGCTTTGGTGGTAGTGGGTTTTTGTTTTTTAAATAATTTTTAATAGCCCATGACATGGGCTAGCTTAATTTGCATTGTAATGAGCCATTCGTTTTCCAGAAAGCATCAGTGATGCTGAAGTCTCTGTATGCAAATTACCCCCAGGTCATATTCTCTGAAACCTGAGTGCTTTTGTGGAAATTTGGAAACTAATTATGAAATGCCAGTTGTCATCGCTGCGGACTCAAAGAGTGCAAGAGGAACAGGATTCTGATTAAAAAACACAAAGCAGGACACAGCAGATGTTTGAGAGTTAACCCCGAGTTGAAAGGGAGTAGGGAAAAAAGGCCATTGTTTGATAGTATTTTGACATTACGTTAATTGGTGGAATTCAGTTATGCTCTGTGATGTGTCTTAGTGTGGATGCGAAAGAGGGTATTGAGAGGGGGGAAGACTGGAGTTGTGCAAGGCAGGGAAGAAATGTTGGTTTGTTAGCTCAGTTTATATACACTATATACCTTTTATATATACATTGTATACCTTTTTCAACACAAGTTTTCACAGACCTCTAAAGAACCTTTGTGGGGATGGACTTGTAGGTCAAAATTCAATGTTTGTCCAGGCTAACAAGACAGTGTTTTGTTGGCGATTACCTTGTGAATGTTCTGGTTCTAATCTTTACCATATTACCTTGAATGGGGAAAAGCTCTGGAGTAAAGCAGGATATAAGCTTTTTAAGGTCAGGAATATAAAGTAAACTCTGTGGAGTTCCTGAGCTATTTCCTTGTTTTACCAGGCATATCTGGGGGAAATCATGGCCTCATTGAGTTAAATGGCAACATTTGTGTCAAGTCTGAAGTCAGTTTCATCCTTTTTTTTTTTTTTTAATTTAATTTTTTTTTTTCCCCTTTATTCCTCTACAGCCAAATCTTAAAATGAAACCATTACAAAAGATGTTACTGTGCAGGCTTTCCTTGATGATAAATGATTAAATTAGCTGAGAAGGTTGTGCAAGTTGGCTAACCGTTGATTTTTCTCCTTCCTTGCCCTCAGTTCACTTGAATGTGAATTTGTCCTTTTAGCTGGGATATCTCTGCTCTGACGTTGAGATCTGCATTCGTTTGGGAACCTCCTCAAAAAGAGCACCAAGTGATCTGTATTTAAATTCCGCAGATTAATTTGCATCCAGCATTGTCCTACCAGCGTGCCCAAACACAATAGACCTATGCAGCCATACATCACACTAGAAAGTATCTTCTTCAAGGTGAACTGTAGCTTCTGTTTATGAAAAGCATTTATAAATTAGCAAAGATGAAACAATAAAATCCGAAACCACTAACAAATTAAATAGTTTCGTTTAGACGGTAAGTAATTCAGCATGGATCATTAAAATTAATTAGAACTGCGTGCTTATTTTGAAGCTGTAAGAATTCGAAGCAGATGGGAATTTGAAGGAAAAGGGTAAATCACCCTTTCTGTATCTTTGAGGAGTTTTAAAAATAAATAAGTCATTTCATTACAGTCCAGTAAGGTTCCTTCAGCTGGTACACTAACATTGTTCAGTGCCTTTCCCTTCTATGTGGCATCCCTTTAAATGCTTCACTGTCTTTTCAAACTTGAGTTAAAGGACAAAGATTTTGAAAATATTAATCTTCTGATTAGTAAAAATGGTACTTAAGTTTATCAGGAGACTCCAGTTAGAGCATGCTCACCGTTATGGAAGAAACCATGGTATGTGAGCTGGAGCAATGGTTTAAGCAGTACGATAAGTGACTGAAAATGTGAGGATATTAAGATGCATTGCTCTATATTGTGGTTGGATGTGGTGCAAACTTGTGCTTTCAGTACACCAAGCCTGGCTCAAGAAGTTGAAGTTGGAAGGTTGGCTGAAGGCCAATATGCACATTGCACAGGTGCTCAGTAAGCGAAGAAGAGCAATAAAGAGCATCATTTAGAATACTCACTTTATTGTTTTGCATTTTAGCATTCATATTGCTCCCACTTCCAAACAGCCTTTCTGTAACTTTCAGAGGTTGTTTTCCCCTGCCAAAGGGCACTGAGATTTTGTTCTTGATACGGTCGCGAAGCGTGGTAACTGTTGAGTCCTGGAGGTGGCACAGTGTCTGTGGGAGCATGAGGGTCCAGGCCAAGAACATCTGCTCGTCCCATGGGCGGGTGTTGACTGGGAAGCAGTGTGATCGTACTGGAGTGTCTTCAGCGGACTGGATGTCTGAGGAAGCCTTTGGTTTGAGCCTGGGTCCAGTTTGGACTTAGTCCACCAATTGCTCCATTTAGCGGAGTTTTAGTTTACTTGCAGATCGTTCTTATACTTTTATGATTTTGGATTCGAAATATTGAGCCGATAGAAATATTCCTGTCACTTCAACATGCACTTCAGCAGTACAGTCGCTGGCCTTTCTAAACAAATTGCCCATGGTCAAGGGGTTTTTAGGCAAGCCCAGCTGCTTGTACCTGCTGTACCTGCAGCTCATGTAGTATTTTCCCTGTCTTAATCTTAGCTCAGTGACTGCAAGGTCACGCTTTGCTGTAGGCTGCTGAAGATGGGAGCTGTTGCTACATAGATACACACTCACTTCCCAGAGATCATAAACTAGAACTTTAAAGGTAGATCAATGGTTCCTATAATCTATTAATTGATACCACGTAAGTTTAAAGGGAACATTCAGTGAGTCAGCTAGACAAATGTTAGTGGGGAAGAACAGAGTTTTAAAGTAAAACAGCTTTTCCAAAGGGATCAGCAGGCTCACCCAGACGGTTTCTTTTTCATATGCTTGTTCCTTACACATGCCTTATCTTTTTTGAGGGGGGAAAAATAATCTCAATTTTTCTGTTTTAAATAACATATACAGTTATTTCCAAACATACTAAAGGAGTACTAAGTCTGCCAAAACCAAGATCAACTTTAATATAGTTTTTTTCTAAAAGTGGAATTAAGGTAATTCATTCCAACTGTAGTTTTTTTAACTTGCAGTACTCGTAATCTCAGCTGTCAGTTCAAACTATGGACATTTACAAGAGCTTGGCCCTACGTAGGGTTTGTATTTACCAGTTTTGAAATCTGTTTAAGATTGGGAAAAAGGGATATGAATTCCATGTAATCTTTAAGAATCTATAGTTTGCCTAGCATCTTCTGGGTAGATACTGGGCCAATACAGTGTTTCCTTACTGTTTTATAGGGCTATGTAGTGTATGCATGAGAAGGTATTGGTTATGACACCCCAAATCCTTTTTCTGCGTGAAGTGTTGAAAGATGTCATCCGATTGGATTATATGAACTGATAAAGAGTCAAGAGTTGCACATGCCTTGTTCCCTATTCATTTTTGAATGCGTATCATCATGTGTGAACTTGTTCAGCTCAGAAATCAGCCACACGAGTAGCAGATAGGTGGGAGGGCTACAGGTTTGGGATGACAGCAGATCACAAGGTGAAATCCGGTTGTTAACCAAAAGGACACCTGATTTGAAAGTATAAACAGGATAATGGCCTGCTAGACATACCCAGTGGTTCTCCCAAACTCCATTTAGCTTTGACAAAGCCTCAAGATACTGTGCCAGTTTGGAGAGAGAAGAACCATTTGGAGAAAACCTGAAGGAGACTTGTGGGAGGTCTAGAAAACATGACTCCGCTAGGTATGAACAGATGTTCAGACTGAAGAATAAATGACACTTATTAATTTTTTAAATATGTAGTCTTACAGTAAAGGAGTACTCTGTCTTGCTTTGGAGAAGTGCAAGCTGGGTAGCAACAGGATAAAAGATAATAAGTTAAAGCCTAAGAAAAACTGCCTGTTTATAAAAGTAGCAAATCGGTGGAATAAAGCAACATGAGAAGGTGGTGGAGTTTCCATCCTTGGGAATCTTTAAGGACAGGTAGAAAAACACCTCGTTTAGCTGATCTTTTGAAGCTGGGAAATAACTTGTCAAGATCCCTGGCAGCCCTACTGCAGGGCTGGGTGTATTGTATTCTGCCCCTGTTTTGTGTGGATATGATCTGTGTGCTGGCAAATACCTGGGAGAGTGAGCGATGATTGGGTTTAGGTTCGCTGAGATTTTAGGTATTTAGGTTAGATGCAAAAGAAACACGAGTGCTAACATCTCTCTCTAAGTGCTAACAGCTTTTCTCACAACTAAAGGTGGTTTCTTGGAGCTCTGTAGGGGAACCTTCCGCTGCAGTGGATCACGGTCCTGCTGGGTGTCTTTAGTAGTCCTGAGGATCTACCAAGTGGCCACATGCAAATGCAGATTAAATTATGAAAATCTCGCTTTTCAAATACATCTTTGCTGACACCAAGAGAGTGTAGTAACCTCCAAGGCTTGTGAAGAAGTGCTGACAGAGGATAAATTTGATAGCCGTACCCATAGGTGAGCTCCTGATGGGCTCCCTGTGGTCAGCCAGGTATTCTAAAGATAGCTTGAAATAGATTTTATTATTATTATTATGATTTCATTAAGGAATAAGAGATGAAGTTCATTACAAATACAGCAAGTAAGAAGGTCAGACACCTCGCTGCTTGGCTGAAGAGTCTGATTAATCAGCTGTTGATCTATAGTGAGAGAAACAGCGTAATTAGAAAAATGGATTAACTGCAAGTAAGCATAATCACACAGTTTAAAAAATTATATAGAAGGAAATCCTCCCTCGCAAATTACATTCAAAACAAAATTGGGGTTTTGTGAGGAGGTTACTCTTCCTTTACAAATGAAGCCTTGTCTACACCAAAAAAGGTGTATCTGTTATCTCAGCAAAGCGTGGTGACAACCACGTCACCCTTCTGGTCTTGTGCAGGATGGATGTTCCTACACTGGCAGGAAGGGGACTAAGCTGTGTCAGTGTAATGGATCTTTACAGTGCAATCACATCTATAACCCTAGAGATAGAGACAAAACTATTTCTGGTGGGGAACACTTCAAAAAATCCAGCAACAAAATATCTTCTAGCCCAAGCCCAACAAGCAGCAGCAAACAAACATGAGGTGCTACCTCCTACTCAGATGGTTCTGTGTGCCCGTAGGTGCTGTGTAATTTGGGAGCAGGATTAATGCTGTGGAGGCTGGGAACAGCTTTATCTCTGTTCTCTCGGGCCCAGGAAACGTGCAATTTGGGGTTACGGTTTCTTTGTGACTGCAAGTAGCTATAAACGTAGAAGGGAATGCAATATGAACAGCGTGTGAATACAACTTATAAATGAGTCTTTTCTTACCTGTTCTCTACCTCGCTATAAACCACAGCATCTCCCTTTCCAGCAGAGAAAAGAAGTGGCTCTTTGCTCTGCCTTCTCCTCATTTCTTTTTTTCTTTGCCCTGTTTAGCTTGGAGATTGCCGGGTTTAGGAAGGCAGATGGGTGTCTCTTGCTGAATGAGAGCAAAGCTTTAATTTGCTTCTTCTGAACAGGACCACGGGGACACAAACGCTGGCCTACCTGACTGGGAAACAGCACTGTGTGTTGTCCCCGACCCGAGGTGATGTGTTCTGTGCTCAGCCCTCCCCGGTGAACGCAGCGAACACCGCCTTTGTGCAGCCAGCAGCGGCAAATACAGAGTCACAGGTGCAGCAGTTAAACCAGTCAGCAGGAAGCAAAGCGCTAATTATGCGATGTGAAAGACCTGAAGGAATAGCTTGCAAGCCATTTAAGCTAAAAGCCGTAGGAGGCTCAATTGGCCGTCTCTCTGTCTTGGGACTGGACTTGTGTTTTGGTAGTGCTCGGTATTTTTGGAAGCTTAGTCCAACTTTGTTTCTGTTGTCAATAAATGTTTAATTTTATCCATTTTGCATTTGATATGCATCATCTCTTCTCAAGCCTAACCTACTCACTCAGCCAGTAACAACGTCCAAACCTTTTAGTGTGTTACTATCTCAGTTACCAGCACAGAAGTAGCTGTGGACTGGAAAGGCTTTCTGGTTACTAACGTGTGACTGAGCTCTCTTTGTGTCTTGTTTGTTTTGTTTCTGCAGGTCATTTGTTCCCAGCTATCTTCCAGCAGGAGCCTTGTTTTCTGTGCTGATAGCGGTCATCTTCCTCACAGCCCAGTTCCTCATACGCTTCACTTATCTTGCCGCTTTCCCAGACTTTCCTGCCCTTTTCTTTCTTTGCCTTGCAATGACCTTCTCATCTTCCCTCTCTCATCCTTTTTCTATTGTTCCTTTATTTGTTTTTGTATTTTTTTTCCTGTTTTGTTGCATCTACCCTGGCTGCTTCCTACTCCCCAGCGGCTCCATGTGTTTGTGATTGTTTGCCAAGTGCGGGACATCCAGTGGGGTTGGCCAACACGTGGTTTTGCAGCTGCTGTGTGAATCCAAAAGGAACATTTTGGGTATAGAAGCTGCTCTTTGCTTGCCACTCAGTATGCATAAATCACCACCCCGAGCACAGGCCCCCTACAAGAGCTGAGGGAGAATGGGAAAGGGATTTTGAAGCAGTCAGCTCTTTAGCCATAGTTTAGGGATTATGCCCACAGTGGGTAGGTTAGATACGCAACTTTCCAGCTCTACAACTTTTATCTCCACTGTATGTGCTAATTTCCAGTAGGATTTCAAACAGCAAACATGCTTTTGTACTGAAGTTTAAGTCAGGTATAGGTTAGATTAAGCCGCTTTCTTTAGGGAGGGAAAGTATGTGAAGATGTTTAAAGGTCTTGGTGTGGGAGGCAGTCAGAAGAACAGACTGTGCTGGCATCTGTGCAAGCACCAGGGAAGGTCGTTGTATAGGCAGTGAGATTTTGTGGTTCCAGGTTTTTGTTTCCTTGTAGCTGTAGTGGTTGGATTAATGACAAGAGCTCAGAATTTACTTTTTATAGTGGTTTTTTCCTGCATTTCACTGTCCTGGTATGTGTAAGCTTTTACGGTGAGTGAATGAGTCAACAATGTGCCCTTGTGGGCAAGAAGGCCAACGGCATCCTGGGGTGCATTAAGACGAGTGTGACCAGCAGGTTGTTTGGAGGTTTATCCACCCCTCTGTTCTGCCCTGGCGAGGCTGCATCCGCAGTACTGTGTCCAGTTCTGGGCTCCCCAGTCTAAGAAGGATAAAGAATTACTGGAGGGAGTCCAGCAGAGAGCTACAAAGGTGATGAGGGATCTGGAGCATCTTTCTTATGAGGAAAGGCTGAGAGAACTGTCTGTTCAGCCTGGAGAACAAAAGGCCGAGAGGGGATCTTATCAATGTTTATAAATACCTCAAAGGTGGATGTCAAGACGACGGACCAGACTCTTTTCAGTGGATAGGATGAGGGGCAACGGGCACAGAATGAAACACAAGAGGTTCCATCTGAATAAGAGGAGAAACTTCTTTCCTTTGAGGTGCCATCAATAAACAGCTGCCCCAACAGGGAGCTGAGGGGCAAGAGTTTGGGGAGGGTTTGAGGGTCAGATTCTCTTTACCCTTATTCTGCCCAGCCCTACTGTGAGTTGTGATAGTATTTTAATGAAAAATCAAGATACTGAAATGTCACAATTATTTACTATTTGGAACACGACATGTAACTTCTTTGTAACTCAGATACAATGCAAACAGCAAACCCAGTGGCTTTTTTTGATGTTGCTGTTTTTTTAAAATTTCTTTAATAAGCATAAAAGGTTTCTAAAATATACTGAGAGAGATGCAGCTGCTTAAAACGTAAAATTTTTGAAATACATTTTCTATGAAATGACATTTGTTATCTCAGTGTTTTCTTCAGCTGCAGACATTATTTGAAATGAAATCTGGCTGTAAGTCTCTGGAGCTGCAGATATTTAATTTCTGTTTTCAAGACATCCCACTAAAACCAAAATTCAGAGTGATTTGTGATTGCTTAACTGTGCAACATGCTCTATTCAATCATAGTTCCTATCGTGTTTATCAGCCAGGAATTCTATTTATGTTAATAGGGGTAAAGTAATTGTGCATCCTAAGGGGTTATAGTACTTTGGAGTTGATAGCTTCTGGTTCTTCCTTCCTTTTTCATGTTTTTCTTTTGAAATTTAAGGTGGGTAGGCTGGAACAGCTACATTGAGTCAGAGATTTTTTCCTACCATGTTTTTTAAATAGGAAAGTTTTCTGTTTCTCATTTACATTAAAATGTGATTCATTGTATAATGGACACATTCCACTGTTTAGGAAAGGTTTTTTTTACCGTTTTGATTAAATACAGCACCTTGTCTTATGCTGAGGAGTTAAAGGGGAGCTTTAACATCGCATTGGTTTGTGGTTGGTGGTGGGTTTTTCTTTTTCTCCCTCTCCTATTTTTCTTTTCTGTTTCTTGATCATTATTGAAATAGAATTGCTGGGCAAAGTATGGAAATGTCATGTCTGTGCAACATCTGCCAAATTAACAATTTTGCATGTGCGGTGCTGTCTTCAATGTACTCTTGCCACGCACTAACATACGAAAGATGATAAAGGAAAAAATCAATGCAAAACCATTCTAGTAACTGAATGGATCCCTATTAGTTTTCAGCCAATTGATTTCTTAGTAGGCATTTGCGTATGTTATCAGCTCTTTTGCTGTTGGTGAGGTGGTATTTCCAATTAGATTTTTAACTGTCAATAATTTGCTAAGCGTGTTATGCCATTGATTATGTTCCACACAAGGAACAGAGCGGGGAGAGGAAAAAAAAAAAAAGAAAAATAAGTTAAAAGTGTTTTTCTGGTTGAAGTGAAGGCTGAATTTTTCTGTTATACCGTTGTTACAGATTACTTACCTAATATGTTGATTTTCACCAGTGCCATTGCTTTTTATGATTAGGTTTGGGTTTCTTGAAAAGTTTATGCTACAATTAGGTTGGTTTCATGGCAAACTCTGCTGTATGATTGTGGTGAAAAAAGAACATATAAAGAAAAGAAGAAGAAGAAGGATTTCAAATATTATCTTTAAATTTTATTTCCTATCAGGTTGTAGCATCAGTTCTGATTAGATTTCATCAAATGAACTCAAGGCTACTGTGTTGGAGCTGTGATGCATAATGCAATGCAGGAGATTAATCCATTTTCTTACTGTGGGGCACAGCTACTAACTCTGCCCCTTTTAAGACTTGTATTCATAATATATCATTAAAAAGAAAATAACACTTTCTATTCATATCTTGCCTGCTAAGCCATTTGAGTTTCAGCAAATGAAACTGAATTTTCAAGCTGCTAAAGGTGACTAAAATGACAGTGGTGATAGCAGGAAAGTTTTGCATTGCAGTAAACTAAGTCTATTGATCTTGAAATGAAAGTTCAGTGGGAAAGCTGATGGAAAAAGTAACAGAGCACAAAAAGACAAGCTGCAGAACTGATTCAAATGAACTGGCTGGCTGTGAACGTTCATGTGAAAGAAATGCTAATGCAAACAACGCAGAAAAAGAAACCATAATGGAAAGGAATACCTCCAGCACTGTGACTTCTTGAGTGTACACAGGACACATTTTCTTAAGGAAAAATAAGTGTTAGTGGTTAGTCAAATAAACTAAAGTGTTCTGGCATGTCTGTGAAAGCAGGAACCGAATGCCTAAGGTTTCTCTGCAAAAAAAATGCTCTTGAGTGTGTAATAACTGGAAGTCTCGCACTGCCAAAGTGTTTTTAAGAGAAAACTATGAATGTGAACGTGCTACTTGATGACGATGTGTATTGAAAGGCGAATGCAATCGAAGTCCGTTATAGTGTATCACTGGGTACAGTAAAACAATGTCAACGCTAAAGAAATGTTGAAAATAGCTGAAAGGCAGCTGCAAAGAGGATGCAAATTTCTCTTACTTGTTACGCACCCGTGAATATGTGGCTTACAGAATGTAAAGAATGTCACTGTGGGTAGGATGCCCGTTAGAGGTAGAATTGACTTTCGTGGAGTGAAATGTAGGAAAAACCGACGTGGCATCTAAGCAGTTGGGGCAAGTGAGTTCTCCTGACGAGTGAATCACACGTGCTTTCTCAGAGATATACTTCTGAGTTTGCAGTCTCACCCTATGTGCAAAAGGGTGGAGGAGTTTTCCTACAAACTTGACTGAACAGAGGACAATGCTGTGATGGAAGCTGGTGAGGGAAGATGTCCCTCATGTAAGAGATGCCACAGGGGACGTGTTATAGTGGCCTTTCAGAGAAAGGTGTCCAAGTGCAAGGAACAGTCAGAGCAGCATTTTTATTGTCAGCATAAAATTTCAAAAAAATTACGTGTTAATTTTCTCTCAAATTGATCATGCGACGTAACCGGTCTCTCATAAGACTGCTGAATTTTCTTACTTCGATATCGCAGGTGGCAAAATACGTAGATAAAAAGAGATTGGGAAGGTGGTACGCAGAGTTACCAATGACCAAAAAACTTTAACCCGAAATAAAGATACTGATGGATCTATACCCAGTTGCTAAAAGGCTAGCATCACACACTCCTAAAATTGCATAAATACACACTGCATGAAAAGGGTGGTGATATAAAACAGTTCTTTTGTGAACTGTTCAGTGTCTCTGGATCTTGCTGTCAAGTCACATCCAGCGAGTATGGTCAGAGAGACCTCTACTGTATTTGTGATTTGGCCTTAGACTCTTTTACGGGTTTTAGGTGGTTTTATGACTAAAGTTTGAATTTTAAAGGGAAAATGTAATTGCAGTTGGGAAAGAAATAATTGTTCTGAAGTGTTTCAATTTGCCATTCTTCTGACGACCTCAAAAGCCTCCTGGGGCCCCGGGTTTTTTCAAGTGCTGATCCGCTTCTGTTTCTCATAAGCGCTTCTTGATCTTGTATGTATTCACAATGAACTTCATTTGCACCGCACATAAACTACACAGCCACAGATAAGGGGAGAAATGTGTCAGGATTTATTTTGAAAAATGCCTTTCAGTTTTCATATAAACAGTCTGGGATGATCAAAATGTAAGACAAAGCGTAACCCAGATGAAGGGTCAGCATCTGTGTAAACTTGAATGCCAAGCACATGTGTGGCTGGATTGTATCCTTCACAGGAATATGTGTTATTTATTATGTGGTTTTATGGCGTTTATTGAAAAACAAACGACGACAACACTAAAAAAACCTTAACCCCGAAGCTCTCATTTTCACTAGTATAAATGCATTTGCATAGTAAACAATGCAAAGTTGACATCAGATTAAATATAGTCACAAATATTGAAATAGCCACTTGTGTACCTAAGGCTGAATCACATAATAAGTTCCTGGCTCAAGACAACCCAAGGGAGATCAGTAATGTGTCCCCTACTGTGTTATAGCTCTGTAGCGTGTATTTAACCCACACCATTCTGTGACTTCACTTTTCTGTAGGAATTTAACAGCTGAATAACTAACCTGTGTTTCAGCCTTTGTGTTGTGTAGCAATGTAGTCAAACTGACAGCTTTCAGCAGAGAAAATACATTCTGAATACATTCTGCTTTGATTGGAGAGGACTGTAGCATGAAAGCACGACAACAGAAAGTTCAGTGCTTGAATATCTAAAATTAGATATCACTGGAAGTGCTAATTGAGTTGAAATGTATTTTCAAAAAGCTGCTAGGAAGACTATATCCATATGATGACTCGTCCTCTTAAACAGGTCTGCTTTTATCCTGGAGGGGTATTGCATCAGCACACATCAAAGTTGTTAGACATATGTTGCCTTACAAATAATGTTATCTATTTTCTTTTCCTTCTGTAAGATATGCCAAATGAAGAGCCTTATTGAGCTTTTCAAGACCATTTGAATAAGATGAAACTCGTCAGTGGTGTCGAGCTGCCAAAAACAAATGATGTAACGTCAACATTAGAAGAACAAACTATTCCCCAAACAGTCTGTTGGGCTTTTATGCCAATCAGAGTGCACCGCATTTCACCCTTGAGTATGATCTGTAATTCTACGATGACTACCCCAGATAGCGATAAAAATATTTCAGGTCGGTCTCGAGCGCTCCAGCAGCCGGGTTCTGGAAGAACCAGACCTGTGTTAGGTGGGTGTAGTTAAGCCGGCGTTGCGTTTGCTGTCACCGAGCACAGCGGAGCCCCTCGGGCTCCTTCGGGATCCCGGGGCAGCTCGTTTGCCTCTTCTCTAAGCACAGACAGACCGCAGGGGACTGACAGACAGGGCTTGGGTAAGTGGCTGTTGAACATCCAGATTTATGAAGTATGGGTGGAAACGGGTCGTAATAAGATTAAATCCAGCGAGCTTGCCTTTTGTCTCTCTCGCCACGTACATGCAAGTAGCAGAAGGAAATCACGAGCCGTCGCCCTTCGAGGAATTATCTCACCCCCCCTTTTTCCCTCCTTGCATTCAGCTGTGTGTTCGGAAGAAAATTAAGTACGCAGATTATGCGTTATTTACTTAAATCGACATACAGGAAAATAAAGCCACTGTGAGACTATGCAGTCACATTAAGACATCTTCTCTTGTTTAAAATGCAGGACTGGAAGCGAAAAGATGAACTGCCGTCTTGAGCAGAACTGTGCTAACGTGGTAAATGTGATGATTGTCCAGACAAATCTCATTTTAATTCTTTGCAGAGGTTGTAAGGAAGCATAAGGAATTTATAAACTTTGCTGAAGTAATACAGCTTGAGTTTATGACGGTACAAATTGGCAGTTGATGCTGATGAGAAGTATGGCTGGACAGATGAGAAGAAAATGACTGGAGGGGTGAGGGAAATGTATGGCGAAGAATGTGGTTTTGCATGGAGATGCATTGGTTGCATTTCCCAGCAGTAATCACTTCAGAGAAGTATTTCAATTACTTCATTACAGATGACATCTGAAACTGCCTTTAAAAATTAAGAAAAAAAAATCTGATCGGTTTAATCGAACTCCCTGGAAGCTTAAACGTGGTATCTGTTACTCTACAAAATTTCCCAACCTTTGTGCTGTGTACATAGTTTGTTATTGTAGGATTTCTGAAGAGATTTGACTTACTCACTTGACTGTTTTACAAAGCAAAAGGCGGTGTGAAAACATTAGCTTTTCAAAAGAATCTCTAAACAAAATCAGATAGACTTCCAGGAAAAAAAAAATGTAAGAAGAGAAAAATGATAGCCTAGGCTTAATATCCCGAAGGCTGTAATGCTTGTTTGGCATTTGATGTCTGTTTTTTAGGATAGAAGGCAGAACAGGCTCAGAGAGCCTGAGAAATCTGACTTCTGTGCTGTAAAGGTAGTCTGGTCCTTCTTTGGGACTAAATTTTTAATTGTCATGAGAAGTTTCTAGTATCCTATAATTTGGAGGTGTACTGCAAACATGTAAACTGGGAAGGGATAATAGTTAAGTCCGGATTTTTGATGTGCATAGTCCCAAGCACATTGACTGTAGCTCCTTTGCTGGGTTTTTTGCTGTTTGTGCGAGTTTGCACATTCCAGATAATTAGTTCCTATTTTGCAGTCAAATCAGGAAGCATCAGGTTGCTTTTATATGTTCGAAATTTCCATCTGAGGTAGTTGGACAGCTTTATGGAACACCCAGTCCTAAATCTGTGACTGAACAGTATGAGATATGAATTGAGATGAAAGTCTAGAAATGTGGCACAGAGTAATTTTTTTTAAAGCCAATATTATGCATAGCTCAGGTTTAGTTCCTTTCCGAAATGGTACAACATCTTGCGAACAATAATAGAACTCACATTTTTGCGTAGTTTGCAGTTTGACATACTTGGGCTCTGATAGTTTCATAAAGTGAAACATCCCACAAAACCAGTTGAAAGCAATTACTCAGATTGTAGCTGCAAGAGGAGTTGATTGTGCTTATGTGTCATAATGTGAGGGCACATCCATATTTTTATTCCAGGAAAGTATGTTTGCGATTACATTTTTCATCTCTCAGTCTGGAAGTGCTTTCTGGCTCTCGCAGTGCATGGGATTGTATCTGACCGTCGATACCATAGTAAGGTTTGTGTTCCTAAGCATAGGAGGATGGAGGAAAAAAACTTCCCATTTGGTTCTTTTTTTCATCCTGACTATTGATAAGGAGGTTCTTGACCTCTTCTGTAAAAAGAGGTGGAAAATTCTGAATCTACAACTTGAATTTAGGAAGAACTATAGGAGAAAAGCAGTTAAGAATTTCCTTAGCACCATAAATAGGAGAAAGGGATCTGTGCTCGTAGTAAAACAGGTAGTGAATCCCTCATCATTGCACCCATCTTCTTGTACACAACCTGGTGAGCCGAGGAGTGGCTTGGTGAGGCCCTGAGTCTTCTCCCGTGGTTGCATTGTAAAAATAAAGTAGGTATTGTATGGGAAGCTAGAAATAAAGAAAGGAACCGCTAGGCTTGTGGTCTTGCAAGAGTGGATGAGCTAGTTCAGGATGGTTCCCCTATAAAGTGCATTTAATACTATGTTTACTTGTTATGCAAAATAGATGTAAATTTATGTAAATACACACACGGAATAGCTTTGACCCTCAGGCTGTTGGCAAGATGCCCACGAGGCTCCGGATACTACAGCACTTTGGATCTCTATATCCTGGCAATTTCCTGGGACTATATTATCATTTGATTTCTAACGCGAGTTCCAGCCACTTAACAGTCTGATCCGTTTCCCTTTTACCACCAGCTTTGCTCCTGCAGAAGTAAACAAACGTATTTATCACCCCTGGGATCAGTAAGTGCTAATAAAGTTGCTGTTGCTTGCTTTTTAGGTTTAGTTTTCTGACAGACGCGTTGTAAATGAACCAGTGGCGTTGTACTTGTGCCACAGCTCAGCGGGAAGGTAAAGATCTGAGCCCAGCAGCGCGGGGCGATGGCTGGAGAGGAGCCCGTGCCTGGTCCCTGTCCCCTGGGTCAGCCCAGCGATGGGTTTGGAAATAAAATAAAATAAAACAAAATACCAGCCAGGTTGGTGGCACTTCAAGATCGACGTTTCAGATGGTCTTGTTCTGTTTTAGCTCAAGAAAAAAAGTTGGCTGCCACGTGCTAAAACCGAGTTCGTTTTTGGAAGGAATGCTGCCTGTCTTGTTACGTGTGGAAATCCTGTAATTACATTTTTGAAAGCGTAGTTAGATGTCTGTCTTACGTGTGTTCCCCTGAGAATCCGTAATAATACATCACCTTCATTATAAACCCACGTTGGCATGTTATGCCATGGCAAGGCAGGACACTGCACCATTCTTGTTTGAATTTTTAAGTATTCTAATGCCCGGGCTCTGCTATGCCTTTTAAACTAACTGTTGCTGGCAGATATTTCCGATGGACATTCTGTGTTAAAAGCTTTAGCTTTGGGGTTTTTGCTTTGGATCTGACAGGAAGTTACTTTTTGCAAAAGCAGCGCTGACTGTGTGGCCCCTGAATTTCTTGCAAGATGACATTGCTTTTGCAGTACAGATTGTATTGAAGTATAAAAGTAACTTCCACATCCATGTGAGATGCTTGATTTATAGAATAGAATGTTATTCTCTAATATGCCCGTGAAACTGTTTCAATTATTGGCTCCCACGCATGTAATAAAATATGTAAAATAAATACAAATGAGACAAAGCATCTCTTCCTCCATGCCACATCCAGCAATTTTGATTCCTTTTCAGTTAGCAAGTCCGCTTGTATCTTTTGATTTTGTAGTTTCTCTTGACAGTAATGTTATAAGGCTAACAATGTTTTCTGAACACTATTAGTTTTGTATATTGAGTCCTTCTTGCATTTTCCCTTCCCTGTTGTTATTAATGAACTTGCTGTTCATCAGCCTGTTACAGGCCTTGGAAATATGACCAAACCTGTTGTCAGATATGTCAGAGCACGTTGTTATTCAGGAACACGTGCACGCGGTGGGTTTGCAAAGCAGAAACATCACGGCGCCTTCACACGTGCACTGAAACGATGTACTTGGTATCAAGTCACCCAGAAAATACTTAGAAAAACGTTCATGATATAGTCGTGGTCCTCCCCACGTACATGCGGGATGTAGAGCAGGAATAATCCTGCATAGGATTTTCTGGAATGGTTTGGTCAACCTATGTGTTGGCTTCTGTTAAGCCTCATTGTGGTTGGTATTTACAGTATGGAGAAGCCTCTTGGGAAAAAAAAGAAGATTTGATGAGTCCTCTTGAACTTGGATGGTGCTGCTTTTGTGTGTGGAGTGGCTGTAGGTTTTCTTGTTAGCCTTGAAGGTCACTTTTTAAGGAAACAGCAGCTTCCATGTTTACTGAATGGAAAAAAATCTATTGATAGGAAATGAGATATGGAAAATGAGAATTTTTTTTTTTTTTTTAAAAGGTGAAAAGTGTAAGGCAAGTAGCTTTGAGCTAAAGATGTTGAGTTTGTTTGAAAAGGCAGATAACAGGATCTGTCAGATTTTGAACCTTCTGTTAGGCTCATTATATTTTCCTAAATATTTTCCAAATAATCCCCAATGAAACTGAAAACTGTTTCTGTCAGGCTTTTGGAGCTCTGATGTTAACATTGACATGATGGTAGCATTCCATTTGGGACACTAACAGCACACGGAAGCACAGAGCAAGGGCTCTTTGCCCTACGAGAAAAACCCGCTTTCACTGGGTTTAGAGGTGGTTTGATGTTTTTTACTGCCTTGGACTTTGATTGCCGAGTACTGTAGTGGTTTTTGGCACTAAGTCCTCTGTAGTGCTAAAATAGCCTTGGTAATGAAGAATTTCAGTGGTTTGTTTTTCGAAACTAAAGTTATTTAAGTCTTTTTATACTGGAAAATATTGAATTTTCTTATCATATTTAGACATTTAGAGTGATTCGTACAGGAAAAAGAAGAGTATTCTTTGTCAGGTGGTTGTCGTGTTTCCTTTAAATGCAAAGGCTTACAGTGGCAAGTGCTTGATAAGCAGGAGTTACATCTTTATCTATTAATATTGACATCGTCTGTCTTTGGAGCCATGTTGAGCTGAATCACTGATTATGATGGAAAGGGTAATACTTGGATAAAGACAATTGGGTCAGTTGTGTTGCCAGTCAAAGTTGACATTGGATCTCAGTTACAAAGCAATCAAAAAGCTGTTGCACCGATCTTTAACTGTGAGGCATAACATATATAGCTTATTTGTAACAGTATTAATGTCGTCACTTAACTTGACTCTGTGGCTATTGATGCCAATATATCAGCTGCTTTCTCACAACAGCGGAGCCCAAAACTACTGCCAGATGGGGAACTTTTGCCTTTTCTGTAGGAGTTTGTTTCATCAAGGCCTCCAGGCATGTCTGACTTCAGTGATCTTTGTGTGTGGGCTTGAACCCCGGGCTTTCAAAAACTTCTTTCCACTAAAGATTGGTCCTCCTGCTGCTCGATGCTCCTTACCATTGCCTTTCTTCCTTACCATTGCCTTTGCATGCAGCGCTTGGCCCTGGACTCTATTACGAAGGAACACAGAAGTTGGCAGTGTTTTCTTTCTTTTTCCTATTGATTTGCTTTCATGTCACCCTCCCTTTCAGTAGCTCATTTTCTTTCAGACTTCACATCGGAAGAATTGCAAAAGAGGAGGAGGGAATGTACTCGTGGTGAAAGCCACGCTTTGCTCTTATTTGAACATTATTAGGACCAAAAGTTGTGGTCGTGTCCTTGTGATAACAGCATCATTTATTTTCTTGGAGTCCTCAGATGTTAATGACCTCAATCAGAAGATGCAAAGAAGTGTCAATATGTTTGCATGCTCTTGCTTGATGGGTGATTTTTGGTATTATAAAAGTTGACCTTGGTTTTTAGCTGCAGGGTTTACTTTTTCACCCATGCAGGGATATGATTATTATAGAGTTCACAGAGACCATCCACTCCTGTTCATCTCTGCCATGTTTCAGTGTTTGAGTAGGAATGTGTTTAGTTTCTGCTGTTCCTTGTTGTTTACGTAGACTTTTCTTAGCCCTGTTAAGGTGAGATGATGTGTATTATAAAGGATAAAAATCTCAGCATTTGTTTTAACACCTCTGTAAAGCTCCCCAGTTAGCCACAGTACAGCATGTTTCAAAAATATGGACCCAATTTGAAATGACTTTATCTTGGAAATTGGGTCCATCTTTTTGAAACACTCTGTATTTTATTAAAAATAAAACAAGGTATTCCTCGTGAGCTGCTAATTTGTCTCTCGGATGTGCATGTCAGCTGGTGCAAATAGAAATACTGACCTTCTGGATTTGTTCAGCTGTGGTACAGAAATATATGTTCTTTAATTGTTCACTTCAGGATCACAGAAATGCGATCTCATCAATATGCACTCGAGGCTTAAGAGCTCCATGCTGTTACATCTGTGTAATTTAGGAAGTTTAAAATAGGCTTTGCAGATGTTGGAAGTAATGGAGTAAGTTGTTTACTTTTTATTCATTTCCATCATATGTCATACTCTATACATGACTACTCAGTCATTTTGGAGCATATCTTCTGTAAGGCTTTTCCTGTGCTTTCAATGTGTCTTGTTTATAAATATTTAACTTTTGTTTGTTAAATTTGGGTTAGGCAATATTTCACAAAGGTCTTTTTCATAAGCGTGAAACACAAATTGATTTGTTTTATAGGTTGAGTTATTTGTGGTTTTACTCTCGTGGATGTCTTGCAATAGTACCGTAAAGCTTCTAAAATAAGGCAGTATTTTTTTTTTTTTAATTAAGGTACCTATTGAAACAGCCAGGAGTTGATACCAAAGATCAGCTACTGTGACTTGTGTTGCTGTGATTAATGTTCAACGTGCCACATTTCACAGCCACAGTGATACCAACAAAGAAACCTTAACTGTAAACTGGTGGGTTATTGCTTTGCTTAAGATTCTCTTAATAGAAGATCAATGTGACATCAGTTTTGCTGGGCAGTATGGCTTTTGTAATGCTTTGAATTTTGCTTCAACATGGACCACGATGTACAAATTAATTTTTATTCATTACCCTAAGACAAGTTAGTGTGAGTTATGCCTGTTACATACATGAGCGGTGCTGCTTTGATTACTGCTTGAACGTGCTTTTACTGCTACAATAATGCATTCTTCTTTTACACGAGTCCTGCTGCAGTAGTTTTCCACCTCTGTTTTACATATATATACTATCCTAAAGAACAGAGGTGAGATAAAATTCACTCAGACTTGATCTCCAGACTCTTGTCTTCTTGGTCCAGCGGTTGCGTTTTGATAGGAAATTGTCCCTGTAGCTGAGGGAGGAAAGCTGAAGGGATGCTGTTGAGCTTCCTTGCATTACTTTAAGAAAGAGTAAGATATAAAACTAGCATTTGCTTGTAGGTATGATCAGATTTTCTATACAAATTTTACTAGCGACTGCAGTTTGGGGAAGAAATGTTTATATCTTAGCCAGCTGGAACCGCACTGGACTGCAACTTAGCATTTGTTTCTGGATTTTTGGTGTCCATGTGTTCATAACCACAAATCTTTTTAAATTAGATCCAGCACTTGCATTTATGTGTACAGTATATTATCTTTAAAAGACAAGCTGTTATGCATCTACGTTTTTAGCGTACAATCAGACTTCAGCATATAAATGGTCATTCTCAATGCCAAAGCAGTTGCAGCATTAAACTAACTCTGAACCGTGATTTTTTTTTTGGATTACATAATATTATAGGCATTCAATATGCAAACAAAGAAGTGTTTGGGTTCGATTTACCTCCGCATGCAGCGCTATATTACCGCATTCTGAAACTAAAATTTGTGGGCTTTTAAGTGTCTAAGCAACATGCTGCTAGCACTTAATATTTAAAATAGGCACAGAATGGAGGTAATTGTTTTATTGCTATCAACATATGTCTCTCCATAATTGTTTTGGCTTGTGCTCTGGGTGAGTTAGGAAGTGACAACTGTGACTTTGAATATTCTCATCCCTGTGCCCCTTTTTCTTTCCTTTTCTGTTTTCCTCTTAGCTGCAAAGAAGTTGGTCTCTTCAAATCATTTACACTGAGCTCTTACATGTGCCCTACTGGCTCCCAGGTTTTTTTTGCTTGTGATGTGACAATGATGAGGGAGGGGAAACAATATAAAATAGAAGTTTGGTTCTCCAGCACGGAAAACAGCCCTGGAGAAATTAGTGGGTGACTGACAATCTTTTTCTATGTAAAACTCAAAAAAATGATGATACCTCTCTAGTCAGACACCTGAAAATGGGACAGTATTACCTTGAGCCTTATACAGTAAAGAAATCCTTAGTTGAAAAGAGGAGCCCAATTCCTTTGGCTTACCAGGAAGGGAATGGTAGTGTAGGTGGCATAGAAAAATGCAAAAAGAGCCACCAGCACCTGTAGAAATGAGGGGGGATCAGTTATTTCTTGAAGATAACAGTACTGTGCTGCACGATGTTGTGTTCTGCCATTCGTAGACTTCCCAAAGAACTTCAAGGACCTGATCTCAGCTTCTAACAAATAACAAGTGTTGGGACTTTCTTGTAAATCCCTCCCTTTCATGACATTTATTATTTGTGACTCGGCAGAAGCCCATCAGCTGGAGGGTGTTTGTGTTTCGGTGTGGATTTGGTTGCGAGTGTGCGAGGGCTCCGTGATGCGTCGCTCTGTCGAGACCTTTGCTTTCGGAGCTGGTTCCTTCTACGTGTGCTTGTAAAGCCGATTTTCTCTGATGCTGGCCAGGGGTTTTTTTGGTAAGGTGAGGTTTTCTGGAGGAAATAGGAGTAGAGGAATGGTTGGCATCATGACAAAGCTGACGGTCAAATTGTGCTCTGTCCGTGCAGTTTCCAACATGCGGCTGTAAGCCGAAAGGATGGAATGTATGGAATTGTAAACAGTTGTTAGATGTGATGTTATAGGGAGGTGAGAGGAAGGAGAACAGAAGGCTCCAGGCTGACATTTTTGTTGTATTGACTTGGAAAGCCAGTTTGGCATGGAGCGAGTACCTGATGTTTCCATGAGGGACTCGGGTAGGAACTGCAGCAGGTGCGGGGCGATGGCATTATCCGCCGTCACAGGAGGCAGAACGGCACCCTTCTATTTGTCATTACAAAGTGCAATAGTGACATCCACAGACAGGAGATTAGGGGCAACCACCTTCGTGCCAGGACCGCCCCCGGAAATAGGGGACAACATCATAATACCAGAGACCACCTTCAGCTCTGCTTTTTCCTCTTTCAAGGTGGATGGCAACATAAATGTGTAGGGATGCTACTTATTTCCTACGTATCTATGAAAAAGATTTAAATGAGGGTTAGTAATTTCTGCTTTCAGTCCAAAACATGCTTCTCAAGATCAAATGTGTCTTCAAAAGAAATTTGTAGCTGGGGAAACGGTGCAAAAGCTCGACTATGCTTAAAATGTAATATATGCCACGTTTGCGCTAATCGTTTTGTGATATGTGGCGTGATTCCTGTAATCACCTATGAGAACTTTCAGGAGTTGTTAACATTTTCTTTCATTTGTACAGCAATGTCACTCTCTGTTTTTTGAGGAAAGAATAACCCTCTGTTGGCTTATGCAAATAAATCATCTCTTAACGCACTTGAAACAGGATGATTCCCAAAGGAAGATGAGTGGCAAATCAAACTGGCTGCAAATGAAAGTAACCTCTCAGACCAGAGTTACAAATGTTTTATTCAGATGAACAAAGCGTCTTTATTTTAGCACTTTAATCCATTTTTCCTTTCGCTTTTTTTTTTTTTTCCAAATAGTACCGTCATCCTGAAATGACAAGGATTGATCGTTAAATTACTGTTGTGTAATTTGCCTCATCACTCCTCTGTAGACAGTGTTTGCTTGAAAGTTCGAGTCTTTTGACTTGGGTATTGCTAATATAGACTTTTTAAAGTTTTGGGCAATATATTTCAATTTTTGACAAAAATGCAAACGACTTGCTACTTGGATGATTAACATTTAGTTAATAGTTTTGCAGAAGAATCAAATATGCTGTTTCTAATTAAACAAAGGATTATTTTCTTAGTGCATCGCAACATTATAGATTTTTTTTTTTCCCCAAATTGCCTCTGTAGCTGCTTATTTAAAATTCTGAACGTTGCCTTTATCATGGGGATTTTGCAAGTCACTTAACTTTTACTTTGGTAAAACAAATTAGCTAGGGGATCACGTTCTGTAAGCGTTCATACAGTATTGTCGTATTTTTAAGGCTATAAGAATGTCATTGTGATGATTAGAAAAAAAAAAGACGCCTTTTTTTTTCTGTGGCAAAATTCTCCAGATAAGCCAATATGTTTTTGTGAAACCGCCCTTCCGCCAGCTGTCCCGGATTCTCTAACTCTATTTATTATAACTGCGTTTTTACCTGCGGTGCTTAACGGTGAAAGCGTTCTCAGAAAGGAAAAACGCAGCGCATGAACGTTGTGTTGCTTCCGAGAGTTTGCGGAGCTGAACGAGAGACAATTGCCTGCTTTGGACTGTAGGCGTGAGCTTTTCTTTTCTCTTTCTTGTTTTTTCCCCTTCCCCGAACGTGGCTTTGCTGAGCGGATTGGATCTCTGTCTCTGCCAGCGCCGCACGTTTCCATGGGCAGGAGGATTTTTGATGATCCAGCTCTCAGCTGCTAGAAGCGGCGTCAATGAACCGGTGCTCCCAAGGTCACCCGTAATGCGCGTGGGTGGATTTCCTCGCCATAAACCCTGTTCACAGCCAGCCCAGGAACTGGAAATGGCTTTGATTTTATTTGTTTTTATTTCTTTTTAATTATCTATTTTTTTTTGGCTTTGGCTGTAGCTTCAGACAAATCTGCCTCTTCACTTAAAGCTGGGGAGAGGGAAACCCGACAAATATAGGGAAGATAGATGTAGAAACGATGCGTTTTATTGAGTCAGTGGCTTTAATTGAAATCCCAGTGCAAATTTTACTGAATGTACGCTGCGCAGTTTATGCTAAAGTTTAGTAAAAGCACATTTAAGCGCTCATTTTTTTAAGCAGTTGTGGGCTTTTAATACAGAAGATTCATTTGCATCTCTAGATTGCAGTTGGCGACGCTCTTACGCTGTGGGTTTTGATGGTTTTGTAGTATTTACTTCTGATGCCAAGCGAAGCAAACACTAAATGTAATGAGAGATTTTTTTAAAAGTGGTTGAAAGCAACAGAAATTCCTGTAAATCAAATTCAGTTCAGTTCTCTGCAAGGCAGAAGAGAAGAATCCCCATATCTATCTATCTATCTATCTATCTATCTATCTATCTATCTATCTATCTATATCTGTTTGTATATGTGCAAATGAATGTATGTATATTTATTAAGAGAGGACCTGCATTTCTTTCTATGAATGGTCATGCAAATAGGCTTTGTGTTTTGGTTTGGTTTTTTTGTTGTTGTTGTTTTGGTTTGGTTTTTTGGTTTCTTGTTTGTTTGTTTTGGGTTTTTTGTGTTTTTTGTTTTTTGTGGGTTTTTTGTGTTTTTTTTTGGTTTTTTTTTACTTTAAAAGACAAGGTAGTTTAGTATTTGAACATATTGAGGGCAAGCTTTGTGCTCACTTTTGCATGGATGGAAGCAGATACCAAAACGATTGTGGTCATCTGCTCTGACTTTTTATGCCTCTTCTGCGCGAGGTGTTTGGGCTGGATTTCCCTGATGTACAAAACCATGAGGTGCAGGTACCACTGTTGACATGAGCTGCTCCATAAAAGACAGCGTTGTATTTGTCTGTGTGTTCACAGTGCGTCGCATATAATATACACAGAACAGCTTCGTTGGTGAGGCACCCAGATACTGGGAATTCACATTTATCTCAGTGATGTTTTGGCTACAACCCCTTTGAGAGTCCAAATATAAAGACCTAAAGCATCATATACTCTCAGATGAACCTTTTGTCCAAAAAGTAAAAACTACTAAAAGTCCCCAATGTGAGTCTGTAGGCAGCTGGGAGATGTAACCCGACAGCTGTAGGCTGGTTTTATTGATTTCTTTCTTCTTTAAATTCAGGACCTATGACCGTTCTATCACCCAGTCAGCCGCACGGAAGAACCATGACCTTGTTCTTGATGAAGTCAATGGGAGTTTTGCTGTTGACTTCAACAAGAGCACGAGTCCAAGGTGAGAAAACTGGCTGCAGATCTTTAATGGAATAAGTCTAATACTTCTTATTTCTTAGTTGACTGTTTAGGTTTCTTTTTCTGGCATCTACACAGAAAAAAAGAGTTCTTCCCTGCGGGAGTTCATTGCAAGACTCACGTTTAAATTATATACTGTTGCATAACGTTGCTTGGCTGCTCTCATAAGGGTTTTATTAATTGGCATTATTATTTTAGGTGTGACAAATGAAGGAGGCAGAGAAATAGTGAGATTTATTGAAAGCTTTTTGTGGGTTTAAAGATGCTGAGCACTGATGACTGCTCAGTGTTCCTTGTAATCAGACCCATCTCTGTGGCAAACAAGTGAAGTAGCCAGATGAATCAGAGATAGGACTGTGCCCCGGAGCTGTGCATCAAGAACAGAAATTGTTTTCTGAAGTGGGTTTTAAAGTTGGTTTTGGTTTTTTTTTCCTTCAGGTTAAGAAGACAGGCAATGATTTATTGCTGCAGTCCTGTGGAAACTTCTTAACCTTTTAGCAGGGGGTCTCTTATATGACCCCGCAGGGACCTGTTTAGCAGCAAGAACCAAGATTATTTTTTCCTTTTCCTGATAAACCACTGGCACAGATATGATCTGTTGAGAGAGAGGAGCTGAGAGCTGGCTGAGTGTTGTAGTATTTCTCTAGCAGTTGTTCATTAAGGGTCTAAATATGCCATCAGAGACTTGATAGAATTGAGAGAAGGATCACTGTGATGAGATCATCATTCCTCCTTGGTCCTTATCCCGCTGCTGGAGTATGGGGCCATGTATGACTAATCATGGACCGAGGTCCAGACTTGTGAACATTGTTTTTATCACAGGATCTATTTTTTTTTAGGTGAAATTAATACTTCCATATTCTCTGTATATGGCTGCGGACGCATTTCCTTTCTGAGTTTATAATAATTACAAAGAAGGGTTAATATGCGGTCTCCTCTGTATCTTGCTTCGCTTTTGTTTCCTTGGTACACCCCTTCACGTCCAGCTGGGGATGCAGGAGCTTCTACAGTCTGTGAGGATCACTCTGCATTTGGAGAAGGAAAATCTAGGGAAAAGCCAACTCTTTTGCCCCATATAATCTGTTAACTGGGTTCGTGTTTTCAAGATACCTTGTCAGAAGGACTAGAATTTGATTTTAACCAAAAAAAAAAAAAGGATGGGAAGCAGATCACTGGGCTCTTCTATACCTAAAAATTGGATGCTAATCTTTCTTACTCAAAGTAGTCTGCTTCAATGTGTTTGTCACGGCTCGGGCTGTAGAAAGCATTGAGTGTTGTATCCTATCACTGCTGTGACCTGATCAGTGGGACTTGATGCTATGGAAACCCGTTGGGTTTTTCTTTCCGTATTCCTGCTGGTATTTTGAAGAAGGCGAATACCATTGTAGTGTTTCATTTAGTTGAAAAATAAGCATGTGTATGCGAAGTGACTTTGCCCGAGACGTGCGTGCAACCTGTCAGTGCTAAAGTCTAGAACGATAACTGCACGATCTTGTATACTTTGTGTGCATATATATATATGTATATGTGTGTATATATATATATATGAAAAGTACTTCCTAAGGAAATACAGGGGGAGGGGTCTTATGGACTTGTTTATACATAATAATCTTTGCCTTTGAGTACTTATTTTTCCGTTTCATTATCTAAGAGAAAAGAACGAATAGAGTAACTTTCTAAAAAATGCTGTTCCTGTGTTTGGTTTTTGAAGGAAGTGGAAAGCGTCCTTTGAAAAATGGTGGCTGTTCAGAAGTTCAATTTCAGTAGCCACATGTGATGTACAGATTTCCAGTTTTACTTTAAGGATGTGAAGTTATTGACAATCTTACACATCCGTGAAAGGATGAGTAAATGAATTGTTATTAAGGAGTGTTGAAAGAAGTGATTGTCATTGAAGAGTTAGAAAAATGTTAATGTCAGGATTGACAAGGAGGTAATTATACTTCAGTAGCTTTGTATTCAATTGATGTTTACTGGCAGGAAATCTAGAGAGTGTTTCATGGGCCTCCTCCTTATTCGCATTTTCTGCCTTTCTCTTCTGTCTTCTGGTCTTGTTTGCCCCTTTTATGAACACACACTTACATGTGTATTCTCTTAGGGGGTGGGTTTAAAAAGCTGCAACCCTCTTTCTCCTTTCACTGGATCTAAAAAGATTGTTTCATTCAGATTAGAACTGAATTCAGTTTGTTGGAAAAAGTTCAAAATTCGCATTTTCTGCCTTTCTCTATTCTGACATTTCATGTGTTTTCGGTGTCTTTGGTTATCTGTGGTTTAAATGGCAGGGGCGGGAGGGAGGGAAGTTCTGAGTTTAAAGTACATGATGTTGTCGTCCTCCCTTCTCAGCTGCTTAAGTGTTTATTAAGGTACTTGTCAGAAAACTGCAAGTGCTGGGCTTATTTTCCACAAGGAGGTAAAAATAACGAGAGGGGAATGACTGAGGAATCAGTGTGATGTGGTTTACGTATCCATTAAAATTTTTCAGTGCTCTCATTTGCCGTGACTGGGAAGTTGCGTATTCAGTCTGGTGCAAAGTTGGAGGTTCCGACACCCCCAAATTCTCCCCAGGTCCTGTCCCTGTGTGGCCAGGAGTTAATGCCATTTCCTTCATTGCCTAGGAAGAAGGCCATCTTTATAGTATGGTGTGAATGAACAGGTTTCCCTTAGAGCCATCTACTTTTTTTGGAGCTTTTGAGGTCTAATTTGGGCGTACATTGCAGCTGCACGATGTGAATGGACCAGCACCAAAGGACTCGGAGATTTTTAAAAATATATATTTTACATCAATATCCCCAGCCTATTTATGAAGGAATTACAACAGTTGAATCTTGCTACTAAACTGCCTGGGCAGAAGATACAGGTTATTGTCTCGGTGTTTAGCGTACCGAAAGTGATGTGTTCTCTGTGGTGTGATGATGACTTCTGGGAAGCCAAGGAGCAACGGGAATGCCCCTGTGATATAAAGGCCATTTCAGGTGAGGGACACTGCTCCCAACTGCTCTCCAAAGTGCAGCAGCTTGGGCAGAAGGGACCCAGAAGGTCTGAACGGCTTGAAAGCTGCAGAGCGATTTTTTGATAGTGACACTCTACAGTGCTGCAGAGACATTTCTGGTGGGTAGAGGAAAGAGCTGTTGCTGTATTTCAGTCAGTCGGTCACTTGAGTGCTCCTGCCTGTGCTCCACCAGGACCTGGTTCCCCCCACCTGTAGTAGGAGACCTCTTCTCTTTCTTTAGAGTGTACAAAATTGGCAACAGTCTGGGTTTGGGTATTTATTTAGGTACCACCATTGCAGAGACCAATGGAGATGAAGCCATCCCATTCCCAGAGGGACCTAGTCCTGTGTGTCATACACCTCCGATGCTTCTTGCTCTGTTGGGTCGGGAGACTGTGCCCTTTGCCTTTAGGAACTGGGGCGTGAAAAACAAATGCTGGGCACCAGTACTTTGTCGATGGGGAGACAGATGCCGGCAGCTCTCCATAGCTGGCCTTACGAAACAATTGTCTGGCAATTTATGGACATAAATAGCTGCGGTGCTAATTTTTAGAGGTGCTCAGCACCATCTGCTCTCATAGGACTCACCTTAGTGAAGAGAAGGTTAAGTGGCTATTTAATCATGGTCTGTAAGTACCCACTGAGGGATAAGATGTTTGAAGCAAAGGACTCTAAGCTAGCAGGCAAAAAAACAAGATCCAGCGGCCAGAAGTTAAAGTCAGCAAAGATCATAGGAAATGCAAGACATGTTTTTAAGTGAGGGTGGTTAGTCCTTGGAACAACTTGCCGGTGGCCGTGGCGAAACTGGCCATCACTGCATTTAAATCCTGTCTTACGCTCTGTTGCCGTCACAAGTAGCTGGGCTGGACAAGAGAGGCTTGGCAGGGAGAAATGCTGCGACCTGCGTCCTGTGGGAGGTCACACGACATGGGACGGAACCCTTCTGGCTTTATAGCTGGACACCTGGAGTCTGGGGTGCTCCACGACACCCAGCGCCAGAGAGGAGCTTCTTAGAGTGCCTCTCCAGCTTTCACAGTTAGCTTTCATCCTCCGAGGAGCTACAATAGCGTCTTTGTGCGTGGAAGATGTATGTGCCTTACAGATGGGCACTTAACATGACTGAGCTGGGAAACAAAAATGCGAGTCTCTGATCGGTGTCAGGCAGGGCAAGTTTTTTCATCACAAATTGCAAAATTAGACAGCGGATGGAATTGAGTCCAGCCTTCCCATCTTCTTAGCTACTGACCTGTCGGCCGAAATACTTTAGGTCTATCCCTGAAAGCTAGTTTTAAAAAAAGTATGTCTATAAATTGAGCTCCAATAAAATGTGGTATTTTTATTAAAATTTACAATTGGATCGTGTGCTCCAGACTTGTGAAAATCGGCTCTGAGTGAACAGGAAATGAAACAATTGCATCACAGTTTCGGGCTGGAAGAAATTTTGCTATTTCATTGGGGAGATAAAGGAGTTTTGCAAGCGGAGGGTTAACCATGACGATCTTCTGGAGAAATGTGTGTGTGTGGGGGGGAGATGTTTTGTTGGGGATTCAAAAGAGAGAGGCCAGCTGGGGCAGGCAGTGAAAGGTCTTTCAGTTGCAGGGTGTGCTGTGAATAAAGATGCAGACGTCCTCGCTCCCTGTGCATTGGGTGCCTTGCAGTAAATTAACTAAGATACGTTATTGCTGGAGTCCACATAAGTGCTAGATTTGCGTGTGGTGTTTTGTAGGGGGCCGGTTGCGCAGGCTTCGTTTTTGCCTAGTTTGATGGGGTTTGGATTGTTTTCTTGAGGCTGAGCAAACATCTGCAAGCTGAGCTCTCTGAACGTATAACAGAAATGATACTTTCTGCTTGCAGCGTGAGTGCTTCTTACCTCTCTTTCTGCATTGATAGTGGTCACCCTACAGATCCACCCATTTTCTGACGATGAACCACGGCGCTTGTCCCCTGGATCTGAAATCTTCGTCCGCGTGGCCAGCGCTTCAGTCGGATCCATTTGTTGGGTTGGCGTTGCCTGGGATCTAGGAACACATCATTCACACAAGCCACCACCCTCTACCCTCCCCAAAGGGTGACGTGAGGGTGGGAAAGAAGTTAAAATTCAACCCCAAGACAGGTTGAAAAGAAAAAGAAAAGCTTGTCTTGGGCTCGTCAGCATTTTGGGTCTGTCAGTCACTGCTAATTGCTGCCTGTGGAGGGCTTAGCTCCACAGGCAAAGCGTTTTCCTTATCAATGTTGCCGCAGAGCACGGGGCTTTCTTTAAAGCTTTAAAGAAAATCGAGTGTTATTAGAGATGGGAGCTTTTCTTAGGATCAACTGTCACTTCTATGTCGTACTCTTAATACTAATAAGTTAATACTGTATATGCCTGGAAACAAATGGTTTTTCGTTAATACCGAGGAAGTCTGGGGGCTATTCGATTTGTATGCTCGTTTGATGAAATTACAATATATCAGTGGTCTAAAGGATGTTACATGGTAAGTTACACAACACTCGGGGCAAATCGGAGAGCGCTTTTAGCTGACATGCGTAGTCTGAAGTATTATATGGGTTTGGATTTTGCGCAGGCAATTTATGACTCAAATATTAAAGTTTAGCCTTTTTGAGTGCTTTAATATGCTTTTTGTCTGTTTTAATCACGTCTGAAACCATGCACAAACTTTACAAAACAATTTAGAAACTACGTGCAAGGAAAGACATAACCTTCGATAGTAGGAGGATTTTGAACAGTAATTTAGTGTACAAGATCCGTCCTGTGATAGGAGTTGTGGCTGCCCGCTCATTGCAGGAAAGCGCTGTGGGCTCATGTCTGGTCTCTGCCAAATTTGGCCAAATCCTGTGTTTTTAAGAGAGCAGCTGTATTATTTCGCAGCACGCTGCTTTGCCTCTTAGTTGAACACAGCCTGACCTTATTGAATAAGATGTGACAAGTGTAACAAGATATAACAATAACAGAAGATCAAAAATAATATCTTCAAAGCTTGCGCTGGAAGTCTCCGAAGGGGTCCGCGGTCTTTTCTTTTCCATCCCCCTTCCATAGGCAAATGTTAGAATAAATTTTTCAGATAAAGCGTGCCCAGGGGAAGGAGGCATGGCTGGCTTCACGTCAAGGAAGAAGAATGTAGATGAACAAACTCTATTGCGGTCAGGTAACCACAAGCCATTCGGACTAGCATCTGGCGTTTTATATGTATGGGCTTCATCTGCAACTATGATCATCAGGGGGTTGGGTGGAGAGGGACTGAGAAAGGACTGAACTTGATTGGCTTCTGTATTTTGGCTTAGAAGATTTAAACTTTGTGGGAGACATCTGCTTTATTTCACAGCAACAAAAAGCAGCTGGGGAAGAGGATATAAGCCAGACAACAGTGAGGTGCAAGGTTAACAGGGATAACTGTGTCTGCTGTTGAGATACCTGTGTATTTCTTTGAATAAGATAATATACAATTGAAAAAAGGTTTAATAAGATGTGTGTTCATGATCAATAATGCAGTTGTAATTGTTCTGATATTGCCTATGTACTACATTTATAGGAGAAGATTTATCTTTGCTGACGTACGTTGAAAAAAAAAAAAGCTGGATCAGCAGTAATAGGATAAACGGATCTGTTCTGAAATATATGAAAACAAATTATAACACTGCCGGTAGCATCATTTAAGTGGCAGTTTCTGTTTTGGAGCTGACGAGGCGAGAGTTTCTTGTGCCAACAGCTGCTCGAGCAGGCTTGACCCATCCCCTTGCGAGGCTCAGAGCCGGACTTGCTTTGCCAAAGTGCCCCCTGCCCATCTCCAGCGCTATCAAAACTGCTTTTCTGTGTTGCGAAGTGAACAGTCACGGTGAACTTCAGGCGCTATTGGCAAAGCTTTGCTGACTTTATTTCAGCAGGAATTTTCTCTGATTCAGGAGAAGGAATTCCTAACCCTTTCTATATTGCGAGACTGAACAGGCTGTCATTCCGTTGAATCTTTATCTGAGCGAAATGAGAAAAAAAGCAGCTATGGTCGTGCTCTCTTTGGATGCCAGGCTAAATACAGTATTGGAGTGACTCAAAGTAATAAACAGCCAGTGTGGTGATAATTCGAGTTTGGGAAATTTGCACAGAAAGAGCCCTCAAATCTGTAAAACCTTGGGTATGCTTGCAGCTTTAGATGTAGTTTGAAGGAGATCAGAGTATCAGGACTTCACAAACCTTGAAATAACTAATGTGAGGTAGTTTCTGTAAACAAATATATATATATTTTTCTGGGTAGGTAATGCATAAAGTTGCACGCTTGCTGGTGTGTTGTTGGGAGGCAGCACCCGTATAGCTGTTCCCAGTAATTCAGGATCCCTCCTAGAGCTAAATCCACTGCAGAGGCACAAATCTGGTTGTTTTCAGCCCAAAGTCCCGTGCAAAACACATCAGCTGCCTGTGTCTGTGTAAGAATCACGGGGAGGGAGAAGAGAAATATCCTGCTGTGTTTTTGGACGTCGCACCGCTGGATTCTGCGCGCTGCCACTTTGGCTGGTAGCTCCCACCACGCTGAGTCCTCTCCATCATAAAGTTTTTAGGTTGTTTATCCCAACAAAACTGCAGATTTATGGCCCCGAGTGCAGGCGAAGGGGGAAAGCTGAGCCCGAGCCACGTGTAACTGTCCCCTCCCTGCAAAGCCCAGCGCAGGTTTTACCTGCGATGGTTCAATCCTTGCGGTGCCCTGGGCAGCCCAAGGCACCGCTCCGACATTTTGGCAGCCTGATGTTTTATTACTTGTTTCTGCAGAACTTTAAGGAGAAACATTTAATGTGAATTTCTTGCGTTATGTTGACTCGGTCCTATGCAACAAGGCTTTAGGAAGAATAGTTTTGTGTATCTTTGTAATAAAGACGTGTTTGTGTATGTGATGAAGGATGAAGGCACACTTGGAGGCGAGCGCCCAGGCTTGTACTTCTGCATATATATCCTTCCTTTTATATCCTGATATCATTGCGATATGTTCTTGGATGAGACACGTGCATGGTTCTAGACTAAATATTTTATTATGTTTTTGTTTATGTCCTAAGCATGCTTATAAACGTAGTCACTGGAGGACGTTTTAAAATTATGTCTAAGTATTTATTTGTATGTTTATTAGCTTTTTATATACCAGACTATTTTAATGACAGTTTTCTACATACATGTGTTTGGCTACTGCTTTCCAAGAAAAAAGATCTTGTGGCATTAGAAATGTGGGATTTTTTCCAATGCTCCCACTGATTTCAGTTGGCAATTTCTAATGAAATGCAAACATCCAATCCCCATGTCTAGTGTGAGAATTAAATAGGAATATGACATTAAAACATTTAATTCAGATGCTATATAAGCTCACCTTATCTTTAACAGCAATTAAATCAGCACATTTCCATTGGTTTGCAATGCTTTGTAGCCTTTTTTTTAACGAGTGTAGTTTCTTGGTGTTTTTAATATTAAAATATTATTAAATATATTTACTACTACCAGAAATATTGTATTTTTGGCAGTAACAAAAAGTTGAAACGTTTTAAGGTGGAACATTTCAGAACTATGGGAGGCTTTGGAAAAAGCGACCAAGTTTCTTTTTAGGCTTTATAAACCTAACAGTGGCTAAATGCGCAGTATGGTTTGACAGGATATGTAACCTACGTGCGTTTCCTTAGTCAAAGACATTTTTAGTGCTAGGTGCTAATTTAATTTATATTGTAACAGCTAAATTATAAACCTGGGACACAATTCACGTTAATTATGTCGCAGTTAAACCCCTTGTTCAGGTATGAATTGTCGGGATGACAATAACAAATAGAGCGTATGCTTTGTGCGTTAAATCTTTGTTGGACTCTGGCTGTGCAGGAAACCTGGATGTTAATTCCTGAATCACACCTCGGAAGCGATAAAAATGGTTTCTGTACACGTGGCTTATTTTACACCTAAGCGTAACCTGCTCATTGAAAAGTAAACTGAGAGTGCCAGCCCATCCCTTGAGTCTGGAGAGGGAAAAGGGGGCAAAATGTTGGCGAGATGGGATGGGGTAATTTGAGATAATGTTTTTCTGTGTGTGTTTTCTAGTTATTATTTGCAAGGCAGTAAATCACTAGAGTTGGCAACTCAAAAAATGATCTTCCAGTAGGAAAAAAGGGCCACAATTACTGAATATGGGCGAAAAGAATGTCGTCAAATTGATGTAATTCTGCGCAACGCAGAGTTTATTCCCTTTCAGGAGAATTCTGAAAACTGGCTGGATTTCAAGCTAGATTTTAATGCAAGTTTTTGGCTGCCTGCCTCTTTGGCAAGTCAAGGGTCACTGCTCAATAATTGACTATAAATACAGTCCGTGCAGTAGGCCTTGGTTTCAATCATGCAGGACCAGTTTTATGTTGATGGTATCACTGTTGCGTACTTTTAATTGAAACCGTGGTGAGAAACCCTGACATATATCTCATTATTATTCTGTTTTTCCTGTAAGCTTATGGTGCTGTCTGACTTTGTTTGATATCGCTGTGATCACCAGCACTGATGTTGAAACATAGTTGTATCCGCAAGTTTGGGAATTGGGATAAGAATTACCTTTTGATGATTAAAACCAGGGTACCGGAGAGTACCGGTGTATTCATTAAGCTGTTAATCAAATGCTTCTGCTAATGCCAGTTGTTATAAATATTTAATAGGTTTAACATGGGACTGTGGCACAACCCCAGCAGTCCGTAGTGCTCTCATTGAATCTAAATATTCATCCTGGCCAATAGACCTGATGTTTTTGCCTTAGTGATCACTTCTCCTTGCTCCCCAACAAGAACAACGTGAACCTCTAGTGTATGTTAAACGTTTCCCTCTAAACTGTATTTTTAACGTAACAAGAGCTTTCCCTGAAAGTCTGTTTTTCTACCTTGTTAAAATTAACAGTTCACGTTAATAAGTCATCTCTAGAAGATAATTGTATCTTTTTATAAAGAGATTCTTTTAATCAGTAACTTTGTGTAGTTAATGACTCTTGTACATTGACACTTAGATGCTAAAAATGACACTGTCAGCGTAGTTGATTCGTAGATCTGGAAAACTTCCTTCCGGCCTTCGCTGGTACCTGAGAGGAGCGTGAAAATCCTAAATAGTGAATTTAGAAAATTAATGCAGTTGTAGAGAGGAAAACTTATTTTTCGACAAGAGTCAGGTTTTGGAATTCATCCACCACTTTCTCTCAGCTTTGTGATTGGAATGGTTATAGGGGCTTTATCTCCGTGAGCTCACCCACTCCCCTCAATCTTAAAGGTATCTCACAAAGAATTTCAAATGCAGCCCTACAATACCATTACTATGCAGGGAAATGTGGTGTATATATATATATTATTATTTATTTATTTATTTATTTTTAATTTTCTCCCATTTTAAAGGAGTGATGCTGAAGCACATGGGAGGCAAAAGGACACGAGCTGTTTGCTGAGTGTCGCTATTTTGAGGAAATCTTTTCTGGTCTGTGTGTTCTCAGGGATGGATTTGTTGAGTGACCTGTCCAAACAAGGAGCCCAGCGCAGCAAGGACTGGAATCATTGCCCCTTTTTAGTTGGGATCTGACTAGATAGGTTAGTTTTTCCTCATGTATTTGTATGTATGAAAATAAGCCCATTCCTTAACTGATTTATAGCTCTTTTATGGATTATTGTGATCTGAGCTCTTTAATTTATGAGATAAGGTGATGAAACTTAATAGCAATATTTAGCTCAAGTGATGGCAGCTGTAATGTTTTCATATCAAAACATCTTCGCTTTCTTTCGTCCTCTATGCATATCCACGTTTCTTATATTGTCTTATAAGATTTTTTTTCTTCTGTAACAAACCTGGAATTTCAGAACCGATGCAAGAATACAAATAGTTGAGTTTCATGTTTTCCTTTGTCTCCTCCCTTTTTAAACCGATCTCACTGTGTCTGCTCAGGGTAGATCTGGTTATTCCCTTTACTTTTTAATACTTATAAGGTAGTTAACATTTTTGTCACCTTCTGCTGCTTCCTCTTTACTCTGGAAGCATAATACAAGATACTAAAATCCACCTGTAGCCCTTCATCATCTTAGTCACTTTAAATGGGTGACACTCCCTGTTGGCAAACTAAATTTCCAGGCTTCTTTCTGTGTGCTGGAGTGTATTGTTAAATATTTGAATGTTCTCAATATTTAATCACTTAGGTTTTTTTTCAAAGGCACAAAGAAAGAGCCGGCAATCCTTTTGTTTATTTATAAGTAGCAGGCTCAGGTAGGGTGATTATATGTTGTGTCAGTAGCAGCAGGAAAGGAATGTTTGGGAACACTCTGAAATGTAAATTTGGTGAACAGCCTACCAGGGGGGGAACAAAGATGGGGATTATAGGAAAGAATTTGCAAGCAAACACAGATTAGAGGGACTTTGTTTTTCTCATTAGTTTCTGTTCCTTTGAGAGATCAGCTACAAATCACCAGAAGAACTCAAGAGTCCACTTGCAGGCTCTGTGCACTTGAAACTGTGTTGGTTTCCACTTCTCCCGCCCTCTCCCTCCAATACCAGCCTAATGGGAAAGAAAAGGTATATCTGCCGTGTGCATGCTGATGGGTAGTGGAGATCTGCACACTTTATGTAACTCTCTAACTTTTTAGCTGGGTCTTCCAATATTGGTTTTGTACCTCTATGAGGAAAACTTGGCCCAAACTCTGCTCTGGCCTGTGTGAGCCCAGACATTGTCTGTGGAAGCACTTTTATCTGAAATTTGTGTGGTAAATGGCTAGGAAAATACATACCGATGTGAATCTCATGGATGGATGTAGATTCTTAGTGGGAAAAGCCGTGTCAGGATGTGAATAACCTACAATGGTGGGGTCTTGCTCTCCCTTCTGGCCCCTGGGCACCCCCAGCCTGGGGAACACATTTACCCTCTGTGGTCTCTGTGGGTTTGTAATCTTCAATTGGACCAAGCTTTACTCTTAAATTAAATTATCACTTTTTTTCCCCATTGAAGCCTTTGGCGCAAAGGTCCCCAACATTCGTAGGCAGTACTAGGTCTGTTTTCTAGGAAGCCTTGTAAGCAGCTTAGTTAGTGTGAGGAAGAAATTTTGCTCGCAGCTTCAAGGAGCTGCAGAAATCACCTCTATATGGCACAGAAAACCCACCAGGCCTGAAATCTCCTTCCCGCTCAGCGTGGTGATCAGGCAAAGCCCTGTGTCCGCCACTGAGGAACACCCAATTACAGCACAAATTTCCTAATTCCATCAGAAGCAATTTATCCAATGGCTTGGCCAGCAGTGTAATTGCAGCTTGAGATTCACATTAGATAATCCGAGCAGACAGGTAGAACAAATTAAAGAAATAACATGGCGGAGCGGGGTAGGTTGGCAGGGCGTTGCTCGCTGCTCCCTCCAACTGCGGGTTCTGATTCTGCACCAAGACTGTGATCCTCCATCGCCAAATTCCTCATTTTATATATGTGGATATATATATATATATATATAGACACATACACACTGGAGGGTCTGCCAGGGAAGTTCCTTTTTGAAACTGTGCATTGATAAATTTCATGTGGGTTATGTTCTGCAACAGTCCTTGTTCTGATTTTTTTCCCCCCACCCTTATTTTGACTCCAATTTCAGTTTGTGCAGCGGAAGACCTGCCATTCTGTGCAATACATACACTTGCAAGACCTCTTGTGTCATATTGTACTTGGAAGCACGCAAGACAAACTCAAGTGTTGTTCACTAAAATGCACTTATTTTGGGCAAGCTTTGAAATTTTGGGTTTAATTTCAATTTATAAGGCATAGTTAACCTTTTTGGTTCATGTGCTATCAAATTAGTGCAGCTGAATTTACTATAAATGCAAATGGAAGTTTCTATTGTAAGATACATAGCAATTGAACTTAGTATTTCGATTCTCTGCTTTGCATTTGGCTATGTAACATAAGAGAGAAAGAATACATGATAGGATTGGGTCAGATTGGCATAACCAGAGGTAATATAAAGGCCAACCAAAGTATTTATTAGCAGGAAACAACGTATTTCAATCTTTCATTGAATGAAGAACACAGAACAGAATCATTTAATATCTTCAAGGGACTGTAGTTCAGCCTTCAGTGGTCATCGGACTCTCTACATTTTTTTTGGTGCAATATATTGTCTATAAATTACTTAGCTACTTTATTTGCATTAAGCGAATCGGTAAATACACTGTTCATCTTGTTAGAGAAGCAAAACTTATTAAAAAAGACTTCACATGGTCTGATGAATCAGTATTGAAAACCATTTAGTGTTCTGGTCCCGACATGCTTACCTGTTGATGGTTTTTGTTCACTTTTTAGAAACAAGCAAACAAACCCCACTTCCCCCAGCTTATAACAAGACTGCCTTTTTTTGGCTTCTTGTGCTTGAAATAAAATCCATCTTTATTCATAAATATATAAGGTGGGCTCTCTCTCAAAAGAAATAATACTATGATGGTACTAGCTGGTGAGAAAAAGAGGAGAATAAACATGTCGTTAGGTACTAAATAATATTAACCATCCTTTGCCTTTAGCATTGTAGTCGTAATTTACGTTCTTTTTTATTGAAAAATTTATCTGTCTATTGTATTGACTTTATGTCTACAAATTATACTTTCTGTTGATAATATACATTAATTCATGAAATCTGCAATTAAGGGACATTTGCAAGTAAGAGACGTACTTGCAGGAGACATTCCCATGCAAGACTTCAGTATTCCATTTAAAAATGAAAATCAAATAACTACAGAATACGATAGCATAGCAGTTTACATGGAGTATAGATTTGGTTAGACACGTTTTCTTTGACCATTAAATCCTGATTTTGGATCTAGGTTGTTCATAACGTGCTGTTTACCAACCTGCTGTCATGTGGCATGGAGTTTGTAAGAGAAGCTTGGGATGGGGTCAGGATGTAGATGCAGAGCTCATAAATATAGCGATATTATTTGGGTTTTAATTGTGCTGGAGCTTAGTGGCATTTTTGCTAAATCTGCGCCGGTGCCAGAGCGCCATGGGGCCTTGAATTTGCAAAGACGCTGGTTTCTTTTACATGATGCCTCAATTGGAGGGGGTATCTTTGGCCTTAGTGACTCGTGGTATTTTTCTTTATATGAGTGCCTTGTTATGGTTGTATTTGCAAACTCTCCTTGGGATTTCAGTTTACTTAACCAACATTTTCAAAAAGGCTTTGCCTTAAGTACAGAACAACCCTCTCCTCTGCATGTTGGGATCTTTCAGAGTGACACAGCTCTATAATCAAAAGTCATGATCATCCCTCCAGCTCCAATGACAGGGTTTTGGGGATTTTAACATCTGTCGTGTAACTCTTCCCAATAATTTTGGCACTGAGCTCTGTACTGAGCAGAAGCGGTGCAAGACATGAATACTCTGTAATTGCGAGCCATCCAGAGAGCCTTGTATGTACCGCATGGCAGTGCTGTCAGGGGCTTGCTTTAGTCATTATTTCTTCCACTTATTCACAAAATAAATTGTCTTAGCTTCAATCCATCTGTGCTGGAAATGTCCACAAAACTTCCTCCAATGTGGACAGAAGCACAAGCTCTTCATTTGCACCAAGGCAGCTGGTCCTCTCGATTTGCTTTTTGTTGCGGTGCTTTTGAGTTTTGAAATGAAAACACGAAGTCTGCTCCTGACAGCAGGCAAGTCTGTTCTCTGGGAATGACTTGAAAAGTTCTGGAGTCAGTGGATGTGGCTGGATGGGGCACGGGGGTGTTTCTAAGCAGTTCTGCTAAAATCTGTGCTGCTCGTGCACAGTCCTTCACGGTAATATAATATAAAACCGGTCAATAGCTACCGTTCTAGACTCCTGCACTGAAGGACTATCTTGTTTGGCTTATAGTAGGCAATATTATTTCTTTCCCCAAAATATTAGTCGGGTTCTTTCAAAGGGATGGGGAAGAGGAGATCTTCGAATACATGATAGCATAAATACGTGTTTCTGCTGAAAGTCAACAGATGTTTAGCTCTTCCCCAATACCAGATGTTTTTGTGAACGCCTAACTGAAGTCAGAGAGGGATGAATCCAGCTGGGTTCGCGAGTGGCACATGTTCACAACACGTGAACGTGGCAACTCATGCACAGAGCCCTCAAAGCCAGCAACATCTGGCAAAAATGCTGCCAGAAAGCCGAGGAGGAATTGGTCCAGAATTGAGCTGAGACTCCGGTGCTTCAAGTGATCCCAGCTGCGATGTGGACATGGTAATAAAGCAAAACATCTTCTGTCAGCGATCATTCGTTCTGTGATTCAGCAAAATGCCTTAGTCCTTTTGCAAGCGTTGAAGTTCACGATTGCAAATCTTCCTTAAAAATAAGGGAAACAAACTCCTCTTTGATTTTGGGCGTGCAACGTTTTGTATGATGATATTTGAAAATGGTTTGCATACTTACCGTATGTGCAACCTTTCATGTGTTCCATGGTCAGTCCCTGACGTCTGAACCCTGTAATTAAGCATCTGTCAACCCTGTAACCATGTCATCATCTCTAGGATGGCATTCTTTTCCATGCGCTCAAAATGTTTTATCTTTACACCTCGTTCTTCTAACTGTACAGTTCTGATTCTCGTGATGAAATTGCCATGTAATTAGTTTTAATAATAGCATTCTACTATATTATTTTGAAGAGAGCAGAAATACAAAGAGTTTTAAAGAAGTTTTTATAAACATCCTCAGTATACGTAGTCTGATAAATCAGATGGTGGCTATCACGTTGGTCTTGGTTCATTCAGTTGAAAACTGAGAGTCCTACTCTTGGTAAGTGGTGGGAATTCTATACTACTAGTTAGTGTCAAAATGAAATTCAATATTGAGTTTAAAATCCAGTTGAATACTGAACAATGTTACTGGCAGATACTCCTTCTTGCATCTGATTGACTCTAGTAGAATTTAAGGGAAAAGACAGGGTTACCTGCTCTGCGGGATGTATGTGTATATTTACAGTTGGGCATGTATTTCAATATGTGGATGAAATCTGTGGAGCTGACTGGTTTCCATCTTTCTCACAGTGTCTAATTTTATCTTTTCTTACACATAAGCAAAGGAAGAAAAGTAAAGGATTTTTCCTTTTGGTTGTTCTGGTATACAGATGCTGTTTAAACTAATCAGATTGATTTTGTGAGTACTGGATCTATGCAAAGAAACCATGTTTTAAAATGCATAACCCTGCTGGCTTCAAGGCATCAAAGAAAAGCAATATCATGCCTGATTCTCTGGTACGCTGCCCTGCTTTCCCCCAGCATGCTCAGCTTTATTTTCTCCGCAACAGCTTTTTGGGCTGATGTGGGTAAAGAGCTGGTGAAACACACAGCAGAGCATGGGGCCCGGATCTGGGCACGGTGGTGGCCTCCATAGAGTTGGTTGTGCCCGGGGTCCCTGCTGGGTCCCGGTGGCCCGGGTTGTGCCACACACGGTGAGCGATTTTCCTCTTGATGCGCCAGCCAGGGAATTATTCTGTGGAGGTATTAACTTGGCAAAGAGAATTGACCTCCTGCTCTTCAGCGGGAATATCAAGTCGCTGGATAATAGCGTTGTGTGCTTCCACTAACAAGGAGGTTGATTTAAAGTCTTAGCAGTTGATGTTCCCACGTGGGCCTTCGCCAAGGAGCCTTCGTTGAGAAAACTAGCACACATTATTTCCATTTTAGCTCGGTAGAGGGGAATAGCAGCCGTATGGAAATATTCATAATGGCTTGTGTTTAAATAACATGCTGCAGCATCTTTGAACAGATGCATATTGTGGGTGATAAAGTAAACGCATTAGGTTAACTGTTGTAGGTAGAGGTTATGTGCTGATGTAGCAAACCCTTCTGTCCTTCTGGTAACTTATGTACGTGGCAGTTCCTCACGGGTGCAATCTCGCTGCGTTGCTTGACACGATGCTGTTTGGCCCTTCAGGAGCAGAGATTGATCAACATCTGATGAGGAGCGACTGAGGGACCTGGGGCTGTTCAGCCCGGAGAAAAGGAGGCTGAGGGGAGAACTTATCACTGTCTGCAACTGCCTGAAAGGAGGGTGTAGTGTGGAGGGGTAACAAGTAACAAGTAACAAGTGATAGGACGAGAGGAAATGGCCTCAAGTTGTGCCAGGGGAGGTTCAGATTGAATATTAGGAAATGTTTCTTCACGGAAAGGGTTGTCAGGCATTGGAACAGGCTGCCCAGGGAAGTGGTGGAGTCACCATCCCTGGAGTTGTTTAAAAGACATGTAGATGAGATTCTTAGGGACAGGGTTTAGTGCCAGAGTGAGGCTATGGTTGGAATTTATGATCTTGAGGTTTTCCTCCAACCAAAATAATTCTATGCTCTATGGCTAAAAGAATATATATTTCAGAACTTGATCCATCTGTAAGGATGTCATGTTATTGGGAGCCTCTGTCACTCATTGCTGCCTTCCTTCCAATATTTTGGGTTAATTATATATAACACAACTGCACTTAATAGTAGTGAGACCTGTGTAGATGACGAATTTTAGAGGTAGCTCTCTTTAGTAATCACAGAACAGTTTGGGTTGGAAAGGACCTTCAAAGCTCCCCCAGTGCCACCCCTGCCATGAGCAGGGACATCTTCACCAGCTCAGGTTGCTCAGAGCCCCGTCCAGCCTGGCCTGGGATGTCTCCAGGGATGGGGCATCCACCACCTCTCTGGGCAACCTGGGCCAGGGTTTCACCACCCTCACTGTAAAAAATTTCTTNTGACACAACAACAGTGCGGTGACGCAGCACCGTGTGATGCAACAATGCACCGCGGCTCCATAAAACCACTGCTGGGGGAGCTGCCTCTGGAGCGAGAGGAGCCAGCGCAGCCTCGCAGCTCAGGAGAGCGATCGGCAGGAGCCGCGGAGCCGCTGCGAGCGCTGGTGGACACAGGGCCGAGCGCAGCGGGGAGCAGGGCAGAGGTGAGCAAGGGGCCGATAACGGGGCTCATCCCGGGAGCCTGGGACGTGCTGGGCTGCTCCGGGGCCTCGGGACGTGCTCGTGGAGCTGGGAGGGATCTCCCAAGTAACAAGTGATGGGATGAGAGGAAATGGCCTCATGTTGTGCCAGGGGAGGTTCAGATTGGATACGAGGAAAAATTTCTTTACAGAAAGGGTTGTCAGGCACTGGAACAGGCTGCTCAGGAAAGTGGTGGAGTCACCATCCCTGGAGGTGTTTAAAGACGTGTAGACGAAGTTCTTAGGGACATGATTTAGTGCCAGAGTGAAGTTGTGGTTGGACTCAATGATCTTGAGGATCTCTTCTAACCCAAAATGATTCTATAATTATTGTAACACAGGCTAATGGAACAGATAAGGGGGCAGCAAGAAAACGTGCTGAAAAGGCGCCAAGTGCAACAGAATGACGCCTTAGTCTGGCGCTGCAAGGGGTAAAATACTCCATCTTTTGGCTGATAATCTGGAATCCCATTATCACAGAGCCGTAAACTGAATTACTGGTGATGTACAGGCTGGATTATTCTATCTACTTTTTGTACCATATATCGAAAAGTTGACACTTAATTATGTTGTCCCACAGTAGATCAAGTTTTACAACAGCAACAAAAGATTAAAATGGTTTTATATTGGGGACATTCAGAGGATAAACAGTGCTGTATTGTAGGAGAGAACAGCAGTCAGCTGTGTTGCCATCTGGGAGAGGAGCATTGAAGTGCTATTAATATTTAAACCTTTTAGTTTTTGTTTTTTTCCGAGTTGGTAACATTCCTAAAAATGATTATAACTCTGTAGTAAATTTTGGTGTCAAAGGATGCTTCAAATAGTATTACAGCAGCAATTAACGTGGGCAGAGCTATGATCTCATTTGCTTTTAAGGTGTCTTCTTCACATGCTGGTACAGCAAGAGTAACAGATCAGATGAAGTTGCATGTATGGCAATAAATCTACTGCGTTGCATAAACACTCTTCATTTGATAACAAAGAGGACAGTGCACGCTCTTTTTTCACTCAGAGCTTATCCATATTTATTTCAGCTAATCTTTTGATTCGACGTGGTAATCACTTAAATATCCTAATTGGCTAATTTAATTACTACATTCTCTGCTGATGTGCTAATTGTTTTATTTCTGGGAAAGTTGTAAAAAAATGCCGCTCAGTATTGATTTGTTTATCTTCGGTTCCATTTATTTTTATTAAAATATGGTTTGATTTAAATAAGTATTCCAGAAAATGATTATCATACATAAGCATGACAGGAAAGAAGGGTAGGGGCAGAGTGAAAAAGAGAGAGGTGCTATTATACAGAAGAGAGATGAATACGAGGGAGAAATTCTGGGCTTAAATGCATTTGTTGTGCGGTCAAAACACGTGTGGCTGCATTTCATTCATGTACTTTCCTTGCAACAACACACAATAATAAGAAGCCAATCAGTACAAAGTCTCTAAGGTTTTACTGTCCTGGTTTCTGGTCAACAAGGCCTTGCCTCTTTAGTTTCTGGAAAGCATCATCGCTTTGAAAAGGCTCGTGTAGCTGTGCCTAATTGCTGAGAGTGTTTTTCTGCACAGCCCTGAGCTGTAGCAGGGAATGGGCTCCCCGGAGCGAGGACACTTTCCTTTGGGGAGAAAAGGCTTCTCGTCAGGATGATTCCAGATGAACCTACAGAAACTCCGTAGTCTCATCTGGGAACAGTTCCCTCCATCAGAGGCAGAAAATTTGCATAATTACACCATTTCATCAAGTTTGTTTGCTGTATTTTTGCTACGCTAATTGTCGTGATGGCCCTGTTAGTTATTCCATAGGCCAACGCTGACACTTTTAGGTGTAAAAAGCAAGTAAATGCTAAGGATTTGCTGCAGTTGTATTTTTGCCCACTAGTTTATTCCCATTGAAGTCACAGGAACATTGCAGAGAAATAAAATAATGCTTAGGCTTAGACTTGAGCCCATGCTGAATGGGGGTCAGTACCATTTTCCACCTTTTGCATTTACTGGGTCAAAACTGGGACCAAGACTCAGGGTTCTGAGTCTCCTCAGTTGTAGCTAATTCTCAAAACTGTCTCCTACTTGCAGAAGGTGCTCATGGATCTGATGTCTATGTAGGGAGGCTTCTCATGGTTCAGAGCTATTAGTGACTATCAATATGGTTAATGGTTTGTTTTTTACTCTTTCTGATATGGGGAAGGAAAAAAAAGTGTGCTCTGACCTCCATAATTTCTCTGTTTCGTTGCAACACAATGTAGACTCTACACATGCTTAATTTATAAGTAATCCTAATCTTTGGGTTTTGAACTTACCTTTTAGTTGTGGAAATAAGGAATTTGAATTCACAGAAACCATTAAAGAATCAAATAAAGCATTTGGAAGCGTCGAGTGGGTAACGACTAGACTTGAATATCTGAATAGCACTGAACACTCTTCTCGAACGCTGTCTTCTTTAAGAAATTATGAAAATGCAAAAAAAAAAAAGCCTCCTTTAAGAAGAAGTTTTATTTGGAAATGTTATTACTTCTTGGACTTTCAGATGAAGCTGGGTGCTAATAAGCCTTTCATGAACCTTCTACTTGTCCCCCTGCTTCTACCTCTCTGTATTGCAGTGTGAGGAATCTTTGCTTCCATAGGAGCAGTCCCCTAAATTTATTTCTACCCTGGGCTTTATGCTTTATGTGCGTTAGCTTTTCCTAATGCGAAGTTGCAACAGTATGCACAGCTTATATTCACAGTAGTCATCTATCACTTGAAAGAAGGCTTTAATTAACAGAACCCTAATTTTAATGAGGTACTGAGCCATGATCTTGTAAATTCTGTGGCACAGAGAATCACTTAGTTCAGGTTCACTTGCAGCAATCCTCAACAGCACGATGCTTTTTATGACATTGTTTAAGAGATTTTGATGTTAATCTAGGAGCCCTTTTTGGAGTGACTGTGTTCTTTGCCTTGTAAGCATATTTTGAATTAATTGTGTTATATTTTTCAAGCAATGATACTGTTGCTTGCCTTCTGAACAAAAGCTTCTGGTACATCTGAACTATTCGCCCTATGTCTACCACAGGACTCCAAGGGGATTGTCGTGGTTTAACCCCAGCTGGTAACTCAGGACCACGCAGCCACTCATTCACTCCCCTCTGATGGGTTGAAGGAGAGAATCAGAAGTTTAAAAGTGAGAAATCCCATAGGTTGAGATAAAGACAGTTTAATAAGTGAAGCAAAAGCCGCACACACAAGCAAAGTGAAACAAGGTATTAATTCACCACTTCTCAGGGGCAGGCAGGCGCTCAGCCATCTCCAGGAAAGCCCAGCCCCATAGTGTAGTGGTGACTTAGGAAGACAAACACCATCACTACCAATGTCCTCCCCTTCTGACTTCTTCCCCAGCTTTATGTACTGAGCATGACATAGAATATGGATGGGAATATCGCTTTGGTCAGCTGTCCCAGCCGTGTCCCCTCACAGCGTCTTGTGTACCTAGCACAGCTTGAGAAACTGAGAAGTCCTTGACTACTTACCCTCATGTTTTAGTTATTGTTATTATCAACATTATTCTCATTCAAAATCCAGAACACTGCTCTGTATCAGCTACTAGGAAGATAATTAGCTCTATCCCAGCCAAACCCAGGGCAGGGATTCATCACTCTCAAATCCATTCCAAAAGCAGCTTTGCTGCCTCGCCTGGGCCAGTCAAATTCTGCTATTTTCACAGTAACCGCTTGTGTTTAAAAGCTGCAGCAAACAGGTTCTGTCGCTTCCCCAGCTTCTTCCACTTGCAGCCACAGGACCAAGTGCTGGGCGGTGAGAAAGGGCAATTCTCAGCAGTGCCTTTAATACCCTGGCTGAGATGCTCCGGTTTAAACACGCTGCGCTTGACATTAGCCCGGAAGGTGGGAAGTGAGGCGGGAGGGTTTGGTGCCACGTTTCTCCATCCTTGTGTCTGAGCCCTCGGCTGATCGCAAGTGACAGCAGCACCTTAAGCTGCCTAACCTGTGACGGGCTCTTGTGCTCCCAAGGGGGATTCCGGCGACGCTGGGGACAGAAAGACACATCCATGAGAGCCCTTGCCCTGAAAACGCTGCAAGGGATGGAGCTGGTGGCTCTGCAGGGTGTGTAAATGTTCCCATTGGAACCCTGCTGCCTCCCCACTGCTTCCCAGAGCCCGCACAGAGCTCCATTGAAGAGTGAATCCCTATATGACTCTATTTATTTTATTTTAAGTATGGTCACAAGAAGCCGTTCAAGCTGTTGTGAATGTTACTTTGATGAGGCTGTTAGAAAGACAGGGCTCCCCCACAGAACCAAGAACCAGAAATGCTGCAATAGGTACCTGACAATGGGAAAAAAATAGCATTCTGACAGATTTTAAGCACTAAATATCCAGTTGCTTATCCATAGCAAATTAGGAAATTCAGAAGGCTTAAAACATTGGACCACTTTTTCAGACAATAATCACACAGTAATCCAAACTGTTTATTATTTGATTGTGAATAATCCGAGTGCCTCCAGTATTTACTGTTGGTTAACTCTTTTGGACCTCTAGTATTGTTTTAAAAGTAAATACTATGTTTTAAACAAATTGATGTGTTATTTAATATCCTACTAGCTTACCATTAATTTATTTGAGCAGATAATATTATATTAATCTCTACATTGCCAGGATTCACACTTGAAGTGTGGATTTTTGTTTGCATTTTTTTTTTAGAAGTGCATTTCATAGTATTTGAGTTCAGTATAATTGTTTAACTTCCTCATGAATCTCTATTTCATATTATCCAAGGATCTGCATTTCCAGAACTTGTTAACTGGTGCTTCGGTTAAAATTATTAGTAAATTGTTTTGTACTAAGATCAGCAAAATACAAGACGTAATTTTATTTGAAACGAAGTAATCTTCCTATTCAGGAGTTTTTAAAAGAAGAATTAAATCAGCATTCAAGTTACTATTCAGACTCTGTTCATTTTAAGTGATTATGGATTTTCATTGTCTTATTGTGCTGATCATATTGCAATGATAGTGTAGAATTAGGTCTCCTGGTATCTGTGGCTCGTACCACAAATAAATGTAATTCTGCCTGACTTGTTCATCAGCTGGTGGTTGAAAACATCAGCAGTGCTTGCCATTTTAGTCTTAAGTCTCCAATAATTTTGTTTGTGATTTGGTTTTTCATTTTCTGTGTGGATGGTGCTTTGTGGGGTTTTTTTTGTTTTTTTTTTTTTTTTTTTGTTTTTTTGTGTTGGGTTTTTTTTGTTTTTTGTTTTTTTTTTTGGTCTTTTGTGTGGGGGTTTTTTTGTTTGGGGTTTGTTGTTGTTGGTTTTGGGTATTTTTGTTTGGTTGTTTTTTTGTTATTTAATTTAGCAGACGTGAACACACACGTATTTTGGCAATCCCATTTCAAGGGATGTTATTAGGAACTTGTTGGAAGCATCAATGTGACGTTCTTGGTCCTGAACCACTGTTGAACACTTTTCACAGTCTGTTGTCCTGCAAAGTAATAAATGGCCCAAATTTTCTACACACTAATTAAAATTCCATTTCTCATGAATTCCTTAATCGAGAGCAAGTCATTATGTGCTTTGTTGATTCTTAAGTGCAAAGATAATTGCAATGGGCAGCATGAAAGTGGTTTGATTATTGCCTGTCGACTCTTGTGAATTCTAATAGGTCTAATTGCATAGCATCAATTCATCATCTCAGCATCACTTCTTTTTATTATTAGCTCTCTGAATTGTAATGTGCTCATAAAGAAGTGTAGTAGTATATCAGGGCTGACATGGTACCTGGCCTATTGTAATTTTCCTTCCTTACCTAATGTTACTATTGAAATTAAAAAGTCCCGCTTTGCAGAAACTAGTTTAAAAATTTGTCTTTATGAAGAAAAGGAATTTGTCTTCCTCTGAACTTGTATTTGTAATTTCTCTGCTAAATGATAGTCCTGTTTTTCGCTTTTCCAAGTTGTTCCTGTAAATCCTGACTTGATGTCGGCTGCAAAACATCTATCAAAAGCTTTATGACAGAGCTCTTTGTGATTGCTGAACATTATTTAGGCGATTAAGGCTCTGCAATGGAGTTCCCAACAAAAACTTTATTGGTTGAGAAGCGGGAGAAACGGAGCACTTGGCTGTGTTAGCATTGTATTCTGGGGGAAATCGGGAAGAGGGGTTGGTTTTGTTGGGTGTCCTTTTTTTTTTGCTTTTGCTTTTTTTTTCCCCCCTAAAATAAGTGTATCCGTTCAGAAAATGTTATCTTGAAGCAGCTGAAGATAGCTATAGATGAAACCACAGTCTTGTAACTAAAGGTTACAAGATTCTGAATTAGTAACTTGAAATAGATTTTACTGCAAACAGGCAGAAAAATGAAGTTTCCACTAAGCCCAAGTATCGCAAATATTTAAATTCTAAAATATAAACAGCGCTAACATGGGCTAAATGACTTTTTTTTTCTAAAAAGCTTCCTTTTGAGTTTTCATGCCAGTGGAAAGATGCCTTTGTGCTTATGCTGAAGCTTTGACTTGTTCTAAAACTCGGTGAGCACAGTGAAATCGTCATCACAGACTCCTGTGCTGGGTTGACTTTGTGTGGTTAGAAACCTCTCTTTTTCGTAGCTAGCATGGTCATTGTTTGGATTTAGTTTGGGAATGAGAAGGTAACCCCCTGGGACCGAGTTAAAGTTTGTAATTGTTGTCTGGGAGCCAAGGATGGTTCTGAGGTCTCTGCCCACAGGTGTGGGGCAGCTGGGAAGGGGGGCAGAGATGGGTTTGATATCCAGACTGATCAGTAAGAATATTCCAGCCCGTTAGCGTCATGTTTCATATTTAAGGAGAGTTGGCATCTCCCGGCTGGAGGATGTTAGCAGTGCAATAAGCCTCTGTAAGGTGCTAACAGTTTGCTTTGCAACAGACTTTATCTTGACAGAAAAACAAAGTTCCTCTGCTTGTTGTTTCAGTACACTTGGTACTGCTGCAAATTCAGCTGTTTACAACTTCCACTGATGCAAAACACTCTCAAGATGTTTGTCAAAGCTTGTTTTTCACTTAAATCCACACGAGCATTACAAAATAACATAACACGATTTTCACTAAATAATCCTTATTGGATGCTTTTTGTTTCTCTGTGTAGCATTTGTATATTGCCAGCGCTTCTGTGCACATTTGCTGGAGACTCAGGGCTCCTCTCCACCTCAGCAGGGCTTACCTCTCACAGAACCACAGAACGGTTTGGGTTGGAAGGGGCCTTCAGAGCTCCCCCAGTGCCACCCCTGCCATGACAGGGACATCTTCACCAGCTCAGGTTGCTCAGAGCCCCGTCCAGCCTGGCCTGGGATGTCTCCAGGGATGGGGCATCCACCACCTCTCTGGGCAACCTGGGCCAGGGTTTCACCTCCCTCAGTGTCAAAAATTTTTCCTCATGTGCAGCCTGAATCTCCCCTCCTTTAGTTTAAAACTATCACCTCTTATTTATTATAACAGGCCTATTGTTGGTGAACTGAGTTGTGGCTGCAACTGGTGGCCTCGGTACCACATGGGCCAGTAGCCTGGCTGAGCTGGTCCCAGCCTGTAGCATGGTGGATGTGCCTTAATGTGAAATCCTGTATCTGCTGAGTCAGATACTGTGACACAAACTCAATCCAGACAGCAAGTGGAGTAAAGATGGGTGGTGTTGTCTTGCTGCCCCATTTGTGCAGGTGCAGATTGAAGTGCAAATTGTAAACTTGGCCTCAAATTTAAGGAACCCGAAAACTGAGCAAGACACAGCTGGGAATGGGCTGGTGTCCTTTTTGTATTGGGCACAGATGGCTGAGATGCACAGAACAGAGTGCTGGTGGGGCAACCCCGCCTGGGCCGAGGATCTGCTCTCAGTCTCTGTTCGAGCCTCACGCTTGCTTAGTTCTGCTAAAATAATTGCTGGTTTTACTAATAACACAAGTTACCCTGTTTGCTCATTTTGTTTAAGTATTTGCAGAAATAATAGTTGCTTATTAATCAAGCCTGCAGGTAGCAGGGTCGAGGCGCTGAAGTTCTTCGCTGAATCTGTTATGTTTTTCATTAGTCCACAACTACATTGCAGCCTGGTCTGTGTAGATACGTGTCTTTCCGTTTTCCCTCGCCCTCTTACATTCAGGCTTGCTCATGGCCCCATCATCTGCTGGGTTCGCTTTTAAGATGGGTTGCAGAGCAGTGAATTCCAAGTGCTAATGTGTGTTTTGTTGCCAGCTAATGGAACTATTTTTCAAACTAGAGTGTGTATCTGGGGAAGACACTGGGAGGAAACGGTCAAAGGAATTTATGACGGATGCTCGGCATGTTCTGCATTCCCACAAGTTGGTATCTGGAATATGTTGATATCAGGAGGGTGCTTTAGCGTGGTTTCAGCCACCTAAAATTAAAATAAAATGGATGATGGAAAGCTAGATTCCTCTTCTAGGCATGAAGTCTCATGTTACGCTTCAAAGAGCCGTCCAGTTATTCCACTTATCGCGCTTCTATGAAGCAATTAAAGTGGCATTGCCAACCTGAAATCTAGTCAGCTTTTAAAAATGACTTGAACTTACTTTTGGGTGCCGCACGTGTCCCCGTTTCCATGGACCGTTTTTGTTGTGTGAGTTTGGGAGAGAAGTGGTGATAATTTTTGTTTTCTTTTTGTTGTTTTGTGATGGACTCACAGGCGCAGCAGGGGAAACCATCTCTAAAGGAACTGACTGCGGACAAAGGTCTGCAAAATGCAATTGCCTAAAAGTACAAAAGAGGAATACTGAAAGTGAATTGGAGGGGTTAGCTATATTTTTCTTGTTACAATAAAAGAAGTACTAAAGTGAGATTTTATTTTTTTTTTCCAGCGATGGCACTTAGAAGATGAAGTGATGGTTCATGTGTTTTCCTTAGCTCTGTCTTTTTAAAATGAGAACGTATATTTTAAGAAGTATGTGATGGTTTAAGACTTTTTTTTTGTTCCTAACTTTCTTCTTCCTCTGCATCTGCTCTGAGAGATGATAAGTGGTACCAACAGGCTACACAAGGCTCTTCTCTCTGTATTCCAAAAGCAGAGTGTTTGTGGCAAGGGAAATACTAAACTTCCCTACCATGGTTACCTAAGTGTTCAAACTTTGAAGTTAATCAGGCTGATTGAGCTACTGCTGGTTTCTCCAGAAGATGTGTGGAGAGCCTGTAATTTTATCACCTTTTTTTTCCTTAAGATGCACGAAATTCTTAGCAAAACATGTATTTTCTAGTGTGAAGGCTACGTGGATTAGAGAAGTGTCACACAAAAAAGATGTGCTCCAGTTTCAGTGGTGAAAGAAGCTTTATTATTCTCATGAAATACGTAGAAAAAGTAAACGAAAAAATGAGCATGGTAACTTCTTTTATCGTGCCACCATCAAGGAATAGATGTGCCACAGCGAAGCTATGAATATAATAAAATTTTCCTTAAAACTTTAAATCACGCTTTATTGCGGCTTTGAGAAGCCCATAAAACTTATTATTAAGAAAATAATTCTTTCAGGCTTATTTTTAAAAATCTTTTTACCTGAAGTGATCCGATTTTAAAAATCTGTCTCTCTTTACTAGGCAGGTAAGATGGTGTTGGCATTTTCCTCTCCTCGCACCTGAGATTATTCTGCTGCTAATGTGCGACTGACGGTTCTTTACTTTGGTCTTCTGAAAACTTCTTGCTGTAGTCACTCGTCCTTTCAAATGAAGTGTAGTAAATTTTTATGCTGATACTCTTAAATCTCATGTGAAGGACAAATATTTTGAATGACTCAATGATTTGATAAAGGGAAAGAAAGCTTTGAAGTGTTGGCACAGGGAGACCTGTTTCTTGACACTCGCACTGTGAATGATTTCCCATGGCAAACACTAAATGTTAGGGGGTTTTTTGTTAGTCCTTTTACTGTAGTTTTCTTGGGATGCCTTCCTTTGTTTCAGCATCCCTGCAAAGATCTCAGCCGAATAATAAAAGGTGGTTTAATAAGAAGTGTTAGTAATGTTATCAAAATAGAATTTGCACAGGAAGAATCTTTAAAATAGAAATAAAGGGCTTTTCCTGTAACTTCTTGTTGAATTATTAGAGCACTCTTGTAACACTGTTTGGCACTCAGAGGAAAGTGGAAGAATTTAGGTTCTGAGCGTAAATCTTCACTGTATAAAATTAGTCTGGTATTAAGCTTTGTAGTGAGGCTCAGTGGGACTTTTGTGTGTGTGGTGTGGGTTTTTTTCTCTCTTTTTTAATCTTTTCTCTCTTCCACCTTCCCCCAGCCCCTCTCTCCCCGACATATCTGTACTTGAACGGTGTGGTAGAGCAGCAGAGGTGACTAAATCAGCTTTAATGGAACTGGGTTGGACCCTGAAAACAGCCCGAGTGCAACAAGGATTAATCCAGTTCCCAAACTGGAACTGAGGCTAAGTTAAACCCCAACGTATTTGAAGCGTTTTTGCGTATTTTATGACTTGATTTGTGTTGTGCGATTTTTAGAGTAATATTTGCAAGCTTCTCTTCTGAATCGGGAATCAAGTCTGATTAAATATACGTTGAATTTATGTGGCTACTGTTATATCCTTCACCATGCTGTGTATCTTGGTTTGAAATTCTTGCGGAATGGCAGACTGAAACTCTTTTTTACTGAGTGTCTTAAGAATGAGCCCTTTCAATTTAAGGGCAAACAAGTTTATTTTTGAGCGCTGAAAAGCCGCCTGACTGAATTACGAGACGAATTAAAGACAAACTCATTCCCAAACATCCTTTTACTGCTCAATAAAGGGAGAATCTTTGTGGCTCATGCTTTCCTACATGTAGCAAACATAAACCAAAAGACAGATTAAGGCGTCTTTGTCTATAGCCTTGTCCACTTGCAAAGAATAATAGTCAGAGAGCGATGGAGAGCATTGCGTGGGTCAGGGGGGTTGCTTGGGATGTTGTTTCCCCAGCCACTCAATGAGGAGGGTGCTTGGCCAAGCTCCTTCACTGCTACAGCAAAATGAGGTTTGCTGTTGTGTGAGGAGGATAAAATCTGCTCGGGGCAGCATAATTTCATTTAATCTGTTCTGTTTTCCTAGGTACGTTAAGGTCTTGATTTGGGTGGATGATTTGTAGAGGGGAAGGAGGATGACATTGGAGCACTTCTGCTGCAAATGCTTCCAGTCCAGATCGAAAAAGAAAACAAATAGCAAGTGATGGATGTCACAATTTCACGTTGGGTCATGTCGTGTTCGTTTCGTGTTCACCCATATCATATCACGTTATGAATATCCCAAATGGAGCTGTTGCCTTTAGTTGTACACATAGGCAATTATTTCCATCGAAGTTGTGGGGCCGTCTGTCTAGTCGCTGCTTTGACATCTGTCATCGTCGCACTGAATTGCTTTTGCAAAACCTATTACTTTGGGATTTAGCATAGCGTCTCTTAATTGCACCACTTGCTTCTCCTGCCTGAACAGAGCCGACTTTTGTTTCAGACGTTATCGGCAAGGCCCTGATGGCAGAACAGTGCTGGGATGGAAACCGCTCTGGGATCACACGAGCAGACTTGGGCCTTGTATTTTATGACGGGCACGAGTACCAAAAAGGCTTGGGGGGGTTGACTTGTGTGACTTAATTCTCCGGCCGGCTGTCGAGGCGAGTGGTGTAACCATTGCGGACAAGCTCGCTGTGTTTTTGAGCTTCCCGCGGATGCCGGGCGGTCGCTCGCTGCTAAACGCCGGCTATTGAGAGCAGGTTCCCAAGGGTCCCTCGGGCTCTGCACATCCTTCCCCTCTCCCTTTGGGATTATTGTTTTCTGACTGGCTCTGCTGTCTCGTACTCAAAATACACACCTAACCCACGAAGAGCGATGCTGCTTAATTATTTACAATAAACATAATGTTTACCTTTTCTCGGGAAGACAATGCTATTTAGGTAAAAAATGGCTTAAGTATTTTACATGAATGACAGCTTTTGTAGCTCACGAAACATTTTTTTAGTTCACCCAAATCAGCTCTTTAATCACTGAAGGCAGCTATGAAAGATACAAACTTCAGATTGAGCAGTGCTTAGTGCTTCGAGCCTAAAAAACGGAGACTGTCTCTTTAATTGCTGTTAAACGCAATATATATCTATACAAAGCAAAAAAATACCGAGGAGCTGTGTCATATGTAGTCAAGTTTTGCATTGTGCGATCTATAAAAGATGTCATCTTGCATTTGAAATATTCAACTGAGCTAATCTAGTTTTGGAGGCACATGTTAGTAAATAACTTTAATTAGGCTGCGGTCCTGGGGGATTCATTTAAGCTGAACTTAAATTAACAGTTGTTTGTTACACACTGAAAATGCACATTTTATGTGCAAGTGCATGTAACTAGAGGTAGAAAATGAACAAGCCGAGCACATTTGTATACCAAAGCATTGGGCTACGTGTGTTCCTTAAGAACAGAGAGATTCAGTGTGTACAAATACCTGGAGGTAATTCCATTTCCCATCAATTGAACCTCAGCTGCCCCTTTTAGCACCAACACGGTGGGTGTTTATTGTGTCAATCAATTGATAAGATTTACAAATTGAGCCCTAAATCCTCTGACTTTTTGACAGATATATATATATATATATTTTTATTTTTTTTTATTTGAATTCAATTCACACAGTGCAGTAGCTTCCTTCTTAAAATTCCTTCAGTCCCTGCTGTGATTGACAGGGTGCAGCTTCATTATGCAGTTTGCTAGATGGGCCGATTATGGCTGTGAATGCGTGAAGGGGATGAATGAGAGGAAAGTGTAATTGATCCTATCTGTGGTCAGCTGGCTCATTAACTGAGTGCGAATGCACCGCGCTCGCAGCTTTAAGGGAAGGAATGAGAGAAACGGATTTGTACTTTTTCGGTTGTTTGGAAAAGTTCATCGCGTTAATATTTTTGCCATCTAGTGTCACTTTAACGGAGAATGATGTAAGAGTAAATTACATCAAATTGCATCAGTCTTCCAGGTTGGTTTTTGAGGCACAGTCACCTCATCCTTGTTTTGTCTCTGCCCTTTGTATGAGTGTAGATAAGAAGTGGAGTGACAAACAGCATGTTAAGGTGTAGCGACTGACTTCTTTAATGAAGAAAACCAGAGAAAAGAAGCCTCATTGGTCGTCTTACATGTAGAGCAGATGTGTTTTCATCTTTGGCTGGCCTATGCAGAAGTTTGATGGGAGAGTCGCTGTGCTTTTGAAGTGCTGATTAAATGAGCGAATTGCATTTATTTTCACTGGTGGCGAAGTAGTGACAGGGATGTTTTTAAATGCTTAAGCGCCTGTTACATCTCCAGATGAGTTCGTGGCTTACACAAGATTCAGTGGGCTGATGCATTGTAGTGTTTTAGGGGAAAAGAAGACGATGCTGAACAGAAACAAGCAGAGATTGCGCACACACAGGTTGGTGTGTGATTGCCCTGGGCCTGCTTTGGCCGCTAGAATTTTGGAGCAAAGGCCTGAAAGTCAAATGACCAAAAAGAGAGAGCTAGATCATCCTATAAGCTCTCCGTGGATCAAGCACATGTTGCAATATAAATCAAGTGTGAAAATAAAACGTCATTTCAGCCCCAAAAAGAGCTCCGAAACACAGTTGTACAGCGTAGATCTGTGCTGATGCTTTTATTCAACCACCCCTGCCTTCTCTTTGGAAGCATTTCTGTAGGAAAAAAATATCTCCTTCCCTTATAAATATCACTTTAAAACTAAGCAGCTTGGTTAGCATTAAAAGCAGTTTTGCTCCATTGCTGTGGCCCGGCTCCTGGCCGAGGATCTCCCTTCTCTGGGGCTCTCGGCCCCGCTGTGCTATTGAGCTGAAAGCAAACAGCTCTGCGCTGGGTACACAGGGAGGGTGATTTATGGACACACGGATCGCAGCTTTCTTTTTAATGAAGTTTCTTATCAATGTGCTTGGCTGCAAGACTGACCGTAGTAAATCAGAAGCTTCAAAGCAGTGCTGGCAGCTTCATTTGACACGAAAATTAAAATACTACAAATGGCGAATGCGGTATTCTGTGAGAGCTGGCTGTTCTCACTTTTTCTCTGTTTACGTGGTTTTGAAGAACCAAAAAACACATGAGAGGACACTTTGGGGAGGTGTTCGTATCCCTTCCTCCTGTCTGACCTCATTAAGAAAAGCTCTGATGGCAAAGGGGTGCAGGAGGTCCAAGAAGAAAGAGGTGCTGTTTGGTAGCAGGGATCTCTACCAGCCTTTTTCAGCCAAACAAAATCTTTTTGGAGCTTCTCTGCATTTTGCCCAGTTTAAAATTCTTCAGGTGGTGAGACCGCTTCTGTTTTACACCATTGTGCTTCTGCATACGTGCAGTGTGTCCTCAGCCCGTCATCGTGTTCATCCCCATGACCGGTGCTCCCATCTTGGTTGCCCTCTGCAGTCAGGTTGTCTTCTCCCGCGGTGAAGCTCATCCCTGCGATGGTCCTTTGCTGTGGTTGAAGCCCGACCTGGAAGTCGTGTTTGCTTCGGGAAGGCTGCTCTAGGGTGGGTGCTCGCTCTGGCCCTGGCTATACTGGTATGAAGAGTGGTCAACTGTGGTTTGCACGTCCGTGTTTGTCCTCGCCCGGCGGTGCTGGAGGTTTGCATTTGGTGATGCAGCTGTAGCGGGTGGCCAGGGTAGCAGTTCTGTCCCTTTATGTTCTCAGGTGCCTGTAGACCTCCATGCTCCAGCGCACCCACCCTCCTCCATCCTCCAGCTCCATAGCATAGAAATTTCCCCCCTCACCCAGCTGCTCAGAGCAGAAAGGAAACCTTCTTGTGACAGACAAGCTGCAGGATTGACACAGTCTTTGTAGATAATATTAAAAATAAATGGCTCTGCTTCAGCCTGTGGAGTCTCGTCCTCGTATATTAACTGTATGGGCTGAAGCTGGTTTATTTTCTGGTCTGTTTGCTTTATGCCTGTATAATCTCAAAAGGGTTTTACCTGCTTACAAACCTTAACATATTGTGGAATAGCTTATGCGCAGTAATGTATAGTTTAGACAATGTATGGATACACTGATTTTAGTGACAATGTGCTACAATGAAATTGTTACTTCCCTGTTTGTCAGCTGACCATGAAACTGGCACTTTGCTATAATGCTATAATATAATATTTTAATATATAAAAATATATATAATACTTCATTATATATATAATATTAAAACATATCTAATATATAATTATATATAAATAATATAATAATGCTATAATATATATAGCAGCACTAATGCTGTTCTCCTAGTAAAATCTTACTCTATCATGTGTTTCACAATAAGAATGTGCCTAAGTATTTTTGCAATTTTTGCAAACGATATTCTGTAAACTGTTACAGAAGTTTTGATGTTTTATAAACCCATTCATAACAATCTGAACTGTCTTGTCTAAAGATCCAGCTATGATGAGTTTGTAAAAATTAAAACGTAAAAGCTAATAATCACATTAAAGGTTACCTATTTATGTGAAGTGTCTGGTGCAGTGGTAGAGGGTTGGTGATGAAGCACCATGAAAATGCTAAATAAGAAGTTCTGGAAAAAAGAAAAGATTAAAAGAGAAACACATCCCGTTTATCGAGCTGAAAATTTCTTAAATTAGTGTTTAATAATGGAAGACTAAAGGAATGCAGTTAAACATTTAACGAGTGAAATGCATCTAGAAATTATCCCGAGGGGAGTTCTGTACAGAAAGACTCAAGCAAGAATCTGGTACTTGGGCTGTTCCCCAAAATTCCTTCTTCCTCAGTAATTAATTAATAATTTAAGCTATTAGGCTTCAACTTTTAAACAGCTGCGCCTTGAAATGCAAGTTAACTCAGCCTTAGCAGAAAGAGGGGAAATCTTTTATGATTCTTTCTTCTATTCATCGTTTACACTTTCTTTTAAAGTAGATATTATGGTCATAGCTTTATTTGTTTTCTGTCTCCTGGGTGTTGTGAATTTGAAATGCGGCACAGTACCTTTGATATTAGTGTGTGTAAATGTAAAATGAGCTTGATTGAGGTCCGATTCACTGGTATATTCCTTCCCATTTACTCAGTAACAAAAATAAGATTAAAAAAAAAAAGCCAAGAGAAGCTTTTTCTTTCTCTGAAGTTGCCAAGTGCCAAGATTTCCAAACAGAAACCTTCCTTGCAAAGTTTCAACCTGAAGGAAACTGCTGTGGTCGTGGGCTGAAGTTAGGGTCTTTCCTAATGGCAGTGCTCACACAACCTGATCTCTGCAAGCAGAAGCAAATTTTAAACTAGCTATGGTGTTTCTTCTTTTCTAGCCCTTAATTTTCTAGCCCTCCATTTATTATAGTAGCTAAAATGCATGTTAAAAAAAAAAAATAAAGGCAAACAAAGAAAAAAGGACAAAGACTCAGCTACTTGATGGGTCAGAGTTTGCTGGAGTTGCCGTTTGGCAGCTGTGGTGTTGAACAGAAATTATCTGTTGTGTCCATCTCGTTCGCACAACTGGGATCAGAATGGAAATAAAGAGTAGTTAACCTTTTATTTACTTCTCAGTCAGGTGGTTTTCTGGAGCGGTTGGCAAGTTTGGCTCTTGTAGGGTTGGGTTTGTTGTCGCAGCCAATTCCTCTGTGTATCCGGGCACTGGGATTGTCTGACATGAGTTTATTTTGCTGAATATTGATACTTGCTGACTAATAAATAATGTTCAAAACATGCCTTAGAACGTAAGTCACCTCTTAACTAGTAGAGACCAAGCCTGAACAGATGATGTCAAGATGAAAAATGTATGGTTTTTGTTTTTAATGTTTGACCATTTTCACTTGCACTTTGGTATAGGTTGGAGGGAAATAATCGAAAACAGCTTGGAAAAAAGAACAATGGTGTGAGTTCTGTAGGATTTGCAAATAAAATATTCTGGATTGTAATAACAGCAGATGTTGCTTGGAAACCTGTCTCATATGGGACAGAAACACAACCTGGCCAATAGAACCAGCAGTACCAGAATTGAAAGCGTTGGCCTAATCCTTTTTTTGTGGCAAAGCTGCAAAAAATAGTACCTCTGTTTATTGCTGCTGCTGTATATTGTATGGGGATGATAAGATGGGGGGGAAAAAAGGTATCTGACATTGTAACTCATTCTAGTGTGTTCACACATGCTGTAGAAAATGATGTTTGAAAAGTAAATGTGCTTCCTTCTAGTCAAGTGGGGGGTGTGGAAAAATCCTAACACCTTTTAGTTTGTAGATTTATTTTCAAGGTTGTTTTGGTTGGGTGTTGTGGGGTGGTGGGGTTTTGTTTCTTTTTGGTTTTATTCATTTTTCTTATAGCACTTTGGAGACTTTGATTGCAGCATCTGATTTGGATGAGTCCAGAGGCATCACACCTGAGATATTTCCTGACTGTGCTTTCTCTCTTTCTTCATCAAGTTCCTTCAAGCAGAATATTTTGTTTTATCGCACGGTGTCTCCATCTGGTCTGATGTGAGAGGAAAGCACATTCATTGAATAACGAACACATCCATGGGTCACAACTTCTCTTCCTAAAATGACTGCTGAGAAAAGACTTAAAGTATGAGACAAAAATGGTGACCTGGGTATCGCCATCAAAGTTCTGAGGGTTTGTGTAGTGAACTTTCCCAGTGAGGGGACCTTCAAGGAGGGAAAACAATGGGGATTTCAAACACTCGTGAAATATTTACACTTGTACAGCCCTGAACATTTAGGGTATTTCTGCAAACATTTCATGTATCCTGCATGTAGATTGCGGGACACATGTAGCAAGAATTAAGTCAGTTTTCCTCATCTATTCCTTCAGTCCAAATACTTAAAAATTTAGACTTTACTGCTTTTCATTTTTTTAAATTATCCATGTTGTATCTTTTTACATGGTTTCCAGTTATAATAATTTTCTTACACTATTATTCCTACCTTTGTCTCTAGGCATTATACAGAACGAATTGACTTGCAATAAATCAATAAACAGGCCACATTAAGATAGGTAGAGTATAAATTTTTAATTTATTTTTATTTCTTGCAGATGTGATCCACACTGTTGGGCCGATCGCAAGAGGCCATCTCACTGACACTCATAAAGAAAACCTGGCCAGTTGCTATAAATCCTCTCTGAAGCTGGCAAAAGAAAACAACATCAGATCAATTGTAAGTACTCTGTGAGAACACATTATTTTTTTTTTTCCTAATTTGGATCTTTGTTTTCTTGCTGTAGAATAATAATAAATATAACGATAGGCTTCCAGAAGGATTTCTTGCTGTAGGTAATGTGAAAAAGCAAGAAATGAAATATCATTTGACAAAAATAGTTGTTAGAGAAAGGGATATGGTTATTTTAGGAGAAAAGGAAAGCTGGCCTGGTTGTAGGTTTAAAAACAGCTGAACCGGTAAGAAAGAGAGGGAGGTGTTCTCTTGGTTAATTCTCTAAATGTTGAACCAAGAAGGAGGGTGTCACCTGGGAAGGACCTCACAACTTTTATGGGTCAGTTCGGCCGGTTGTGTGATAACACATGTTCAGCAACTTAGAAAATATGTTTAATGTATGTTTAATGTAAAAAATGTTAATTGAACCAACGGTGTTATATGGCGGTGAAACACTTGGTAAGGAAAAGCGATTAACATCAAAATTCAGAATTGCAAGATAAAGGTTTTTGAGGAGGGGGTAGGACAGGTCTAGGGCTTTGAGCCTGAGTTAGATGTACCCTTCAGAGCCAAAACTGATGGATATTAGTTATGTCTTTCTTTTTGGAGTAACCTGTGGTCTCTTCACACTTTTCCTGCTGATGAAGTTGTCTCTGTACTTCTCAAAGAAGGTGTCCAGTGATCCCCATCTTTGGCATTACCCAGCCCCGAAAGAGGGGTGGTACCCAATTGAGCTATTACTTGGTTATTTTTTTTTTTTTCTTTTAATGCTAGGGACGTAAGTCAGAACCAAAAGCAACCTTGAGGTGGGGGGGCATGTTTTGAACTTCTCTGTGGGGTTGTTTAAACACACAAGGATGTTTCTGTCCTGCTGCGATTCTCATTGGGACCAGTTAGATCTCTGTGCTGTTGCTCCTGCATTCATCTTCATTCCTGCCTTCAGTCTCTGGGCAATCACACGCTGCTTCTGGGGTATTCAGGTTAGTGAGAATAATGTTTCTAACGTGGAGCAGGGAACGGGGGGAAGAAAAGAAAGAAATAATAATGAAATGGTGTAAAAAAGGATTTTGAAATAATAAAGGAAAAGGTGACAGTAGACAGTCAATGCTGGTAGTGCCTGCGTCTGTAGGGATGCTGTAATTTTAGAACATTCTAGGTGGTAGCTTGGTCTTAACATGGAATAATAAGGAGTGGTCATACTCGTGGGTTTCATGAAAACTAGCCTGGTATTTTAGTAATAAAAGATGACCACGGGAGAAATCGTCCATGGATTATTTCCTTTCTGGTTGAGAGCTGTTGACTGTGCACCTGTTTGAGATAAAAAATACTCGACACCCAGACTCGCAGAACACAGCTGCCCAAGCTGAACAGGAGCCAAGAGCCATTCATTCGTACCGGCATTAAGAAGCTTAGCAAGCAATATGGATTTTAAAGTCCACATTGACAGATCATGGACTGTTCTGAAAAGCCCTAAGTCCAGTGATTTCAGTGACGCTTTGGGAAGCGAAGGCTACTTGAGCACCGGCCCTAATGAACAAATCAGGCCTGGAGCAAAGTGAAATGTATAATTCATTCAGTTAAGGAGCAGTAGATTACTGTGAGTCTGAAGAAAGGAATACAAAGTGCAAGTGGGTTTCGCAAGATCCTAGTGTAGCAGACATCAAGGGAAAGGAAAGAAAATTAATAAAAATACCTGCAGAGTTCTGAGGCTTGTGGAGACCCCGGTAGAGAGAACAGAAGTGCTCAAATGGGCTCCAATAGGCAACATCGGAGTGTGGACTGCATTATGACAGCAGATATATTTGCAATAGGGAGAAGATAAAAACTGGGGGGGGGCAGGGAAGTTACTGGTGTAAAATAAGGAAGGGAAAATAATCTTTGCTGATTGACAGCATATTGTGGTGGCCTCTGTAACAAGAAGATAAAATAAGCATGGGAAGGAGGAAAATGAAGAGTTTTTAAATAGGTACTGAGTAAATGCAGGAAGAGCAACCTACTTACAGTTAAATAGGTAATGATGATAATAAGTTGTAGACTACTAAAAGAATTAACTAAACTAGAAAGCATTGGGGCACTAGCAGTTGTAGCAAGTGAGAAGGAAACAAGGAAGCATGAAATTATTGTAACAAGGTGAAGGTGTTACCATCAAAACAGAAAGGGCAGCAAATTTAGGAAACGATGCAAAAAGAGAGGGGGGGGGAAACCCACCACAATTCAAACAGTTCAGACCGTGAATTTTGTCATGGGAATTAGAATTGCTGGAGGCATTATGAATGGAGAGTAGTGATGAATGGCCGTGTATCGAGTTGGGCAGAAGTGTGCAGGGTGACTCAGGGTGCACCACTAAACACAGTTTAATTTAACATCTTTATTAATGATTTTTGAAGCGTACACAAACAGCTCATTAATTACATTTACAAACGATGCTACATTAGGCAGCGTTGCAACCGCTGGAAAGGGACAGAGATGTATGATGACAACTGATTACAGAGATTGCGAATATAACCTCGTCCAGCATCCACTACCACACCAGAAGGGAGTTTTTGCCTGCACTTCAGTGGGAGGCAGGTCAGAAGCAGCGCTGCCACTACTGAGTAACTCAGCATGGGAAAAGATGAAATAGCATCTGGTGGGGAAAAATAACCCCGTTCACAAACAGCCAAAGGGACGAGCATGCTGGAAACCAGCGTAATGAGAAAATGGTCTTGAATAACGAGCCTCAAATTAGGTATGCTTATTGCAGTCACTTGTTTTGTTTCGGTATTACATGTATCGTTGAGCTGCCTATAAATGATGGATGCCATAGAGGTTGTAGTTTGTGTTCTAAATGGGCTGGGGAGAACAGGAGTAAGATTTAAAATAGATCAAAACTCACTTATATGTGTATGTAGATGTTTTACATATTGAGGAAGGAAAGCAATGATCTTGAAATACTGTGTAAATTGTGAGATGCAGCTTTGTGGAGGGGGGGGAAGGGAAGAACGTCATTGTGGCTATGACAAAATGAGAAATAAATGGTGTAGCTGATATTAATTTGGGTTGTGTTTGTGTCCAAGGTGAGGTGGCCGGGCATGGATGAGAGCAACTCTGTGCTAACTCTTGGGGGAGCACTCATATCTCACTGGAAAGTCTTATAATCTCAGTATATTTTAAAAAAAAGTGAAATGCAATGAGGGAATATAATGAAACACCAGTCAGTGTCATTGCCAAGGTTCATAATTGACCAGCAGCCCAGCTATGGGTGAGGATTTACATAGCCATTAAGGCAGAGAGAAGAGCCTCAGGAACAAATTTGATCATCCACAGGGTTGTTGAGGGAGAAATCAAAGAGCCCCGACATTTGTCTCCCACTCCTGCTTTCTCAGACCTTTTATGTTCAATATAAGGTTTCGAATGCCACATTGGCTCTTTTCATACTGGAGTTTGTCTCTCTCAGGTCACCTACTCCATCTTTTAGGTCACTGAAGTAAAGTTTATGTTGGTATTTATTCCTGTTACCTCGCATTCCTGAAAACAGGCATCGCTTTTTCCTTCACACTTGTTTATGTGGCTGTGCCCCCTGTCAGACACCTGAGTTACTCTTTGTGTGCTCACTGGCGCTGGGTGAACCTTTTGTGTTGGATGAACCTGTTATTTATACAGTTAAGAGGATACTTGAGATGTTTCTGTTTATCTCTGCCTAAGTCAGTACAAATCAATGAGAGAGAAGATACGTTAATCCAAGGAATTTATTTTAGGAGCAAATAGTTGGGATTTAAGCAAATTAAGTTTATTAAATGTTCGGAATAGTTTCCTCTTAATGTAGAAAATTGTATTTTGATGTTGGTCTCTGTAACACACTAGTGGCAATTACTGTTTTGCATCAATTAAGTGCCTGAAACACTGGGAATAAATATATTATAGGCACCAAATCTTCCCTGAAAGAAGAAATGCTAAAAATATTCTGTTAGATTAGCCTTCTGTTTCCTGTATTGCTTTTCTAAATAAGAGTCTTACAGGCTAAATAATTGTTAGATTATCAAGCTTGGGGAGCTGTAATCACTGTATTCAGGGATTAAGTTGGTCCCCTCTTTACATGTTATTTGGAATTATTTACTCTGTGTGCTCCGACTTTCTCAGAGGACCTCCTGTCCTGCTTCTCTTTGCAAACGCGGCTTTGAAGCCGCCTGATACCCTGGAACTTTTCTGAACATCAAGCATTTCCCCACCACGTACTTCATTCAGACTTCGCTCGTGGTTGAAAAAAAGTTGTAATCAGTTGAGGTCGGTCGAAGCTGGGATTGCAGTTAAACAGACACTTCTGGGTTATACAGAAAATTATAAAAGGTGTCGTGCATTTTTGTGGTTGGGGTCCCAGTCCAAAGGGCTGTAGTGTGTTTGCAGAGAAGGGAGGTTGGTGCTGATACCTCACCCAGAAGGCAAAGCCGGGTTCCTCTGCCATGGGGCAGAAATGGAGGAGTTTTGTTGGGCACAGCGGCTCTGCTGTTGTTCAGGGCTGTGCTTGGTGTTGCTCTCTTCAGGATGGCTTCTCGTTGGCAGGGGGTGAATTGTAAAGCTTTCTAAGAAGCATTTCTTTAGACTGTGCTCTGTGACATCCAGCTCTAGGGAGGGTTGTGGCTGGTACGTGAAGGCTGGGGGAAATCCTCAAAGAAAGCGGCTTTGTGAGTTGCTGAAGGAGGCCTGCTTACTGCTGCCAAATATATTGACAGGCTTAAATACAAAATACAGACATTTTTCCTATCAGATCCCTAGAGTCAGGTAGGGAGGAGCTTACGCTCTTCTGGAGACGTCCTAGGTTTGCTGTTCCATTAAAAAAAAATTATCTGTCTATCTATCAGTCCGTCTTTCTGCCTGGATCACAGAACAGTTTGGGTTGGCAGGGACCTTCAAAGCTCACCCAGTGCCACCCCTGCCATGAGCAGGGACATCTTCACCAGCTCAGGTTGCTCAGAGCCCCGTCCAGCCTGGCCTGGGATGTCTCCAGGGATGGGGCATCCACCACCTCTCTGGGCCACCTGGGACAGGGTTTCACCTCCCTTGTTATGAAACATTTCTTCCTCACATCCGGCCTGAATCTCCCCTCCTTTGGTTCAAAACCATCACCCCTTGTCCTGTCACAACAGGCTCTGCTAAAAAGTCTGTCCCCATCTCTCTTACAGGCCCCTTTTAATTACAGAAAGGCCACAATAAGGTCTCACCGGAGTTTCTCTTCTCCAGGCTGAACTCCAACTCTCTCAGCCGTGGATGTTTGTTATAAATGCCCAAGGTTCATCCTGCTCCAGGGAAAGCCTCTTTGCTGGACTGTGCTCTCAGCACAGCCACCCTGTTCTTTCTTTCTGAAGTGCATAAAGGCAAAAAGCCATCTAGAAATCCCTCAGAACCGAGAGAACCCGTTCAGGGGCTGACTTGCTCATGTTCAGGTCGAGTGGAAAAGCCGTCATTTGGTAGTGGGATGGCTGGTGGCCTGTAATGATGGGATATTTCTGGCAGGGTAAGTTGTCTCTTTTGACCCTGGATAAAATCAGTCCCTCCTGTGCGCACAGGTTATGTTGCACTTTGGTTAGGGCTATTAGAAAAATATGCTAAATAAGGTTGGGACGTGCTTTTTGAAATCCACATTGTGCATCTGTATTTACATCGGTGTACACAAGACATATAACTAGTTCTGCATATGCAGTGCTTTTAAATTAAAGTAGTATTTGGGGCTTTGTGAGGTAACTGTGCCTTTCACATAATATACAGGGAATTCAAACTCCTTTCATAGGTGTTTTTCACAAACAAGGGTCATTTACTTTGTTATTTGTTGTCCTGGTATCGCCCAAATAAATAACAATACTAATATAGCTAATTTGTACGGAAATACAACCTATTAATTATTCATGTAAAAAATACATCAAGAAAGGTACCTGCTACTTATCTGTTTATAGCACTTAAGAAATAACCTAATTGTGGTTTTAAGTGATCTAAATATTTGTTCTCACCTGTAATTATGGGGTTTTAAAATAGACTTTGCAGCTATGCAGTGATATTCTTGGTATTTGTATCTGCCTTTAAAAGGAAGGTGTTTCTTTGAGATTGGTTTGAGTGGAGACGTATTTAGCCACTGCGATGCCTGAATCTTCAGTTTTTGCTCATGGACTCAGGTTTTTGATATCAATTTCAAACCCAGAGTGTTCTCAGCAACTCCTGTGCTAAATTATAAAATTAATCAAAGAGGAATTTTACTTGGATTGTAGAAAGACATTTGGAACGGTGTGCTGTAATGTGTTGGTCTAACAGATTGTTTTACAGTCTTGCCTTTACCTGCCTTATTCTCTCACGATGTGGAGTTGTTTTAAGGAAAAGTAAGGCTTTTAAAAAAAAATATTTTAAGGAAACTTATTTCCTGCTGAGAATGTTGCCATAGCAATGAGTTATAAGTCTGAAATTCCTAAAGGTTGACTTTATTCTATCATCTGGTTGTCTGATATCGATTCATATCCATCAATCAGAAGAGTTACTTTGGAAGGAAATTTCCACAGCATCATAAATCCACTTAATTTGTTTCTTTGAAGCACTTGTTTAACTTGTAAGCTATGATATGACTGATTTTTTTCCGTTTTCAAACTGAGTTTTCTACCTAGCTTAGCCGTCCTCTTTTTTCTTTTTGCTTGTTAATATATTATTTTCTTAGGTATTTTCCATATAATATCTCTAAAAATTGACCTACTGCATTTTTTTAAAGTTTGCTTAGGTACCACATTGGCTTTTTACATCTACATCAGATGAGGAGGTTATGATCTTTCTTTTTGGCTACAGAAATTGCCATAGCTGGCCATACTTTTATTAACCCAAGGTGAACCTGCCACTGCGTGTTGCTTGTGCTCCCAACCATTTCTTTCAAAATTATCTTGGCAGATTGAATCCCAAGCCAGTTTCTTCAATAAAGATTTCGTTAAATAAGGTATATCCAGCAAAATCAAGTGTAAATGGTTACACCTAAACAGAAATACTCATTCAACTGAGAAAGGTTGAGGGATGATTGTAGCCCTAGGCAGGGGTTCCTCGGAGAATTAAGCTGGAGTTTGGAGTGGATCATGCACTGGGAGTGAGTTGACAACCTGTTGTGGGGAAAACCGAGAAAGGAGCAGCTGTAGGGTGACAATTAAATCTGCGAATTTATCTATTGCTCAACTTCAGTGGAGCTGACTTGGTTGTGTCCAGCGTGGGGAACCGGAGATGGATTTTCAGCTAGGGATGGTTAGAGAGATAGAAACAGCACCAAGAGCAGCGTGACGGAAAACATTTATATATATATATATGTATTTTCTTTAAGTCTAGAGAACAAGGACTAGAAGTAGTGGTCTGAATTTATAGGAATGGAATCCTAGATGAGAGATAATGAGGAATTTCCTAGCTGGTAGGTAAAGCATTGTAAAAATTGTTGAGGAAAGTTATGGCTCCATCAGTGGCTGCACATTGGGCCATCGCTGGCATTTGTTGAAATGCAGGTTCTTAATGTTCTAAGTGCTGCCAAAAGCCCGAAGGTCGGGCTCCCAGCCTTGTGGAAATGGGCAGAACACGGCGGGAGCCGACAGATTGTTTTATGTTGCAAACAGAATTCCTCTAAAAACAAAATGTTTTTAACGCTGTTGTGTTTTATTGGTTTGTTTTAGTCACACAGTTGCACAGTTCTGGGGGTTTTTCTCTTTTTTGTGTGTGTTTGTGGTTTAGGTGGGGATTTTTTTGTGTGGTTTTTTTGGTTGTATGGTTGTGTTTTATTTTTTTTTTTTGCTCCTTCTCGTTAATTTGGTTTTCCTGTTGAGGTAAATGCCTTTGATTTCTGTTTCTCCTGCTACCTGGCTGTCCTTCCATCTCACCACAGAGGGTTTTGTACAGACACTGACAGCATACCCAGGTTGGGGTGCACATACAACTCATGCAATAATGTTCAAACCGCTTGTGTACACTCGTTTGCTTTTCTTAATTATCGGTTTAAATTTTGTTTCTGTTACTGTAAATTTATCTATTCGGTACGTATTTCCTAGGAGGAAGTGGATTTGTTTTATTTGATGCCTGAGGCATATTGTGGTGTTTGTTTTCTATGGCCAGGAGCAGCTGAGAGGGACACACGGGTCGGTCGCGAATGTTTCGTAGCCACGTACCGCATGGAAATTATTTGCGGTAATGGTAATGATGGCGTGACCTGATGCTGATTCTTCCTCTTTTTAAATACGACACGATGACTTCTGAATAAGGATATCTCTTTTTTCCCCTTCTCCTCTCAGCTGTCCCAGGTGTTTAGAATTGTTTTGGGTACAGATTGAGCAAGTGCTTGGACTTGTACTGATGCATCTCAGGGTGCTGGGGCTTAGATGCTGTACCAAGTGACGTTATCAGAGGACAAGAAGCCACTATGGCCCTTCCATCTGCCTGGTTCATCTTCTTCCTGACCACAAATAACTGTCTAGATAGTCTAAAGAAAGGATAGCAGTGCTTTAATAAACATTGTGTTACTACGGAGTCTCAGCTATGCATTTTGTTATTCTGTGATATTAGTCTTGTAGCTATTCTGCATCATGGTGATTTTGTGATGGGAAGAGGGAGAAAGGTTAGTTATTTTTGTTAGGTTTAATGAAATGCAGAATCTACACTTAAAAAAAAAAAAAAAGAACTGGTGGAATAAAAAGTAAATGGCTTGTTGAAGAATAATTTCTCCAAGTTTGTGTATGTGATGGGTTTAACGTGTGATAATTTACCCATCACCCTGTGGGAATCCTGTGCTTAAAAGGATGAAACTTTCTAGAAAACACTGCCTGTTGGCTCGATAATTGGGGACCTGTCTCATTAGGGAAGGACAAAGTACGAATCTGTCAGACAGTGGACCAAGATGCTACTTATGTGAGACAGCTCATAAAACCTAGGGATTGCTGGAAAGTCTACACCGTAAAGTGCAGGGGAAGAAAATGATTTATGTTTCAGTGCAGAGGAAATACTTCTGCCAAAAAAAAAAAAAAAAAAAAAGCTCTTCATTTTGATTGGAGAAGGAAAAATGTTAAAGTAGACTAGTGGAATACTTATTTGTAGTGGAAATTCTTAGCACAAGTTGATGGCATGTACAGATTCCTATCAAAGCCCACGGAGCTGGTAGGCTGTGGCCATCAGGCTCTGTCCAAAGTCAGAACTGTCCTTTATTTCCTTCTGCCGACCTATTCCCCGTCGTCTTTTTTGCGGTTCGTAGGCTCTTTGGGAGGGCTTGTATGTGCTCTATAAGGACAGTCTGTACGTGCTGCAAAGGTGCAACCTCTGTTAAGACTCATGGGATTCACCAGCAATAGCAGTAATGGAAAATAATAGTTGCAACAGGGCTTTTTTTCTTTTTTTCTTTTTTCTTCTTTTCTTTTTTCTTCTTTTCTTCTTTTCTTTTTTCTTCTTTTCTTTTTTCTTTTTTTTTCTTTTTTCTTTTTTTTTCTTTTTTCTTTTTCTCCTTTCTCCATTACCAAAAGTGGAGTCAAATTCTGCTAGAATTAGAAATGTCTTGTTCGTAGGTTTTTGTGCTGGAGGTACCCACCGTGATTCCTAGAAAGGTATGAAGGGCTGTCTGGCACACACTGGCTTGCCACTACCAGACTTTTTTCCTTGTAGTTTAATGGCAAAGCAAAGAAGATGTGATGCTGCATTTAACAGTGCATGGTGCTCACAAGGTCCCTGTCAGTTGGCATTTTTCTTCTAATAATTTGGAGAGGTTCCTGTACCTCCTGTTTGTTTAAACATTGCCTTAATTTACCTGTACAAAGAATGAGTTATCATGTGAAATTTGTATCTGCTTTTTTTACGTGAAATTGGACCATTTTTCAAATAGCAAATTAAAAAAAAAAAGGTTTTGAATGTTTTCATATATATTTACACTGCTAATACATAGCAAAGAAAATTAAGAGCATAAATTATTCTGTGTATCAGATGGGCAGCATAATACTTAACTAGGTTAAAAAAAAAAAGTATTTCATTATAGCGTAGTATCTATTTAGGAGCAGAGCCAATACATTAGAAAGCAGTTCTGAAAAATAAACAGAAGGGGCATGTTTTCGTGAGCCTTGTTTGCAGGTCATTAAATTTGTTTTCACTGAATTGCTACTAGTCACTTGGAGCCACATACATCACACAGAATTGATATAGTATGTCATAGCTACCTATAAAGAAATAGCAATGATCAGTAATTAGCCACAAAATTTATACCCTTACCTGAGAGGTTTTTAATATTGTTCCAGTGTGTTGTGTCGCATTATCTTTTTAAGGCCTGTATGGAGTAAAACCAGTATAACCTGAATGGCCTAATTAAAGTGATATGACAGGTACTTCGGTATTTTATTCTGATGAAATATTCATTTCTTTAATCTGAAAAACTGTTCTCACCAAATACCAACTACACGCAGTCCGTATTGAAGTAAACAGTTTACAGCCTTATTTTTTCAAAGCTGACTCGCTTATCAACTCCTAGTGATGCTGCCAGGTAGGATTTAGAAATTGGTTCGTAGCACAGATGAAAGCAATATATAGCACGTAGTGTTGGTTGTTTTGGTAATGAAAACTAATTTAGAAGAGATGTGTATTGTAACATGACTTCCCGTGATTTGCCACAGAAAGACATCGCTGCAAGGGGGAGAGAACATTTTTAAACTGGGTTAATTACCAGTAGATTTATTTTTTAATTTTACCTTGTTATGCCTTTCCTTCCTATAAGATGACTACTCAAGTGAAAGCTATAAGCCAGTAACCCACATTTCTGTAGACTGCAGTTTGCTTGAGCATTTACTTTATGAGTGGTCTTATTAAAAACTAGTATTTATTCTTTTCATATTGGTATATAGAAAAAATGATATTGAAAATATTTTTCTAAGAAATGACTGTATTGCTAGTTTTTATGAGTTGCCGTGCCCTTCTGAACTTTCTCTGACAGAAACTGGCCGGATTAAACCTTGAATCTCAACCTGTGGCTCTTCCGCACAACCGTGCACTTCCAGAAGAGGAGCAGACATGACACGATGGGGTGTTTTTTCATACCAAATGACACAGTTTAGGCAGAAAGCTTGGATGATGATCTCAATCGAGAAAACTTAGGCAGTGTTGGGGTGGAATTATCAGTTACCATGTCCTGCCTGACCAGCTGATCCTGACTGCACTGCCATAAACACAGAGCGGTTCCTCCTACCATTTGTGTGAAAAGGAGCAAAACTGCGTGTCAGAGCCCATAGGGAAGGTGAGAGAGCACCGTAAGCCCAACATGTTTTTGTGTTCATTACCCGTTGGTATTCCTTGCTGTGGAATGCATCCTTCCCCGAGTTGAGCACATGGCAGTCAGCCTGCAGATTTTGCTGGCATAGTGGCGATGGGATGAATCCTGCTGATTTGTAAGCAGATGATGCTGTTTCAATAGGACCTCTCTGTGCTCTTTTATTTTTTGCCTGCTCTGGATCTATCCCTGGCCACCTTTGAAAATGTATTTCTTTGGGTTTTGGAGTGTTGGAACTGAAATGTGCCCCCCACCTTCCCCTATCCCTGGAGCTGAATATCTGGGTGTTCGCATGATACAGAAAGCTTTGTACCTGCCTGCCTCCTGCAGAAGGAGAAAGCGTTGCCATTGATGATTTTGGATCACCAAATATTTTTGATATTGATCTTAAATCCTCATCTCCTATTCAGTTCTTATTCATGTTCTTTTCTAAGTCCTTGCGTGAGCATCTTTTCCAACTGGATCATTGCAGATCAGAATTCTGATTTTCAAAGCAAACTACGTGACGGTGCAAAGCATTTCTTTGTACACCTGTTACATTCAGGCATTCCTGTTTGATATTTTCGTATATATCCTTACATTCTCAAATACACCAAGACTAAGTTAAGTGACCAGGGCAAGCTCAAGACAGATGTAAGTCATCAAACTGTCCTTTTTTTTCTTTCTTTCTGCTGAATTAATGCTTCCCTTGTATTCCAGTCCTCCTGTTTATGTACTGTGGTGCCATATTTGCTTTCTTTAAAATAGAAACGCTGTGTTCCAAACATCATGTCACTACTTACTACAATCTTGAGTTGTTTTTGTCATTGTCCATGGATTTTTTTTTTCAAGTGTTTACATACTTCCCTCCTTTGATCCTTCAAAGTGTGTTTCATAATTTTAAATTCCATAGGACATTTATTTATCCATTTCCCTAATCTCTCCCCATCTCCTTTTTGTTCTGTATTCTCACTTACCTTCGTTATTTCACCCCTTTTAAATCATCTGCAAAATTACTAAGGGTCTTTGACTCTCAGAGCTGCTGAGTTGCATTCTATAGAAGAGCAGTTGTATGCAGACCAATGGCAGCAGGTACAGAAATATTCTCGTTTATCTCATGAACACGTCTTTACTCTGTGGCCCTGGCACAGGAGTGAGGAGTGTGGTCTATAAGCTGAATTTTGGATGCAATGTTAATATCTGAAAGTTCGTAAAACACCAGTTCAGAAAGCGCAGCTCCCTGTTTTCTTAGGGAAGCAAGCCTATAGGACCATGTGCAGGTAGAGACAAAATTAGGTATAAATATTTTGCTAAAATATGAGAGTCATAAAAAACAGTCTCATTAGACCACCAGGCATTTGGTGGTCAAAGAAGCATATTGCTGAAAAGCAGCAGGGCGGTTACGCTGTCTGACATGGGTTCGTTCAAGCTTCTGTCTGAGATGGGATGTATATCTATCATATTTCATTTCAGAGGCTAATGACGTTAATGACAGCTAATTCTACTTAAGCCTGATGGTGGCGGTGACTACAGCTTGTAATTGGGCATTAGGAACAACCCACTTGATAAATTCGAAGGTGCTGAGCCAACTCACCTACCTCACTGTTGGCTTTAATTAAAATTGCTAGTGATCGATGTTTTTAAAAGGAGGAACTGCTGGTGTTCTTCATCACCATTTATTGTGCATCATTTCAGTGGTACGTCTGTTTCCTTCATTTATAGCTGGGGGGGAATACGTTGCCTTTTTCTCATCTTTTTGGCCTAAACTGGATTCATTTCTAAAAGGCCTAGTCTGGCATCATCAACATGACCTGCAGGATTTCTGCAGGTACCGGAGACAATCGAAATAACTTATCCCATTCTGGCTAAATACTCGTGAACCTCGACTAAAAAGAGCTCTGTCATAGCTGCACCGTGTGTAGTCCCCGAACTGGGTAGCCTGGATGCGTTAGTACGATTTATCATCATCCCTTTCCTTTGCAGTGTGGAGGTATTTTAAGTAAATGAAACCATTTTTCTTTATTATCTCCTTGTTTAAAAAACACAGCCCTTGCGTTTTCCCCAAGTGTGGGGTTTCTCTGAATAAATATGCAAAGTATCGTTTCACAGAATGATGTTCTACCAGGTCCCTTTGTACTCAGTCCTGCCAGAGGTGGGAGAGCTGAGGTGGTTTATAAAACAAATGTGTGCACCTTGCAAGTGTTTATGAGGTAGTTTGGGGAGAATAATGGAATGCTACACAAGTGTCAGGGAGATTCTGGTTAAATGACAGCCTCCAGAAAATGCTTTGGAGTATAAAATACGAAGTTAAATTTTCACCAGGACCTTAGTAATATCCTGGACTGAATAAAACCATTTCTAGCCATATAAAACATCAGATAGATTGGGCTGAATCATGGAAGATTGTGTTAGTTAAAGACTCCCTTGTAATTCTGGCTTGTGAATAGTACCCGTTGCAGTGGTTAAATCTGAAAGAATAGCGAATAGGAAGGAATGCTCAGATGTGAATGCAAGAGCTAGTAAAATCCTACTCAGGGCACACTTGCAATTGGAGGGGGATAATTAGAAACAAATGCTGAGTTCTTTGGAGTTGGGGTGGGACTGGGGGCAGGCGTTGGGAAGGATGAAGGGAAAGACTTCCTAAATGCGTATATGTAATACATCAGCCGTATAACCGTGTGTTGTGAGCATACGGGTGGTGATGTTGAACTGAGCTGCTCCTAGAAAGAGCTGTTGGGGGCTTCTTGTTTGTGAACGTGGTTTTTCGCTTTGGTGCGTGCTCTGTGCCTCGTGGGGCAGCGCCAATGCAGCAGGGAAGTTTGCGCTGAGGTGTCTGTGTGTCTCGTCTTGGTGTCTTCTGGTCTGCCAAAGATGTGGAATTTCACCACAGAGAAAGAACAGCTGATCAAGACTAAATGCTCCTCCAAAAATTAGTGAGCGATAGTGGTGCTACTGATGATCCTAAGGTCCCTCCATCAGTAGGAGGACCTGATTTGTATTGCCAAAACCCACTAACGGTTATGAATGCGTGTCCAGGCCTTTGTCATAAAAAGGTCTCCGGAAACCTTTTGTGCCCCTAGACTGTGTGTTTTTTCTTTTTCATTATTTTTGGGCCATTGGTTTTGTTTGTTTGTTTGTTTCTTCTTCTTCGAGTGGCTCAGGAGATCTCCTTGTAAATTCTTTGGGTTCTGTGGGCACCAGGGAAAGTAAACATCAAGGAAACTAGAGTCAATGAGCTAAGTTCATGTCAAGTGATAGTTCACTTGCAGGTAAAAGTACGTTCTTATGCTAAAATATCAGAAAACCCGAAATCTGTAGGTAAAAGGTATGTGTCCAAGAGATCACTAGCCTATTTTTCCCCAAGGTTTTTCTAGAATGTTTGTAGTGTGTTTATTAAGCTCTTCCAGAATACGTTGTTCAGATGTTTTGTGCTGAAGAATAAATAGATCAAATCCCTTTAATGCAGCAGGCTCTCTTAATGGTGAAGAGTAGGCTCGCAGCGTATACCGCTATGCTCTTCTGAGGTATTATCAAGAGAAATAAAGCTTTTCAAGGGCTCTTGAAAACAATGGCGTGGAGCAGTTGCTGGGTACACATTAGGAAATGTTTGTTTTTACAAAAAAAACACAACACAAAAATATGAAATGGTTTGACTTTCAAATAGACTGGTCATGGGTGTGCTTTTCCCCAACTGTTGTGGATGAAAAATTTGGGCTCGGCTGAAGCTATTGGAGTCAAGATCCTATGTTTTGCGTCCAAGTAAATCTCTGGGTGAGAAGGTAAAGTCTCAGCCCAAAACTATTTCAGCTGAAGACTGCAATCGATAAGTAATAATCAATTTTCAGATGTGAGAAGGGAAGGCGCTGAAAATGTTCTGGTACATCACACATCACCACGTTGATGTCAGAAAACAGCATCAGTGGAAATGATCAAAGTGGGGCAATATTCAGCAGAAGAGTGTCAAAAACCTAAGTTCCTGCAAAAAGATTTACGTGGTTTTGTATAAATTTTAATTTCTGATGTGACACGAATCACAGTATACTTGGGGTTCCACTGCGGAAGTGCTCAGCTATTGCTGCAAGCGGTTTGAGTCTGCTTAGTGCAGCTTGTGGTTCGCGGCTTCCAATCAGTTCAACGTAACAAAAATCATTAAAGGCTCATGGAAAGTAATAATTGAAAAGACAAAAACGCTGGTGTACCTGGAAAGCTAACAGGCAACGTTTGCCATAAAGAGGACAGAGCCCCGGCAGTGGAAGAGTTGCAAATAATTGGACGTGTGCGGAGGGCTTGACATGGGCAGATTTCAGATTCATGCGCCGTGCACGGAGAACCAAGGCTGATGTTAGGTTTGCTTTATTTTCTTTGCCTTGGTTTTAAGGAGGGAGCTTCATGAGGAGGTTTGTGTCCTCTTTTGATTGACTGAGGGAGGGGTAAAAACCTTGGCACGCTGTGAACTTGGAGACATTTCTCTAGTAATGTCCAGCGTGGAAAAAGACACGCTTAAGGGGGTAGGAAATTAAATCTAGAGGGGCTCTGATTATGGGATCACTGACAGAGACAGAAAGAGCAAAGGATAATGTGATTTAAAAAAAAAAATAAAATAAAATTCAGTTGTCAGATTAGATAGATGATCTGGTTGCAGAGCATAGTTTGAGTCATGCTACCTTGGAACTAGAAGGAGACAGACTAGGTAGAAAGTGTTGGATTTTTTTTTTATTTTTAAAATGAGTTCTGGGTCAAAGTAGAACAAAAGCTTGGGTGTTTGGGGAGAAGCCTTGGGAGGCGACCTGAAGGTTGCTGCCTCTCTGGAAAAGGCCAAGATGAAAGGCTGGTGAAGAAAGAAGTGGAGGCTCCCTGAAAGGGAAATAGAGAAAAGACAATAAGGCTTTACCAGGTAAATAAACTTGGGTGTTTATTTTTCCCTTGGAAAAGCAGATAGGTGTGTATGGGCAGAGGCAGGCTGGACAACAGAGATGTTTCGATGCAAAGCAGTGGCAGGAGTGCCTTGGTAACCCTGTAGAAGCCACATACATAAATATTTATTGGCAGAGAAGGTGAAGTTTGCTACTCTCTACATAGCACAGCTGTCATGAAACAGCTATCTCTGAATCCTAATTAATTACTTTCCACCTGTAACTTAACTGGCGTGGGCTCGAGTTGCATGGAAGTCCTTTTACATGTGGGATGCATGTAAAAATAGTAGGGACTGTCAATGGGAATCATAACCTGACTCATTAATGCAGCTTTCGTGGCAGCAAGAAGAAGACTGTAACTTTTCCCTGGAACATTTGGAGCCAGTAATTAGCCAGTGACATTGTCAGTGTTGCACCAGTATTTTTATAGCACCTACAGATGAGCTGTTCTTGGGTGACTTGTTACTCCATTATACTTCGTGTCTAAGAAAGATGGAGACAGATTTTTTAGCAGGGCCTGTTAAAACGGGAAGGAGGTGATGGTTTAAAACTAAAGGAGGGGAGATTCAGGCTGGACATGAGGAAGAAATTTTTTAGAATGAGGGTGGTGAAACCCTGTCCCAGGTTGCCCAGAGAGGTGGTGGATGCCCCATCCCTGGAGACATCCCAGGCCAGGCTGGACGGGGCTCTGAGCAACCTGAGCTGGTGAAGATGTCCCTGCTCATGGCAGGGGTGGCACTGGATGGGCTTTGAGGGTCCCTTCCAACCCAAACTATTCTGTGATTTTGCGGGGGAAAAATGTTTTCAGCTTCCTTACTCCCACGCTTTCTCTTTTCTTGCAGTTACACAGGAGGTTGAAGGAGATATTAGAAACACAAGTGTGTTATTTTAAGACACTTTAATGCATCTTATGCTTTTCCCCAACAGATGCAGATTTCCAAAGTGTTATTTTTGTCATTCAATAGACAATGTTTAAAATAAAGATAGTTTTGAAAAGTTTTTATTATATTACCAGTGTGTGCAACATGAGAAGAGTAGCTCAGCTTGAAGTATTTTTAATTAGGGATTGGGTTCTTTTCCACATTGTTAACCAGATAGATGGAACAAATGGAGAAAGGCTGATTGACTTGCCTTGTTCATTTTATCAGAATGCTTTTGATAACATTTGACATCATTTTATTAAACAGGAGGGAGAAGGGAGAGTGGTGGAATGTTTTGTTCTTCCTGGTGTGTTATTTTTGGTAAGTGTCTAGGGTGCATTTAGATAAAGTACAGTGCTAAGCCTGAGCAAGAAAGACCTAAATATCCAGTGAATTACTCCTATTTGCATTGAGAAATTAACCATAATTAGCATTCAAGTTTTAATGATATTGTATTTGTGACGCTGATAAGGCCTCTGGGAGTGCGGTTGCAAGAAAAGTCTATTGTTTACTATATGCAAATCTAGCCACTTAGCTTTAATTAGAGGTGGAAACCTGGAGCAGTTATCAGCAGTCACTTCGGTATTAATGAGCTTGACAGAGCTGTCCATCATGGTGTTTTATATGATTGAGAATTATAATATTCAATCCCAGTTGGTTTCACTGTTCAAAGAACTTGCAGCCTTTGTCAAGCAAAACCATTTCATTTAGTATGCCATACATTTGGTTAGTTCCAGTCATTGGAAAGACCGAAGTCCTTATGAATTTGTATAGCTGCTATTTTCTGCATGATGGTTTGAGAATATGAAAGGAATTCTTTTAAAGGCATACGTTGCCAATACATTTTGGAAGAAGTAGATCATTCTAAGGGTAGTTATATGGTTGCAATATAAAATTTAGATGCTTGACGTGTGAATAATACAGTTCATGATAACTGTTGGCTGATGAATTTCCTCACAAAATTATCCGATGTCTCCTCTTGTGTGATGGTGTTGGATACTTCCTTTCATATTCTGGTTTTAATAGAGGACAACAAGAGATATGTAAGGGAAAGAGTGAAAAAGCTTCGAATGTCTAGCCCGTTAAATGTTTATTTCACTCTCAATGAAAGCACTAGCCATTACTGATTTCTATTGCTGCACTTTTTCTTTTAAAGCAGCTTTTGTGTCAAAGAGGTAAAAAGGTTCTACAGAAGATCTATATGAAGGAAAATCAAAATAGAAAATGTCACTTGAAGTTAGTTCTTTTGGTAAACACTGTTGAAAGTTTTCTATTTTTGACTATTTCTTTGTGAGGCAGTTCTCCTTTCCACAAGCCTTTGAGCAATTAGAATAGATGCTTTAGAAAGGTGTATTATTTTTTTTGCATAGAATAGATGCTGTGTATTTTTAATTTTGTTAATTGTAGTTTGACAGATAGCAAAATGTAGTTGTGAGCTTTCTCTTGCTCTGGCAGGTGAGGCTGCAATGAAACCACCGGTGATGTTTTTAACATCGCTCGGTATTCCTTAGGGTGTAAAAATCTTTACAGTATTGAATGCCGGTGCGATGCCATCTAAACCACTGCCCACCGGGGCGTGAAACGCTGCGTTAGTCACACGTGTGTTGAAATACTAGAGGTTATAATTTATTTCAACAGAGATGAGAAGCCTGGAAGCATTTCCAGGACATTATTTTATGAGGTGCTATTGTACAGCTCCATCTTGGAAAGTGCAAGGGGGTGGCTGAGCTCTGGGCACGGCTTGCAGCAGGGGGAGCATCTTTTTGGGGTCCTGCCCTGCCATCGGCACGTAGATTTAGTTTCTTGTGTGGACAAGAGCTGCTGCAGGGTGGGTTTTTCCTTCTGCTCTGGGTTTTTCCTTCTGCCCTGAGTGCAGGTCCCCTCCTGTCCCCAACGGCTCCAGAGCAGCTGCCACCACAAGGCAAAGCCTGGTGACGCGCTTAGTGTTGGAAGAAGCGTCTTGAAAAAGGAAGCCTCGTTTTTCAGGAGGAAAAAGACAACTATAGAAAGTTTTAAAAGCCGAAATAACAATATGTGTTCTAGATCGGTATCTTTGACAACTAAACACCGCGGGGAAAATCACACGCTGAATCTCGGTCGGTTTTAATTCAAAGTAAGGCAGCTAGAGCCAGGTGGAGAATTACGAATGGGATATGGAGATGCTAGTACCGATTTATTCCTCCAGGAAAACACAGCTTCAAACCGCCGAGCTTTTTGGTGAAACCACACTTTTTCATTCGTTTTCTAGGTGAACAGAGTTGAGGTTAAGGGACTAATGCTGTACCACATGGGCAATCAATTGTTTTTATTGCATTGGTTTGTTGTGCAGCTGTGCTGCGTAGGAAATGTACCATATAGCGATATTCTTAGCCGTTTCATCTTTGGGAAAAGGCTAGTTAGGGATCATCAAATAAGGAATGCAGCTGGCTGATTAGAAGCCATTAATTACTAACTAGCTCTCAAATCATCACCCTATCACTTCTGGCCTGTGAGTCACGGCTCAGATTGTCCGTAGCAGGGCCAACTTTGGTGTAATCGTATGTAATAGTAATCAATAATTCACACAGTGTCTGGTAATTTGATTTAAGCAACAGACCACACAGGCTACTAAAAGAGAAAAGACAGCACATAAGTTACTCACCTTAATGAGGCTTGTTTGAGCTGTGCCTTGCCGGTTTATTATTAAACAGTGAAAACGGGATCCATTTTATCCTTCTACCCTCTGGCATATGAGGAAATTAAAAAATTGCTGCATGTATCATTTCCTTATTGATACTTTGCCTGCTATTAACTTTATAATAATACCGTGTGCATTTTTCAGTTCCCAAATTACATACAGCATTCATTCTTCAAAAGTTTGTTTTTCGGCAAGGAAACGGTGATTTAGTCTTGGCCTAATTTGCCCTGAAGGTTATGTGTGCTTAAAAGAAAAGGAGAGACTGGTTTTTTGTAGCTGGTTTTAAATGCTGCTAAGCTTTTAAAGGATATTGGGCATGCAGACCATTTACCATTGTTATATATGTATTTTTTTGGTATAGCAGAACTTCTAGTAATACATACTTAACATTTGTTATCTTTATTTATGACTCCTATTAGCTATTATATTCGTAAAGAGAAAAGAGCCATAAATTACCAGTGAATCAAAACCATGTTAAGCTCTATTTACTCATCCAGCCAGGCAGTGTATCTGTTCTTGTTTAGGGCTCTTTTCCTTGTTTCTGTCCCATTACTCTTTTATATTTATAGCCATTCATCAGCAACAGCTTTGTTAAAATTTTGCAAATAGGTGACACATTTACCATTTCTTAAAGCCTTCCAGCAGCAGTATTTTTCATTGGTGTGTTGTTTCATTTCCACGTTTCACCCTCTTTATTTGCACTTGTGAAGTCTTTGTGGCAGGAACCTGGAGGGTGAAGTTTGGGTTATTTTTTTAATCGTATTTATTTTCTTTTCTTTGGAAACTGGAAGCAGGCTCGACATTAACATTCCTCTTAGGAAAGATCTTGCCGGCTCTCTGATCAGACGTGAACCAGATCAAACAATCATCCCTGTGAACATAATAAAGTTTGGAAGCGGAGATTGTATTTGCTAGGGGTGCCACGGGCGTTTTAGAAGATACCGTGGTGTTTGTTCTAGATAGAACTCTCTGGGTTTGCTTACATCAAATCTCTTTTGCGCTCGCCTAAGTGGTGGCTCTGATAAGTCCCCCCGTAAACAACCCAAGGTCATTGCAATTCGTTCCCACAAGTCGCTTCTCGCCGCCGAGCGATCACTTCAAGGCACACGTTTGTTACTGAGCGGAGAGCAAAGCAGAGATGGGACCGCGCAGCTGCTTCAGAGCGGCTTTGATCTCCCCTTTCCCGACAACAGCGCACAATGCTAATTACAGCTCCTTTTAAAACATATTAGAGAGGTAGGATAATAAGCAAAAAGGGAATTTTGAGTCATTTTCAGTGTCGATGAATGCGTTATTAACTCCCAGCGATTCTGCAGATGCTGTTTCTGCCAGATGAGCCCGAATGAGCGGTGCTTGCCAGATCAGCTATTGAAGGAGCGCTGCTTCCTGCGCTCTGCAAGGGATGGTTTCAGTCAAGTCTGCTTGTAAATCCAAATCTGGGAGACAGGGTGTCTGTTGGGGCTGCAAGGATATTCTGTTACCCCAGCTCTGACTCTTTTCTCTAGAACAAGACCAAAAACCCTGCTAGAAAATTCCCTTTGTGATGAATGCAGCCTTGGCCGCCCGGCTTATTTCTGCGTCATGGAAGGGCAATTAGCGTTGCAGATGGACATGGGTGAGGTCGTGAAACTGCAGAGGGCTGCCAAGAGACAAAATGGACCGCAAAATGTGGAGCACCGACACCCATGCAAGGAATTAGTGTGTTTTCTCTTAGGATTGCCCTTGTGTGACTGCCTGGGTTACCTTCTGATCTCCGTTGTGTTATGCAGTGCGTAAAATTTGAATAAAGAACTTGCGTGTGACTGTGACTCCCTCAAAATAAAAATACAAAAACAGATCAGTCACTGGGCAACTATTAAGCTATTTTTTTAAAAAAAGGAAAAATAGGGGATTTTCAAGTCTAAAAAATGGTAAGTTTTCAAAAATTGTCCTAACCCATAAATCTGCTTTTTTTAAAAAAGATTTTTTTGACTTTTTTGACTAATTCCTTGTTTAGTAAAAGTTGTAAAGGAATTCCTGAGCTCCTAAATAGTGACACAGCAAAGTGATCACTTTTAATCATCCATTGGTAATATTGGCTACAAAGAAATCGTGTACATTTCAAAATGACTTGAGCAGAAATCTAATCGGGCTTAGTCACGCTCTTTGAATGACTAACTTCTACCTAGTAACTTTGCTTGATTTCTCATATGCATTGAGAAAGGCAGTTCTGTAGTTTCATGGAAGATTATCTAAACTAATAGCGTTTCAGAACAACTCTGCTGTTAAAGAATGTGCGAGGATTTCTATGATATTTTTTTTTCCTAGACAATATTGCAGAACTAAACCTCTCCCTCTATTTTATTCAGTCTTGACACTTGTAGCTCCTAATATGCTTTAGTTACTGTTCTCAATATGTCTGTTTGGATGTGGTAAAGGGAAAAAAAATGTCAACTAGTCAAAATGTTCGTGTCGTGCTGCGGAATCTTTGTTCTTATTACATTAGGAAGTGGAATTTCAGATTTCTAATTTGAAATTTGTGTGCCATAAAATTGGAAACAAGAAAATGATTTCTTGGACAAACAAATAACAGCACCTGTAGCGACATGATGACCGCAAGCTGTTTCTCATGTTATCTTTAAAATGCTGATTTTGAGAGATCTGGACAAAACACAGTTTTGAAGAGATTTTTAAAATCAGATCAGTTATTTATGTGAATTTTTCTAAGAGGGTGTTTATGTAGAGTGTTGGGGGTCACTGAAATTTAACATACCGTATTTTGCTTCCCTTAGGTATGCAATGCCAATATGCAACAATAAACATTTTCAAATTTCTATCACTTTTTCTTGAGCCATCTGGTTCAGCCGATAAATAAAATATGTAACAATCAGGAAGGCATTTTTAGCCTACCTAGTGTTGATGCTAGCAACTTGAAATTCTGGTAAGTTTAATAATGTTTTAATTCATACTCTTTATCAAATGGCATTGTTCTCATAGGAGGAGCATCTGAAAGGTGTTACTGAGTCAGATCAGAGGTTGATCTTAACTCTCACTGTGTGCTCTTGAAGAGTGGCCAGGAGCAGATACTTGGAAAAAAAATATGAAGAAAGGAGAAGCATGCAGCAATATGAATATTTCTGTTCGTTGTTTGCTTTTCTTAATCTCCGCCTGAGCACTGAGCTGATGTTTCCTGCAGAATTACATATAACTCCAGGCTCTTGTTTCTGAGTTCTAATAGCTAAATTACAGCTTATCATTGTGTAAGTTAAGTCAGGAATGTTTTTTCAATGCATGTTAATTTACATTTGTCAACATACTATTTCATCTGCCTTTTCATCACCTAAGCAGTCAATTATTGTGGCATCTTTCTGCAGCTGTTTGCAGTGGGATTTGTTTTTCAGCTGTCTTGAATAGCTTTGCCCAGGCGCGGGTCTCTGCTGAAGGACAGGGTTGTTGGTGGGTGTATAGATGTTTTCATGGAACAGTTTGGGTTGGNAAAAATTCCTTTCTCATGTCTGGCCTGAATTTCCCCTCCTTTAGTTTAAAACCATCACCCCTTGTCCTGTCATAAGATGCCCTTCCTTCTAAAAAGTCTGTCCCCATCCTTCTTATAGGCTCCTTTTAAGTTCTTGGTGGCTGCTGGCCGTCTGCGCTGAGCCTTAGAAGAATGTTTCAGTAAGGGCTGAATTGGATCTAACGCTGTTAGAAATGCTTTTGAGCTTTGGTCGAGCTTCCTTTGCTCGGTTTCATTTCTTGGCTGAAGTTTCGGAAGTAGTTTGTCAGCGCTTTCCTACGGTGTTCAGAGGTGGCTCGCTGGCTTTGCAAAGTCCTCATCATGGGACATGCCCGTCTGAATTGGCTGCTGGCTTAGTCTCATTTCACATCTATAGGAAAGGTGTTGATGGTGAGAAGTGTACACCCTTGCAGGTGGTTCTGTGTGGATTAAGGCGTCTGATACAAGATGCTCCTTTTGACAGGTCGTAGTCCGAATCTGTCAGATTTTATAATTTAACACTTGCAGAAATCGTACTCCCAGTTCCTCTGCTGTTGCCTCTGAAAGTTCAGCGTGTTTTCTGCTCTTATTAGTGTTCGTGCTGTTATTGTTGTCCATGCTTTTTTTCACAAATGATCCCATTTCATTGAATTGCAAAAGTAGAAAAGTTTCTCAACACATCCTTTTTCCATGGCGCTGGCTAAAGGCATCCTTGGTGAGCTGCTTATTGCAAACAGGCTGCACGTTTTGGTAGTAGGAAACGAAAGAAAACTGCTGTCAGTTCTTTAGATAGATGCTGGTGAGAGACGTTGGGATGCTTGGCTCCCAGCGGGGAGCGCGAGTCAACAAATGAGCGCTGGTGTGAAGATAATAAAGCAGTTTTGCTTAACATTTACTTCCTTGTGTTTCATTAGTGTCTTAAGAACGTTGCTGTTAAAAGACTTATTTGTCTCCTGAGAAGAAATGCCACATATTTGCGGTGATGTGTTCTTGGAAGAAAAATGAAACTACGTGCTTTAGGCAGCCTCGTTAATTTGGCATTTGGTTTGGGGTTTTTGGGGAGATGGAGAGGAGAGTGTTGGTTTGGGGTGGTTTGGTTTGGGCTTTTTTTTTTTTTTAATTTCAAAAATAAATTTAAAATTAATTTTAAATATGATGCATTAGATGGTCTAGGTGTTTTGTGTAAATCTTCTGCCCAGATCTGGCTGTGTTTTGATCAATGTGTGCTCAGGGACAAGCAGCACTTTTTTACCTCTTTAGATAAATCTCCTTTAGTCTGATGAGGATTGTGAGGACCATTTGTATTTTTAATTATTTCGTTATGTGCCTTCCAAATAAACTTTATCCTAAAGGAGTTTTGTACAGGGGGGTGGGAAAGCATATGAATGGTGACAGGACATAAAATACAAACCAGTAAGAAAGGATGTGACTGAGACATGGGACTGTGTCTAACTGATGATGTATTGCTCTTAAACAACTAATTTTTGGTTAAAAACCAAAGCCCTGTCCTCCCTCTTCCCAGGCTAAGTGATGCTTCAAAACACTGTCATGGTGTCATAGGAGATTTTATACGTTCATATGTTGCTTAAAGAAATACAAAGGAAGGTTTAGCAGAGGATTTATTTGGAAGAAAAAACAAGTGCTTTAGTCATTTAAGTGACCACCATGGGACAACTTATTTTCTCAGTAATTATACTTTTTTTTTTTTGACAATTTATCTTTACACAATTTGAATGTCAGTTTTAAATAATAGTCCTAATAATTTTCCTGTTTTTATTCCTGTTACTGGAAACTTCCAATAAAGACTTCTTAATCATTAGCAGTTGCATTTCTTGATAATTAAATGCAAATGTCATAATCTTACCGCTTCTAATTTGTTCTGGAACGATGTGAGAGAATTAGGAGGTTGGTGTAACGCTAATAGTCAAGGACACAGTTTTAAATGTCTCTGCATCTCAGAAGTTTTGCAGAGCTGGTGATTGGGCAGCTTTCTGAGATGCATATAAATCCTTGCTCACTGTCAGAAAGTGATAGAACATTTTGAAGTAGAAACAGGTTGTGACAAAGCAGTTGGCAGGAATATTGGGTCTTGGAAGATTTTAAATCTCAGAACTTGATCTCTCAGGCAGGGAAAAGCTGTTCTTTATTTCTGAAAGATTTTTGAAGGACCACAGAAAGATGCTGCAGCTTAACTGCCTTGTTAATCACACTTTACTGCTGCTTTACCCATTGGAATCAGGATAATCAGGGGTGTCTTGCTGGTTTTGCATTACAGGCTCCCATTTTGGTCCAGCTGAAAGCTTTGGGAGCATCGAGTGCATCGTGATTGGAGTGATGGATAGATTTGCAATTCGGTGTTGAAAGGTTTGGGAGGAGGGAGGTTTATGCGAGCCTTTTTTTTTTTTAAATCAACTATTTTGAGTTGTAATTCAGTTTTTGGAAGGAAAAACATGGTGCTTGAAAACATCATGCTAGTCCATTGAGGTCTCTTACTGAGGCAAATATAGAGAATGAGAGCGGTTGTTAAGCAGAGTAAGAAAGACATAACGAAAATACTACATGGTGCTATTTCATGAATAAGCATCACAGAAAAAATGATCTTCTATAGTAATAATGAGAAAGCTCATATGGATGCATTTCTCTGTCTTGTTCTAATGTGAAAAAGTCAGCACTCTGCCCCGTTTCTGTTGAGAAATGTCATAGGGTTTATTGTTCCTTGCCGTTTTGAGACAAACCTTGTAAATACGCTATCAGAGATTTGTGATTCCCTAGCCTCCAATAGAGACCCCCTCCCTCCTCCATTCTCTGAGCTTCCATCTAAATTTCAAATCTGATGTACGTTTCCTCTCATTTAATATTAAGAAAATTCAAGCTTTACTGAAACTAGTAGCAAGAAGGCTAAGTGACGTAAATTTATTTCTGAACCATCCTGTGGCAGCGAGTTCCACAGTTCCACGTTACAGTATTGATAAGAGCGTTTGTGGCAATATGAAAAATAAAAAAACAACAAATAAAGTAATAATTTGCTTTTTCTGTATATTAACCGCTCCGTATTTCAGTCTTCTTGTTATGCACCTTCCTCTGACAGACGAGTACGGTGGATTTTTAGATCGGTTTGAACGGAGGCAGCTGGGACACGGAGCTCAGCGCGGCAGCGCCGTATGGGCCTTGTCACGGGCGCCTTGCGCCGCCTCATTGCTCGTGACCCCGTGTGATGCGCACGCAGCCCGGGGGCAGCGATTCCCATCCTTACGGTCGCTCCTCTGGGTAGTGCAGGAGTCGTTGAACCCTCTCTAATTCCCCTAAATGCTTTTGGTGGTGCTCGGTGTGCTCGTAACCCCTCGCGTCATCCGTGCTGACACCTGCGTGTCCCAGCGTTCCCAGTATCTTGGGCTTTCCTGGCGGCACTGATCCTCGTTAACATTTTTGCAATAGCAAAATACATAGGGACTGTTATGAAATATTTGTTATCTTCGACTCTGGGTTAACTTGATTTTATTAATGTCAGTCCGTGAACTTTAGTTGAATGCTTAATGTGGTCTAATATCCTCAGATAGTTTATTCGTCTACTTTCTTCCCTTCTTTAAGGCTAAGTGTGCTTTCTTTCCTATTCTGCTGTGTCCAAAGAATTGTTTGGAAAAGCTGATGCTTTCTTATGCTCTGAGGTTAGTGAGTGCTCACACATGCACAAAAATCTGTAGGGTGGGACTGGAAACAAAGGGAAGATCTTTATCAAGTTAGGTTTCCTGAAGATTTAGAGAAATCTGAAATATAGAAGAATCTTTTGTCACAATTTGCTGTATTCCTTGAGTGGCAGTTTCCCAATAAGCAATAAGTGAAACTACAATTTAAACGAGGACAGAATTGCCAAAGCAAAACTTTCAGAAATATTGTCCCTCTTGGTTTGTAGAGTGGTAGCAAATGTTGGTGGGCTCCCTTGTGCTTTAAAAATCATGGCACTCATTGATTTTCTGTTCAGACATATGTTCACGTGTACTTAAAATGTAATGGTCGTGTTTTGTAACGGGGGGAAAATATACAGCAAGAGTAAGCAAATAGATGGTCCACCAACGTCTTTCTTTTGCACGTAGGTGTTACAATATATTGACTGTTACTCAGAAAATACCGTGTTATTTTAGAGGTGTGATATTACAGTTAAATTATCAGGTAGCATTTTGTATGGAGAGGTAGAGAAGGCTCGTCTCAAGAGTTGTTTCAGTATTCTGACTACTTCAGAAGAGAGGAAAATGAGGTTATTTAAAATGCTGTACGGCATATTCCATGACTAAACATACTTTATCGATCTTTCTATTCAGAACCTTTCAAAAATATAAAAGAACCATGTGAAAAGTTAATATGTAGGCTGAAGGATGGATTGTTTGAAGTTGTTCTGTACGAATGGATATTTTGGAAGAATTACACTTTTAATTATGATTTGTGGCCACTTAACAATATGAGAAACATAAGATTTGCATCGGCATGATGTTATTGATGATACACGTTAGAGAGAATAGATCATTCTCTTCATTAGTTATACCAACACGGCACAGCTTGAGATGACAGAGTAGGACAGAATGACTGGTTGCTGTAACACGGGAGGACTTCGGAAGAAGCTGAGGTAGTTCAGTGATTCTTTCTGGGAAAGGGCCAAACCACAAAAGTTTCTGTGCATTTTACGGCTTTTCTCCTTTCTTTCTCCAACCTTTTATTTTTTTAATGCCTATTTTAGTTTCTTTTCTCTCGGCTAAGCAGCTGGAGACTGGTTACCATGTAGACTAGCTATCCTGAAGCTGGGAGCCAAGAGGAATATTCTTGTTACCTCTCACTTTCATTGTGGATTTTCACAATATCTTAGGCAATCTGCAGGAAGAAAAAGAGTGAGAGCTGAAAAAAACTACCCTTTTTTTTAATAAATTCTGTATCACTTAGGTCGTGTTTTCCATGCTGATGTCAGACATTGATGGGACAAGCGTAGCAGGAACCTAAGGCCGAGGTACTGGCAGGTCTCCTTGTTGTGACCAAAATCCTTGCTCAAAGTCTTGCTTGAACCAAATTAAGTGCTTTTGGGACGTAAACGATGATTTAGATTCCTGGGAAAGCTCCCTCTAACGTTTTCTGTTCGTATCTTCACAAATAAATTCTTAATTCATGGTGCTTTGCTGTAGGCATAACTGGTAACTGTCCCACGGTGGCATCTTTGGACATGAAGAAATCGTGTCACTGTGTGTCTGCTGTTCAGCACAATTGATCCATCTGGGCATACAATGGATAAATTCTTACTAGGCACATACGTTTATTTCTCCTCTGGCTCTTAGAGGGGGTGAGGAAGAGGAAGCTCTTCCTATATAATGTGTATAAATACAAACATAGTAAGCAAAATAAAATTATTAGAGACATAAAATTACACATTATTCACCACTGATCTAGAAAACATTAATGTCTGAACTGTGGAGGTTCCTTCTCTGGAAGAGTTTAGGAAAAAAACCCAACAATAACAAACAAAAAAACACCCCACCCAAACCCAAACAAACCCAGAAAAAATAATGAACAGCCTCACCTCAAAACCAGATTTCTGAATTTACTGGGAAACTATTAAAAAACATGTAACATCAAGGCAAAATGCAGACTTATTTTTTTTTTTCTCCATGTTCCCAGTGACTTCTTTTTCCTGTGTAGAGTTGGGCCCTACATGATTTCCAATCAGTGACCTCTTGCCTGCATCTAAGGAGCGGATAAAATGAGGCTGGAGATCTAAGGTAGCAAAAAGTACCTTTGTTTATCATGGCATACCTACCTGTGCAGTATAGAAATCTTTGCTTGAGAAAAATCACTTGATTTAATTTCTTACTCTTGTTTTTAAGAGCTTTATACATCCTTAAAGAATAGTTTCAAAAAGCTCACTGAAATCAAAACACTGTTCACTGGAAAACTTAATTACTTATCACTGAAGGATACTTTTCAGAAAAAACCTGTCATTTTTTTCAACTCCCAGCTGTTTTGGTGCTGAAGAAGTTGAACTAAAGGATTTTTCAAATTATGTTTTTACGAAAAGTGGGTTTTTGACTGTTCGTGCAAAAATGGCTGAATCAATTGCTTCAAAGTACCTAAAAAATAACTTCAGCTGAGGACACACCAGATGGAGACTGAAATAGTCTTAGATAGAAATGCTGTTTTTCTAGACAATCTTAAAGGTACTGCTTCTGCATGCTTCTCCTTCCATTATAAAAAGTCTGAGAGAATTCGGTGTAATATTAATCTGCAAAGATCCATTTAGCAAGAGTGTAGCCCTGTGAAGGGATTGTATTGAGCTAAATTACTTGTTAAATCAGGGACTCCAACAGTAAGTAAAACTAACTCTTTTAAACAAATGTATAAAAATGAACAAGGGCCATATATAATGTAAACTTTTACACTCAAATTTTTTTATGCTTTTTGCCTTTCCGCAAAGCAGTTCTGTGGGCCGTCCAGATTCTGCTTGTTCAAATTGCCTAAATTTTTAGAGCCATTTCTGTAGTCGGTAGTTTCTTGTAGTCACTAATATGATTTATACATCCTGTAATAAGTTTGACGGTATGAAGGGATCCTCCATCTCAAAAGCTGAAACTTCATTGGTACATGTAGATTTTACACCCTAAAATGGGTTTACAAAATACCCTTTTTTCACTCCAGTCTGCAGGAGACTTTCCGGCTTGACGTTTAAGACAGTCTTCCAGCCCAAACCTTTGAATGTATTTTCTGTCATACTTTGACTTCTTCCTAACCTTATTTCTCAACAACCTTCAACGCTGTAATGCCTGAGAGATTTTAAAAATTATTATTACTGATGTACAACCAGGCTCTCGTAGCTCGGTCGCTGTGCCACGCTCTGGATTCAGTACTGAGATAGGACTTGGCTTAACTGCATCAGACTCGATGTCCTTCCATCCCCAACGCTAACCCTGGTGTCTCTGGGTGTTTCAGACAAGGTACTTCTAGTACTGAGCTACTGAAGAGGCAAAAACATTTGCTGATGACTTGGGAGATCAAGTTGAGGATATTGATGGTGCTTTACTTTTTATTCTTAAGGAGAGGAGCAAAGGCATTTCCTTGAAACCTGATTTAATATTGTATTTAATGTCTAGATAACTGGGCAGCTGATCTTTGACAAACTCCTAACAAATCTCTTAACAATTTGTGGAAACCTCTTTGCCAGTAATTTCTAGCTCTGAAGCTGGGATGTTACTCCTTTTTTCCTCCAAGTTTGAAGGTGGGTTAATCAAAACATTTGGGTAATGAGAAGTTGTTAATAATTAAATTGCTCAGAAGACCAGAATTGTAAAGAATTTCTAGGTCTCAGTTTGGAATGAAACAAAAATCTTTCTCTGAACAAACAGATCTTTTTCCCCAAAGCAGGCCAGATGTAGGAACGCTGCTTCAGGCAAAGCAAGAGCCTCACAGGTAGCACAATCTCCTGAGAAATGTGGATTCTTTGGCGCTGCAGCGTTCTCTAAAGCTCAGGTGGTTTTGTCAGCCTCCTTCTCCTGATGTCCCTGTTTTACTTATTACAGATAATTAAATATTCATTTGGATGAACGTTTGATAAGGATATGGAGAGAGAGACTGATGCTAAAGATTAGGGATTTTTTCACTATGTGGGAGACCTGGGTTCCATGTAACAGTCTGTCCAGTTCTCTCTGAACAAACAAATACTGAGTTGTCCACATAAACTGGAGCAGCTTCGATGGGACGGACTGAGAGACCCCAATCCTCAATCTGCTAGGTAGGGAATTGCTTTTGGAATAAGTGGAAAAAAGAATTCAACTTAACTGTTTTCATGACCTTACACTGTATGTGCTCTTCTGTCTTACTGAAGGAACGTTTACAAAGAGAATATGCAAGAAATATAACAGCTGTTGGTTCTCATCAGGTTTTAGAGGATGCTTCCTTCACGATCTTTGATTTGGGTATCTGAAGCTTCATGGCAGAAACCTTTATCCTCTGTGTGACCGAAGAGGAAGAACCACATAGGAGTTGGAAAGAGGTGTCAAACAGGCCACCTCTGAAATCAGTTTGCTTCTATAAACCACCTCATTGATCTGTTGTTACAGCTATGTCTATGGCTGGAAAAAAACATCTGTTTTTTGGCAAAGTTGGATATAATATGATTGCTTGCTCCGTGAGAGTTTCAAGTATGCATAAGGTTTTTTGTTAGACGTTGAGTTGCTTTTTAATCTGGGCTTAATTGAAGACTATTACGTATTCAAGGTGGTGTTCTAGTCTCACACTGGAGGTTAGATTTAAGATGCGAAGATGGAGTATTCACTGTCTGTGGTACTTGTTTAGAGTTTTCCTTTGGGGTGAAAAAACAAGCTTTGTAAGAGTCTGTTTCATATAGTGAATCAAATCAGCCTCTAAGGAATGTTAATGAGTCTAATTACTAAAAATTATGTGATACTTGATAGTTTTACTAATTTGGGAGGAGCTGGTGTTTTATCTTGATTACAGTAAGTGGTTTTGTTGACATTTAAGAAAGCCTTTTCTTCAGGGGAAGAATGAATCCAATTTTCGTTCGTTCTTTCATTTGCTTTTGGTTCTGGGCAAATATTTTCAGATTATTGTTAAACAATTAAGGTAGGATTCTATTTTGGTTGTCACAGAATATTAATTCCCCAAGATATTATTGTACACAAGTGAAACTTAGATAGGTTTGAGTAAAGGGCAGATGTCTTAGTGATGTCTGGCATTTTTTAATGATACAGCCTAGAACCTTTGTTCTGATCTTTTCAAATCACGTGGAGAAAATATTGAATCTGGGTTGGAGACAGGCAAATAGTTATGACCTTCATTTGAGGCATTAAACCTTTGTTTTGGAACAAAGATTTTGTTAGGCTGCAGAGCTATAGTCCAAATTTAGAATGATGGTAGCACTGAAGTTGAAAATAAACTAAAGCAAGTACATTAATTCCCTCTGCTTTTGACTTAACACACATAATGGACACCCAAGGTGGTGATTCAGGAACTTTTTGGAGGAAATGGCCACTTTCAGGGCCTCGGCGTTGGAGGAAAAACATCATTGCTCTTCATTGTCACATGTTTTAGAGCTGGGACGTGGCAGTTTTACTGGTTAATGTGATTTGCTGGAGCGGCTCCCAGCTCCTGGCTGGGAACCATGGACCAGCACATGAGCAGCTTTGGGGACACAGGGACATCTTCTGTGGTGGCCTTTAAATATGAAGGTGGAGCTGTGTATATTCAAGTGCTTTTCCCTGCCAGTGCTTTTGTCTCTTCAGATCCTTGATTTAACTGGGTTTCTTTGATCCACTTTTTTATTTGTGAAATTTCTTACCATAAATCAGAGATGGAAATTAGTGGTTATACTTTTTTTTAAGCTATCTTTGTATTTTACACCTGAAGAAATAATGATTCCAACAGCTAAGAAATGTTTAACAGTTGCCTGCTTGCAGTGGGCCTCTGACAAATGAAATGTAACTTGATTTTTCCCTCTCAGCTGATGGTGCATAGGCTGGCTGTTTCATTTGATGTTATTCTGCTTGCAGAGGCAACTTTGCTGGTGTTGCCGCATCTATTTCTAAGGCAAAGCGTCATTTTCTTTGTCTTCACTTACTGTATATTTTAGCTCCAACCTTAAAATCACGAGTCTGATTCATGGTGTTGTATCTCATTACTTAAATCACCAATCTGCGTTAACTACAAAGGGCTTTTTTTTTTTTGCCATGACAAGGCCTTTTATTATCAGCCATTATCTAATACGACAAATCTTGACCAAATAACCTTAAAAGAGGTGAACTAAAATTTGTGTGAGGAGTACCCATAAATTCAGCTGTGTTAATAGTGCAGGTGGATGTGGATGCTATTTTAAGGAGAACATTGCAGAATTAAAATTGGTTCCAAATCTTCCTCACTGGTTTGGAGAACTTCTCTGCCGAGGTTGCTGGAACTTTTATTCTGTTCCTTTTCACTTACGAAGCTCGACGCAAACCCCAAATCAGCAAGGGCTGTGTTCTCTCTTCTGTTAGTCTTTTCAGGTTAAAAGGATGTCTATGTATCTGTACAGCATTATGTGTGATATATGAATCGGAGTGTTATATTGAACATGAATGAGATCGTGCCTGGCACATCAGTGTTTGGTCTTTTTTAAAAATTTTTTTTTAATTTTTAACCAGTGTTTTACTAATTCTGACAAATGAAAGGTGTAGAGAAAGAAGCTTAAAAATGCAAAATAATGTACTTGGAATGGGAAAAAAGCATGCATGGAATTTATTGTATATTTCATGTTTGATTCTGCTGTTAGTGGATGCTAATTTACTATTGATCAGTATTAGAAAATAATTTTAGTCAAGGGTCTGGTTAAAGGTTTTAAAGTGTGTTAAATTCACTGAAGTCCATCGTAATTCTACTCTGACTTGATAACAAATGGATTGAGGAGTGCTCCGAAGTTACTGAAAATCCTCTTAATGTTTTTACGGTCAATGGGGAATATGGTGTTGTGTTTTTCAGAGATTCCCTTATGGCTGTGGAAGGAACGATCTCTTAGATGTTGGGACAAATCCAGTTCCGCAGGGTTTCTTGCAGGGCTGGGGTCTTAGGTGGTATAAATACTATGGAGATGCGAAGGTGTCTGCCCGTTCCTCATCCTCATTTCGGCAAACCTGAGTTTTAATCTGTTGGAGTGTGTGTGGGAAGGAAATCCATACTTCATTCTTGGCTTGGTGGTTTGAGCTTTTTATTATTCAAGAGGGTGCTGGTTTCTCCCGTTGCTGCTGGCAGGCTCACCTACGTGTATGTGGTAAAGCTGCAATAAATGAACTGCCCCACAGAGACACGAGGATGAATGGGCTTGTATAGCACCCTAGCTCAGTGATACATATGTGGTTTGTGTCTTAATATATATTACCATGCTAAATGAGCTCGAAAATCACAACTCTGACCTCTGGCTAAACTACCTCGCACGCTTGTGCAGAATTGGTGGGTTTCTGTGTTCATTAGAGGCTTATGCTATGAGCCGTTAAGAAAGTTGAATTATTTCTCCACTTTACAACAAATTTGCTACAGATCGTTATTGAGGGCAATGGCTTGAAAGTTTGAAAAAGTATTTGCGGAGCTGTTGGAACTATCTGTCTCTATAAGGGACACTTACGTTCGTTATTTGTAAAATATCTGTCACTAATGAAAATGGAGGATTATAAAAGGGAATTCAGTGACCCAACACGAAACTGGGGAAAAGAATATGTTTGTTGTTGAGATGGGCATAAGAAAGAAGCAATAATGAGTAGAAGACTTGCATTCCCTTTGTTCCCCAATACGTTATAACTGTAAGATCTGTGGTGTCATCCAGAAGGAGGTCTTGGCACTTTTACTCAGTTGATGAATATGCTCCTGTCTGTTTGTGCACTTGGACGTGTCCGAGAGTTGAGTGAATATTCAGAATAAAATTGCTTTTCTCTGAGAGGCGGTAGAAAATGGAGGTGATTTTTCATATTAGCACATTTGCATGCTCCCCTGATAACAATACGGGGGTTGGGGCTTACACAAAAGCCTGATTCCTTAGTGCTGTCTTGTCTTTCTGTGCTAAAATAAGACTATTTGAGTTTTATTTTTTAAAACGGAGGGGAAAAAAATCACCTCAGTAAAGCATATGGGAACTGTGCTGACCTAGCACGGTAGTGTGGTACATTATCTGAAGCACAAAGTACTCCCATTTTGATAGCACTGCTCGGTAATATATTGGAATCTGTAAAAGCAGATAAGATTTATTATTTAATAATACGACCTTATCCTTTCCGGTGGTGTGCGAAATATGTTTGACAAAGCCTTGTTCAGTGTTGACTTTTTTTCCTGCATGCATAAATAGCAAACTGAAGTTTTAGTGCCATGGAGTAGCTCCTTGATTTAAGGAATTGTCTTGCGGTGAGAGGGGGAAGATGTTACTGCGACCATGGGGCTTTCCCCCCATGAAATCTGCCTACATTTTGAATTATAGTTCATTACGAATAAGCCACGTGCAGACTAAAATTAATGAGATCTTTCATAGACTACAGTGCAGTGATCTCCCACTCTGTGATTCGTATTTTTCACATAGTCACAGAGCAGCTGAGGTTGGATGGGGCCTCTGGAGATCTTTTTGTGCAACCTCTCTCCTCAAAGCGTGACCACCTGGAGCAGGTTGCACAGGACCGTGTCCTGGTGGGGCTTGAATCTCTTGGAAGATGGAGACCCTACAACCTTGCTGGGCGACCTATTGTGGTGTTTGGTCCCCCTCACGGTAAGTGCTCATTTCAGATGAGCAACCCGTGCCTTGCTTTTCAGGGCTATCTCAGTGTGTTACAAATACCGTTTGGGACGGAACGGTCAACCACAGGATATTTTGTCATGGAGCGAGTTAATTGATTTCTGATGCGAAGCTTGTGAGTTCCGCAGGCTACCAAGAATCATTTCTGTTTGTTAGAATGAATCCTCGAGGTCATTCGCAGCGTATCAAAGCAAAGTTCTTCATTAGGATAAGTTGCAGGTCTTAAAGACATTGATTTTGATAGCTTAGGAAATTGGAAAAGATCTGAAGAGTGTGCTGTTCTTAGCATTGTCGGTGATGAAAGTTTTGATTGAATTAGAAGAAGAGTCTTAATGGCTTTTTTGTGAGCAAAAGAGACAATTTTGGTTTGAGTTGGTTAAAGAATTATACTTCTTTTTTTTTAAAGGCTTAACCTGTTGAAACCAGCAAGAGAAGTGCACATTATTAAAACAACTCCTGAATTTCTCATTTGCATCAGTAACTGGCTGTTCAGTTACTGTGGGGCTATAAATCCACACATACATAGATTTTTATGTATGGATAGATTTGTATTATTTATAGACAGCACATTTAATGTAGAATTATGGTGGGACTTGTACAATGTATAGAAGTAACCTAGCTCAGATTTTTGCTTTACATTTAAAATTGTTGTGTATAATGATTTCATCAGTTTGCTCCCATTTTGTTTAGCCTAATTTTGAACCCCAGAGAACAAGACAGAGGGGATCAAGCTACCGAAATAATATGCAGTCCTGCCAGGTGTTCCAGAGGCTTTAATTTAGTTGTTAGTCTTTCACTACAAGGAATTAAATCTTCTTTTGATCAGAAGAGAAAATTAATTCGGCGATGTCAGCCGAAGCCCGAGCTGGCATTAGGCGACACTGCAAACCCACCACCTAGTTAGAAACATTTTGCTCGCCTGATTTCAGAGCAATTGAGAACTGCAATGACGGGTGTACTTTAGATCAAGGTTTACATGCCCAAGCAAGGCTCTACAGAGAGTTCAGCCATAGCTGCTGTTTATAATGCTAGATAGCTTGGATTTAAATTTATTATTTGATATTTTTGCCTAGTGTTTCTCTGTTATTTTCTATTTCATGCTGTTGGAGTTAGTTCCAGAATTAATTCTGCGTTGCATGAAAACCGACCAAACAACCGATTCCTTTTGCGTTTTCAACTACCTTTCCATTTCATTCACTGCCACTTTGATCTGCTAGAGGGACTAGAAGTTCCTAATACACATTTCTTATGTAATTTATTCTTATGTCGTCTTGCGGTTTGCGTGCTTTCGTCTTCCCCCGTGCCCCCCGTGCTGTCCAGCAGCGTTGCCATCGGAGAGGGGCCGTACCGGATCAGAGCAGCGAAAGCCATTCCTGGTCTGGCACGCAACGTAGGTCACGTACGCAAGTGGAAAACAACAGCAGGACTGGCTCGCAGGCACATCTCTAAGGCGAGGAACTGCTTGTGCTCTATTCAGCTCAATTAAAAGAGGCTGTTCTGCCTATTCCCTGGTCTTGTTCTGTTGTGTGTGCTGGTTTGGAGATGCGGAACATCTTATACAAGCTCTCCCTGCATAGCACCACTTCCCAGGAACAGGCATGAGGTGATATCGCCTGTGCGTTTTTTAGTTGCAGAATAGACCTGTGCCTGATACGTGGATTTTTCTTTTAAGTGGTATTTTTCTCATCAATAGTATATTACAAATGATTGCTATTGGCAAGAGAAAATAAAGTTGAGGAGTGTGGAGTCAGTCAGCTGCTATAATTATTTTATACCATAAGGCACGTATATTGTCTAAATTCACTGTTATTTTCTTATAGCTCAGTTTGATTTATGGCACATGTTGAGCCCTGTTGGAATGCTGCTATACATTAGTATGAACTTCTTTTTTTCTTTTTGAACTAGACGTTCCTTCTTACCCTGATTTACCGCTATTAACATCTGCAATATCCTCTGCCTGTATTTTCCGAGAGTCAAGCCTGTGGTGGCCGGGTACATTTTGTTCTCGTTAAAGGTGTTAAAATGTTTGAAGGAGCCTGTTCTTAGCTCTGCTGCCTGGGATGCATCTCAGCACATGATTGCCTGATGCTGTTCTGGGCCTTTCTCCTCCTCTATAAAAAAGAAGGAGAAACGGCAGTATACCAAACAGGTTATTGAGTCTTTTTCTACAACTACTTATGTTCTACCTGCGCTGTGTCCGAGTGACCGTGCAGTAAAGGCAAAAGGGTAATGCGGAAAACTCAAAAGCTTTAAAAATAGTTGGAGAGGAATAGTCTTTGGCATCTGGAACAGAAGAGGAGGACAGACTGAACAGGCATTTCCAGCTCCCTAATCAGCACTAACTGTGTGCTGCTGCTAAACCAGCTTGGTTCTTCATTATTTATGGTTTACGAGTTATTTTAAAAGACCTTCATGATAATAGCCCCATTTCTTTTCTGTCTTTCCAATAACCGCTTTTCCTCCACCACTTCATCTTCAGCTCCAGCATTTCAATTGCGTGGCACACCAAGAGCTGCTGTTATTCGCTGGTTTCTGGTGGAATACATTTCTGCTCAGTAGCAGAAGTACATTGTGTGTAGTTCTTGGGTGATGTATTAGGTGATACACAGCGGTTTTGTCTCACACATTGGTTTTGAATGTGTTGTTTTTAAGAATGAATGGAGAGCGAGCGAGCCGAATGCGGCATTAGGAGGATGTAGCAGCTTGGCCAAATCTATCATTGGCTTTACCCAGTGACAGAGGCGACACCGAGGCAACCAGTGCAACTGTCTGCCGTGCCTGCCAGGTACCTACGAGTCATGTTATGTGCCAAAAATACTTTCCCGAGCTTGCCATGTATTTGCTGCAACGACTTGAGTCAAATGCGGGTGCTGGAGAGAAGTATCAAGGAGTAAAAAAACAGTTTGGTAGTTCAGTGTGAAGCTGCCATTTAGGAAGCGTTCAAATTATATTGATGGACCCTGTGTTTATGGTGATTTTGAACCTTTAAAAATATTAAAGAGGAGATTAGTGGTTTTCTGGCTCGACTACCTTCTGCTTCAGTGTGAAGTCCAGGCTTTTCTCATACTGGTCATCTGGCCTCTTCCTTATCATTTTAAGGAATTTTATTTTTCCCTTATATTACTTTCCCCTTACTCCTTACAATTGATAATGTTTGGCTAAAAAGAATACTAAAATACCCTTATCCGGTCCCAGTGTTGCCTTTCCTATTGAAGATGATTGAGGAAGTATTTTTCCTTTCTGTTCCTGGGCACCTTCCCCAAAGATTTATTACAGCCTGGGTTTAGTTTTGGCTGTAGTACAGGAACAGCTTTCTCCCGTATTTTATGATCTCCCTCGCCTTTCTGGCTATGACAGTTCCATTTCCCCCCGCCTCTACTTGCGCTTGCAGAATAGGGTCTGTGACTTTCTCCAACATCACTTCCTCAGTGATTTCTGGTAGGTTTGCTTGTTTTCTTCTGCCGTGCCGGCGCTAGCCAAGAAATCGAAGTGTTTTCCCTTCTGCTAGCGACTGTCCTTCTACTTTGTAACTCTTGGCAGGGAGAAACTCATCCCAAATACGACCATTCCTGGACTTGTAAACTTCCTTTCCCCAGCTCTTTGCCAGAGGGGCCCAGCCTGACATCTGCCTAGGGATGTTCTTCATGTGCTTGGCACTTGGTACCAGCAATGCCCAGCCTAAGCCTGGCAGGTGACGGGGAGGCTGTGCCTGGGGCTCTGGAGAGCCCTGCGACATGTGCGGAGCGGTGGGCACTGCGGGCTCTGCCTCTTCGTCCTCAGTAAGAGGAGCTGGGACAACTCCTGTGGGATCTGAGGTCTCTCCACCTGTCCCTGCTCCTGGGCATCTTCGTTGTTATTCAGGATTTGCAAATGAAGGCAAATTGTAGAATTATAGAACAGTTTGGGTTGGCAGGGACCTTCAAAGCTCACCCAGTGCCACCCCTGCCATGAGCAGGGACATCTTCACCAGCTCAGGTTGCTCAGAGCCCCGTCCAGCCTGGCCTGGGATGTCCCCAGGGATGGGGCATCCACCACCTCTCNTTCTTACAGGCCCCTTTTAAGCACTGAAAGGCCACAATAAGGTCTCCCTGGAGCTTCTCTTCTCCAGGCTGAACAACCCCAACTCTCTCAGCCTCTCCCAGCAGAGCTGTTCCAGCCTCTGATCATTCCTGTGGCTCCTCTGGGCCCTCTCCAACAGGTCCATGTGTGTCCTGTGCTGAGGACCCAGAGCTGGACACAGGACCCCAGGTGGGGTCTGAAATGAAGTTGATTTGATTACAGTACAAATTAAATACTTGGTAGGAGATTGGGAATAAAGTTGCAAGAAGATGTTAACGTGACGTGCTGCTGCTGTCAGCGCAGTAGCTGGCAAGTCCCTTCCAGGCTCTCGAGAGCATCCTGCTGCTTTGCTGGCTGCCCCGACATCCCAACTCGTCCCCGCTGCCAAACTGCGGGCTGGTGGTCTCACAGAGTCACATCGTTCCGAGGGACCCCCAGCTGTCACCTCTTCAAGCTGCCAGCGCTGAGCAGGTCAGGAAAGCAGAGAATATCATTTAAGAAGCAAGAGTTGTACAAACAGCTGATCAATAGCATAGCCTTGGAACCGCACAGAGACGAAACGTTGACAGGTGACTGGGAGAAAAGATTTTAACCTGTGCGACGCCCCCTTTGTGCTGATTGTTTGTTCCCTGGGCCACTGTCAGAGATTGGATGAGAAGCAAGTTGGTAGGGATGAGATCAGGAGATTGTTGGGAGAACTCACTAAGCTGGAAAATTAAAACCAAACTAGTTTGGTTTTTGTGTATTATATACTAGGTGCTAAGGAAATGGAAGGGACAATACTAATTAAGTAAAAAACAGAGCAATGTCACATTAACTTTTGAAGCCTGTGAGATTTTGCTTTTGGTGCTTACTAAATTGACTTACTGGCTTCTATTTCAATAGAATGTTATTTTTATTTGCACTGATCTTGACCACTTCCAGCTTTCACTTACAGTTTAAATTGGCAGGATTTCATAACATTGGAAAAACGCTGATAAATCTCTGTATCTACACATCATAGTCGTGTCCATGTCATAATATCAGGGGTATAGCATAAGTTTGGTCCCTTCCCAAGCATCTGCGGAGTACACACGATGTGATACCAGTGCTTTTGTAAGCAAAGCTTTGTGATTGAAACCATAGTGCGCTTTCTAAATACACCTAGGGAATTGTGGAAGGAAATTACATTTAAATCTGTTGATTCATTGTGATGTAATATAGGACGTATTTGGGATTGAGCTTCTTGTTTATTACAGAAATGTGCATGTAGTGTGTAAGATATAAAGACCTCAAATTCAGTGTGAACACAGGGAAGACCTTGTCAAAACAACTGAAAGAGAATGACATGATATTTGGAAATTAAGAAATTCAGCCCACGAAATAACAGCTGCAAAGTTCTTATCTTCGATGTCTCCAGTTGTGTTGCATTGAAAATTGAAATATTTGAGCAAGGAAACAATTTCAATTAACTGTGCTCAGTGTTCTGCAACGAGTAACTGCTTTGAATGAAAACACCTGAAAATTACTAAATCTCTCCTTTAGATCTCGCATGAGGAAAAGCAGTACTGTTTCTGCCGTGGAAAGGCACTGATAAGTACAAGAGAAGTTACCAAAGGAATATTTTCCAGTGGGGCTTGGGGTCCCTTCCCCTGCTGAGCTGTGGGTGAGAGAAGCGTTTGAGCAGCCAGTTCTTCCATCTGTAGTGCAGCAGGCTGGCAGCCAGGGGCAGAGCTCCCTCAACAGCCCCGAGAGGATTTGGCTCACCAGCCAGTGAGTAATCTGTTTGCCCGTTTGGGGTTTTGTAGGCTTTTTTTTTTTTGAACTGGAAATTGCCAAAGTAGCAGCCCACCTGCCAGCAGTCCAGCCTTTGCCAAATTATTTGTGCTGGCATCCAAATTATCTGGGAAGTCCAGTTCGAAAAACAGAGCTGCAGGCAGGAGGAGAGGAGCATTGAAGACATTTTAAAAACCGTTTCACAGACAGGAAAGGCTTTTTAATTTTTTTTTCAGTTTTTTTTTTCAAAAGGAATACAATTCTGTTTGAATTCTGCCTCCTAGAAGTGCACAGTAGTTTCCTGCGCAGCGTATGGCCTGCAGCAGGGGTGCAAAGCAGTGATTTAAGCATCCTCGGTGGAAGTCCTCCAAGGAAAAGAAATCTGTGTGCTCGCAGGCACATGAAGAGCGGGTTGGATGGTTCTGTGGGCGGCTCTCCTTCCTCTGGAGTCTGTCTGTCCCTCAGCCGTATGGGCAGCAGGTTTGCACAGCATTGCCAAGCCTGGGTTTACTTGTGATCCTGCAGCTTAGAGTTGTATTAATTAACGAGAGAGCAGATTGAATTCTAGATGAACGGAGCATTTTTGCCAGACAGATGAGCTAAGAAACTGGGGTAATGAGAACGTGGATGTAGAGAGATAAGTAAGAAATGGCGTGGGAGATGGCAGCCGTAGCATCATCCAGCCAGCACGTGCCACGGAAGGTGGGTTCTCCTGAAAACCAGGAGATCCCAGGAGGCCAAGGACTGGAAAGCTTTGGCTTCAGCGGTGAAGGGAATTCAGTCCTGCGTTATCTTTAAATGTCAGGAATTTGTTCTGGTAGTGCCATGAGTCCAAACCGTATTTTAGAGATCGTGTTTTATAGCAAACCCTAGACAGTCGATGCCTCGTAGTAAGCAACGCTACCGATGGCTCGTATTTTGTACTTCATCGCTTTACATCAAAGCAGTAGCTCAAGGGACATTTTCCACCTATTAAAGAGAGAGGACGGTGGCAACCAAGAAAGGTGAAGTGTCCAGACAGAGTCGTGAATTTGAATCAAGGTCTCCTGAACTGAATGGTGCTCTGGCTTTCGGGTGAAATGTCTCCCTTGAACAGGTTCTTGTGCCCATAGGATTTGGTGCTAGCAATCTGCAGGCTACTGACTTCATTGCAGACACCTTCTGTTCCTGTTGACTTTGGACAAAGCCAAGGGCCTGCAGCTATAAAGACCTAGTCTTTGGTACATCAGCTTTTCTAAATAAACATCGAAGGCTCACACTGTAACAAACCTTATTTGGCACATGGACAAAGTTTTATACGCCAGCTTGTACTGGCTTGGCAGTTTGTACAGTCTTGTGCAGTTGGGCTTAGCAAAACATTGCATTTGGACTCAGCAAAGTATTTAAGTATGTGCTAAACTTCATCACAATTTAGCAAATCACATAAGAACCTTAATGCTTTGTTCTGTGCTGGGATGTAGTTCAGGAATTTAAGTCGTTTTCTCAATCAGTGCTCGTGTTGTTTCTTACCAAAACAAGGGAAATACCAACAGAAGCTTCTGTTAATTCACAGTTATTTGGCTGCTACAGTAAATATAGCTATTTCAAAAGGCTTATTACAAGAATAGTGTCATTGATAAAAATACTGTAATTGATAAAAACATCTTATAATTCAAATATGGAGAGCAGATAAGGTATACTCTAAAGGAACATTTACTTCTGCAAGAACAGTGGGGTTTGGGTTGCAGTGATTCTTTTCCTTATTGCATTGCTGAATAACATTTGTTATACCAAAAGAGAATTAGTCTAAAATAAGATCTATTATTGTATGTGGATTTTGGTGAACAAGGTTGTTCTTAATGATTCCTTTTGTTTGCATGAATTTATGGAGTGCACTTTACCAACAAGTCCAATTGCACTCTGTATTGGGCAGTTTTCTTTCAGTGTGTTTCATTTGTATGCCAGCATTGCTTACAAATAGTAGATCTTGTGCCTTACTATTCATTATAGGATTGTTTTTAAGATTTGGCATTTTCATTACTTTAGTGCGTGTGGGTTTTTTCTTTTTCATTTGGCATAATTATGCACTCATGATTATTACCTGCATAAGTCAGCTAGGCATTTCTATGCTTTAATGTTAATCTTTTTTTCAATTCTTCACCCGCTAAGCGCGAAGTTAATAGTATTGCTAACTGGTTTCTGTGAGGCTGCATGCTGAAAAACATTTCACATTAACAGGGTAATTGAAACTGTAGCTAATGTGTTGGTCAGAGTTGGTAAGCTTTCTAAAGGCTTCTTGCAGTGATCTTACAGAGAGATCTTGTGGCAATTATCTTAAAGAATAGACAATGTATGTAGTGAGCTATTCAGACTGGAAATTCAATGCTTTACATGCCATTTGGGGTACTGATTCCACCACGCTGCCTCTTTTGGACACTGGCAGGACTATTGACGGAGTGAAGTCATACTCAAGCAGAATAAAAGGCACTGTAATTTTCTTTGGTTTTGTCTTGTTATGAATGCTTATGATTCAATGCATGGGTCATGCATGCATCCTGTGAACTTACTTTGTTTTTCGTATTTTTTGCAACTGGAGTATTTTTCTATTATTATTTTTTTCTTTTTTTAGTTAAATGTAGAAGTTTTCTACTCAACAGAGAGTACTGAAAATCCTTACATTTAAATCAATTATTGTCACCCACCTGTTTTTAAATTTAAGGGATACATTTGCTGTTGCGTTACTAAGGGTGAATTTGACTTTTTGTGTAACATCTGTTCCCTTTGTCTCTCTCTTTAGCTGTCTACATCAGCCAGTTGCCTGGAATTTTACATAGCTTTGAGTTTTTCCCCTTGGGGAAGCTGGGAAAAAATGAGAACAAGAGGTACAATCTGTCCCTCTTAAAGTTAGTGGCAAAACTCTCGCTGTTGTAATAGCGCAATATCATTCTAACCCCTGTGCTGATTCTTCTAGAAGATAGGGCAAATTGGTTGACATAGAGATTGCAAATTGTTTTGATAGATTTTATAGACTAAGCCCTCATTCATTACACGAGCCTGAATCACTGGAGGCAGCAATGTGGAAAAAATTGGATGTTGTCCTCAACTTTTCTTTAAGAACAAACCTTAAACCAAGAGAACCTGTGGGACGGAATTGATGCCGGTTCAGCTTCCAGTTGTGGGCTCTCGTACCAGCCCTCACTGGAGTGACTGGAATAACTGGAAGCCACGGGCTGGTGGGGCAGGAGAGGAGTCTGAGACACAGGGGCAGGGAAATGGGGGGTGGACAAACAGTATAAAATGAACTTGGATGGTTCCCTGCCAAAATGTGTGTGTGTTTGTTCTTAAGTTTGGGGTTTCTCGAAGCTCTGCCGATGGAATTTTTTTAAAGCAAAATGCAGTATTTTTCCAGAAATGTCTCCTGGTAAGCTACAATTACTGAGTACGTAATAAATATTACTTGACAGAGTGCCATGTATGTGTTGCAGTACAGTCAGAATACATTATTATAGTGGTTTGGACTGCTGTAAACTTTATAAAAGTAATTTGCCTTGAAGGTGTGGATAAAGGAAGAAATTCAAATGTGTGGTTACTTTAGCGACTATGGTTTTCCCCATGGAACTCCATAGTATATTTAATGCTGTGGATGCCGTATGGATCAGCGCCCCTGTTAAACCTCATACAATTGGCCTCAGCCCAACGATCCAGCTGGTCCAGATCTCTCTGCAGAACCTTCCTGCCCTCCAGCAGATCAACACTCCCACCCAGCTCGGTGTCGTCTGCAAATTTGCTGAGGGTGCGCTCGATCCCCTCATCCCGATCGTTCATAAAGAGATTAAACAGAACTGGCCCCAATACTGAGCCCTGGGCAACACCACTGGTGCCTGACCCATTAACCTTCCCCACAGTTTAGATGGATGGCAGGAAGACAGATCGTCACAGTCATCAGGCTGGCCCTGAATAGGGGATTTTGATCAGCGCTTACATGCATTATAGTAGGAGTCATGAAAGATTTCTTTGTCATCGCTGCAGTTCTCAGCTGGACCTCCAAAACCTTGTTTTCAGGATTTCCTCTCCCCTTTTATAATGTGTTTTCCCTTCTGAAGAGCTCAGAAAATATGAGCAACAATAGTTATTAACTGATTTGCTTTACGGTGGATGCATAGATCAGTTTTGGCATTGTATCTTTTCTCTGTCAGTTCCTACAAAAGAGAAATTTGTCTTTACCTTAGGCTTAGTGAAGTTCCTTTGACACGTAATTTCCAAATTTCCTTGAGACAGCACCTGAGATCTGGGCTTGGGATGGGAAGACTGAGCTTTTGAGTCGGTTTTTGCGGTTCTGGCGAAATAGTCTTTCACTTGATTGCAGTAGCTTGTCCTGTCAAGGTCAAGAAAGCTTAATGTGCTCGCCGGTTGTTAGCATATCAACTCGCAGCAAAGCTGCAAGGTAATCTTACAGCTCAATGGGGATTTTAGAAGATATTTACAGTATTTAAAGGCAGTTATCAGGAAGAAGTTTATGATTAAAAGAGGACAAAAGGTAAAAAACACCTGTGCTCCTTAACAGGATGCTGTTTCATTTTCTAGAACTAGTTGTTTGTCCTCATTGAATTAAATATGAATTTTTTTGGAGAGGGAGGAGGTAGAGATACTTATAAAAAACAATAGTGGTAAAGGTAACATGAAGTTTAAGACCCTAAAATCCAGAATTTCCTTCCATTTTCTGCTCTTCTTTTTTGGCTTCTGTTTTGTGTCAACTTCTCTTCATTCTCGCAGGCATCCTTTTGAAGAGCTAATTTCATTCCTAGACATAGAAACAAAAGCAACTGGGGTTGTATCTGCTGGCAGATCTTGCATTAATAAGGGCGTTTTCTGCTGCAGAACGTTGCTGGTACACTCGGATTCCCAAGAAGCTGCAACCAGGCACATGTTCCGCTGTACGCTTAAAAAAAAAATAACTTGGAGCAATTATCCAGCAAGAGCTTTACGGGTTGTGCATCAGTTCTTGCTTTCTGCAGTTAATAAGTATGCTAACCGAATAACAAATCCCGATCCGTTGTGGGTATTAATGAGTGCGTTGTCTCCGAAGATGAATCCGGGTGACAGGCTAAAAAGATCCCAGCAGAATATTGCAAGTTAAAGTTTATACAAAAAGAAACTGATAGTTATAGTGTGCAAAAATTTTGTCTTTCTCCTGTAAACTTCCCAGCCAGAGAAAACTGTACATTTTAGTTTTATATACTACGTTTACCTTGTATTTAACTTTTTTGTTCTGTTAGTAACCAAAACATTGCTGTTATTTAAAGATAGCTGATTGTATCCTTACTTGATAAGATCTTTTGTAAAATTACGTATCTTACGGATTTCCAGCGTTTTTGAACATATACATAAGGTGAAAAGTTTGCTATATGAGGAGCTTGGTTTTATATGCACACACATACATATATATAAAGTAACAATTATATATAATTTTAAATAACATATAACTGTTATTTTATATAGCAATTTATATTATTTCATTAATAATGGGCAATGGTATACTGGCAAATTAAGCCAGAGCAAGATTTACTATAACTGTTTTCTTGCTAACATTATACGTAACATTGATATAAAATAGCAATTATATATTATATTATTAGTGATGATATATAATTGGCAGCCATAATATAAAATAATAATTATATTATTAACAATGATACATAATTGTTAATGCATATACAGGAAGACTTCAGGAGTAAAGAACAGAACTTTAGTTTTGCAAGATGAAGGTGAGAAAAGGCAAATGTTTGTTTATGCTGAGTTTGAAAGTATCTGGTTACAGATGAGGCTTTGTAATCACTAATAATCTCTTTAATACTTAGTCTATTCGTTATTGTTGTCCGTCTTCACCGTGTTATTTTTTGTGTTTGTCAAATGCGCTTCTGACTTCTACTTGAAAAGTCTCTTCTTAACTTTATTTTCTGCTTCTTCAGCTGCTTGCTGGAAGAGCATAAAGAATACGGAGGCAGATTCCCCACTGCACAGATTGCATTGTATCTCCCTCTTTTAGTGGATTTCAACTGACTTTATTAAAACAGTAAAGACAGATGAGATCTTCTGCAGAGTTACCACTTTTCTTCCAAGTCCAAAAAACTTGCTTTTCACTAAAACAAAGATGGGATATTTTAGAGAAGGAATTTGAAAGCCTTAGTCATCCTCTCTTACCCATTAGAGGTATGAGGAGTTGTTTGATGTTTTCAATAGGCAGAGACTGAGAATGGAAAGGCTGATACTCCAGCAGATCAGTCAAACATGCAGTAAGAATACAGAACGAAAGGTTTGTTATTCACAGTTAAAATCTCAGACATGGTACTTTCAGCAAAGGGAGAGACCGATCTGCTACAGCTAAAAACATCTGGGATCTCACCAGTCAGTATGACCATTGCTCAGAATGTTACCCTGGTAATTATAAATTCCTTCCAAAAGATGCCCAGTCTCTCTGCGGATCAGCTGGGGAAAGAGGATATTTTTTGAGATTCTCTTCAAACAGTTCAGGCAAATCCCAAGCTCCGACCTACAATCACAACCATTTTTAAGCCTTTGCTGGGCTCCTGCCCTGTTAGTTATTCCGGTATCTTTTTAGCTCCCTATTTTCTAGCTTTACAGTTAACTACGAACTGCGGCAAACCAACCACAATAACAACTCTCTGCCTTTGTTAGTTGTGTCCATCCTGCAGCTTTTGCAGGCCAGAGGAGCATCCGTGTCGCTTCCCCGTTTTCTATAATGAGGTTTTTTTGTCAACACATCCACCGCCAGACACGGCTCTGGCTGGCACAGCTGCAATCTGTGCGGGTCTTGCTTCCAGGAAAATGACGTATGGGGTCATTTTTCACCTCTTGTAATTAAATCAGCCCGCGATGATGATTGCGTTATTGGCCTAATGAAGAAAATCTATCATCTAGCAGATTGGTAAGGTAGCGGGAATGATTTCTGTTGTCCTAGGTATGAACCAGAAAAAAAAGCTCGTGAATTTTTGGCAGCAGTATACTGGCAAATTAAGTTAGAGCAAGCTTTGGCATAACCTTTTCCCTGCTAACATCGAAATGACGATGACACCGTTGGTAGCAGAAAGGTAACTCATGTAACCATTGTTAGAGAAGGGACAACTTAGATTAAAATACCTAAAAATAGCTCCAAGAAGTAACCTACAAAAATAGGTTAATTAAATAGTGAATGGGCATTGGGAGAACAGACAGGGACTAATGTGATCGTTAAGTTGACTCTATGCTAAATTTATTCAGTAGCAGAATTCATTTTTTTTCCCCAAGGTTAAAAAATAATAATTCAGGAGTGCAGAGAGTTGTAGGTCAGCTGGAGTGAATCCCTGTCCTCTTCCACTCCCCAGCACAAAGTCTTTTGGGCTGGTAACTGTGTATGTTTGTACTTATATACATGTGCGCATATATATATATTTTAAAATAATAGTACATTGCACAATTGTAATTTTAGGAATTTCGGATCAATATTATAATTCTAAAAACGGATATATCTGTTGTTTTATGGGAAGTCATGTCACATGGCAGTGAGGTTACAAAGATGGGTCTGGTGAAGCCTGCTGTGTCTGTAGCTCAAAACAATGGGAAAATGCTTTGGGAGATTATGGTTTTACAGAGGGTGATAAAACCCTGGCCCAGGTTGCCCAGAGAGGTGGTGGATGCCCCATCCCTGGAGACATCCCAGGCCAGGCTGGACGGGGCTCTGAGCAACCTGAGCTGGTGAAGATGTCCCTGCTCATGGCAGGGGTGGCACTGGGTGAGCTTTGAAGGTCCTTTCCAACCCAAACTGTTCTATGGTTCTGTGTTGCCGATTTATTGCATCATGAAAATGACTGTGCAAAGCCCCAGCCTCGGGCTGGTCTGTGAGGGCAGAATGATGAGAGCAAGGGCTCTTGGAAAAAGCTGCTCGCTTTGATAATTCCAAAATATATAAGCACAGAAAACTCTTTCACAGGTAGAGCACACAAGGCTATTTCTGCACTCTGTGAAGTTCGATGAGCAGAGCACAGCTAATATGGGGAACTTCCAAAAGGATGTTAGTGGTCTTTTCCAGAAAGAAATAGTGAAGGAGAAAATCTACAAGCATTTGTTTGATAAAACATATTCCAGCTGTGGTAATTAGATCCCTGTAGGATTAGTTCTGGGGTTTTTTTATTTGTCTCCAACCGAAGGCTGGTATACAGTAAGATGTCATCGCTTCAAGGATGCAAATAGAAATGGAAGATTTAATAAAGAACAGAGTAGCAAAAACAAAAGCCATTTAATTTTGCATGTGGGAGTGCACCAAAGTGCAAATTAATCCTAAAGTTCTTTCTTCTGCATTCTGCTAACAGGTGAGAAGATTTTTGCCTTTTTTTTGTAAATAGCTGAATGCTTTCTATTAATGCTCTGTAACCAGACATGGTCTGACCAACAGAATTTCCCACAGTGAGTGCTGCTTGTATGATGCTGTTCGATATAGAAGGCAGATAATGTGGCTACCATTAATGAGCAGCTGATGGACATTAAGTGTTGCTATTGAAGAAACAGGAAAGTTGTAGAGCTTCACAGTTACTGTGGAAGACGTATCTGATAAACTGGTTTACTGGTGTTCAAAATCACCAGAAATACCAGAATTCCAGCCTGGGAAGTGAGACTTGACACGGGTAGAAAAGCAAATCCTTGAGGAGGTAACGCGGGTGAAGCATGTGCTTTTAGGAGAATTTCAGCAGGATGACTTGTTTTGTGTGCTTTTTTTGTTCCTTGGCTATTTATGTGTCTTATGAATTCACCTTTGAAAATTATATTCTTTTGAAAATAGTTTTGAAGTAAACATTTCAAAATTGTAAAGAAACCATTGATTTCAGTAGCAGAAAATGGGACAACTACCTGTCGAGAGGAGGCAGCTCTGTAAGTGTCATGGTTTAAACCCCAGCCAGCAACTCAGCACCACGCAGCCGCTCGTTCATTCCCCCTCCCAGTGAGATGGGGAGAGAATCAGAAAGCACTCATCAGTGATACTGAAATCGTCCCTGTGTTACGGACACTGTTTCCAGTGTGGTACACTGCAGGGTTGCCTTCCAGGTTAGCCAGACTGAGGGACAGCTGTATGTTATTTCCAAAATTTGTTCTTCTGATCTAGCTCTAAAAGGCTGGATATACGGGGAGCTTATCGGTGAGCAAAAGAAAATGCACAGATTTATCCACAGCTAATCTCTAGTGAAAAAAAAAAAGGGGGTGGGGATGAGTCAGGCAGCTAAATGTCTAACTCCGATACTGATATTTTTATATTTTTTTTTTCACATATGAATACCCCACACTAGGAAATTGAGTGGCTCCTATTTCAACTGTGGTTTGATGGTACAGTAAATCTATTTGGGGGCTCTCACTGCTGCGGTGAGGCTGCCACAGCCATGTGCTGAGCAGCACTGTTCTGGCATAAAATCGTTACGTTGGCTCGATTGCAAAAACCTTGTCATATTAGGTATTGCCCCTGTGCACCTCGCTACTTTTATGCTGGATTAGAGCTTGTCTGCTATGGTATCAGCAGCTCAAAGCCAACACAAACTTTGTGCGTGGCGTTCTGCCTCCTTCAGCTGAGATGCGACCGTCAGTCCATCTGAATCCTGGTCAAGGTGATACCGCTGATGGATCCAAACGTGTGGTTTGGGGGGTCAGAAAAGCCCAAAAAGCTCAGGCACACCCTTCAGAAGATGCTTAAAATGACGTACTTCGTGCTGGTGACTTGAATTGTGCTTTTGTGAAATGAACGAGTCAGGACTCAGCAGAAAGAATCATTTAATAATAAAATATATATCCGAGGCAGAGTAAATGAGTGAACTAAGGCAAGAGCAATATTAATTCTAGAGTTCTGTGACTTTTTTTTTTTGAATGTCTGTACTGGCAGCCTTAAAAAATACTTTAAAAACCTATCTTTATATGCAGGGTATGATTACATTAGTTCCCAGGAACTAAATGGTCTAATTGGTAGCTCAGAGAGCTTATCTTTCTAAAAATGCGCGTGAGATAGAAATGGCTGAAGAAAAATTGTTTTGTGTGCTGAAGGAAATGCTTTGCAAGCTTCAAATGAGCTTGTGTTTGGAAACAGTCTCTCCAACACTTGTTTCCCCCTCTATCTTTAATGTCATGGCATGCTTTTATAGCAAAGCCTGTTTATATGTAAATAGTTACTTGATGGAGAAATCGGCTTAGTCAAGGATATGCAGCAGCCTTCCTGGGGCTTGCCGGCTTTACAGGGCCAATAAAATCTCTTATCGTGATACGCTGCAGATCTGTTCATTGGAGTGGCATATTTGCAATATTGAAATCCTTGACTTCCCACCCCCTTCCCTAAGGGACTACTTGAGACAGTCGCTCACCAGGAAATTGCTCCTAGATTAGTGCAGGTTAGGCTAAGCCTATCGTTGCAGTGCTGGTAGCACCCAGAATACGTTTTTTTCTTAAAATATGAAAAATAATGACCTATTCAAGGGTTGTGTCTTGGGTCAGGTTCAGATTTTTATGTATCTGGGTTGAAAATAAGCGATGTCTGTACTGAGACTCCTGTGCTGGACGTACTTCAGGCAACGGCTTTGGCGTGCTCTTTTTCTGCAGGGTTTCCAAACACCCAACAGGTTTGGTGTGTTTATTACCCCACTGTGCTTTAACAAAACGTTAGCTGCCTCTCCTTACATTTTGGTTGAATATAGAACAATGCTGATGTGAAGCTGATTTTCCTCTAGCTTGCATAATCCACTTTCAACTTTGTTTCTTCCTGAATTATTCTCTCTCAGGAAAGAAGTGAATACATCGGTGAGACTGAAAATCCTATTTTCTGTGGCTAAACTACCTCCGTGTATCCAATACATACGAAACGAGCGTGATATCAACACAAAGGCAGCTAAAGCAAAATGTTTTAATGGTATCAGAAACTGAATGTGCCGTTGAAGGCGCAGCCATTGGCAGTCCCGTGTGTGACAGAATTGACTTTGTCCCCACAACAGGAATAATCATAGAAGATAATGTATACTCCTGTTATTTTTGTAGGGCAAAGAGTTGTCTTTCTCGTTCATGATGACAAAACTTGATCAGTTTGCACTGTGTTTCTCAGAGAAATTAATAGCCTCCATCTGGCATTTAGGCCATTACGTATGGATTTCATGGCAAAGGGCAGCATCTACGTTGTGGTGAAAAGTATTGTCTATCAGCTTCTTTTGGTGGAATAAAATTTATTTATTTACTAGTTTCCTTTTGCATCTCAGTAATTAGAAACAGAGTAGCTAAATGTTGTATTTTTTTGGCATGAAATATAAAAGAATGGACCTTTCTGCCCGTGATGAAGTATTTTGGAACAGAAGAACATTGAAGTTGTGCTGTAACTTGAATTGGCAGTAAAATTATTTCCATTGTTAGATTAGGAAATTAGAGATGATGTTGAGGGGAAAAAAAAAAGATAATTTCAGTTTTGTGTACAACTGTCTACTAAATCTGTTCTAATGGACATCATCTGTCTTTTTTGGGAGTGGTTAATTCATGACAATAAGGAAAAACAGTGGAACTGTTGGTCTTGCCCGTTGCTTTTTGGATTTAATCGGCTTCTTGGAAATTAAATGATCAGGAGAAGTATCAAATACTCTGGGTTGCAGAATTTCACAATAATCGATGATGTTTTTAGAGTACAAATGTTTATAATAGTTAAAAAAGAAATTATGTAGCTCATACTGAAGTTTCACAAGGAAGCAAGTAAAACTTGAAACCATCTTTCCCTTATGCATTTCTAATACAGGAGTCTCTTTTGCTTTCCTAAAGAACTTTGAGGTGGGGATGGGCCCTTTTCACCTTTCTCCTTTTATTTGTCCTCCCATGTAGCAAGTAAAATCATTATGCAGGAGGTCCATGCTAGTGTTGTATGAATTAGGCTTGTTACTTGTTTGTTCTTGGAGTTTTTGCGTTAAAATACTGGATAAATGTATGGTTTATGGTGTCCGTGATTGCAGCCAAATGTTCTCTGAATCTCTCTGATCTGAGCAAGTTCTTAGAGCAAGACTTGTATCCCCATGGGCTTTCCCTTTCAACCCTCTGTCATTCCCCAGTTTTCCTTAAATGGGCATAATATTACAATTCCCAGACAAGGCTTTTCTGTAGGTGATTATTTGTTACAGGTGCCATGTAACCAACCCGTCAGTGTCCTGAACGATGGCACAGCCACGTCCTGGGAGCTCTCAGGGCTCAGCACCTCACCAGGAGTGTTGCAGCTGCAGGGTGGACATAGGAGGAGTGCCTACGATTTGCCAGATAACATATGGTCTTTCTGAGTCGCATTATGGAGTTGGCTGCTTTCTGCTCCATACCATAATGCAAGACTTATGGCTATACTTGTTCTAATACAGTAAAACGTATTAGCGTTGATGTTAATTATGGGTGAAGTGGCAGCCAAAATCCTGAATTATATTAAAGTGGGTTTAGCTTAATCTGTATATTTTAATGTTCTGCATTTTTAGTCCATAAAGAATTTATGGGTTGTCTTTACTGATCCCAGCAGTTCAAGAGACCAAATCAGTCACAGCTGATGCTTTTTTATTGCTGGTGTATTTAAGAGCTCCGCTTAAAGACCAGGAGCCCACCGAAGAGCTGGTGTTGGCTGCGATGATTTGAAGCAGGCTCATTGTAACACCAGGTTGTGTTTTGTCAAGTTTTTTAAACGCTGAGGTGAAAATAAAAGGGTTTAAGGGATACCTTGAAGGAGAGAAATGAGACACCTTTGTTCCTCACTTGTGATACAGTCAGGGACCACTGCTTGATTACATGTGGTGTTCAAACTGTTTCATTTATTATTAGAACAGGTCCAAACTTGACTGAAATGTTAGGTGTATTTGCCTCCCTCTTTTTTGTTTGCTTCTACATGCACTTCTAATTTTTGGCCAGGTCTCCCTGTCTGTCCTGGGCAGTGTGTGCTCCCCTTCACACTTATTGACAGCAGGCAAAAAAAAATAAAATCCTGAGACAGAAGTTAATAGTCTTTGGAAGTTATAGACTAAAAATCAATTAGCAGATGATAAATTAATACAAAGAATTTAAAAAAATCCATTCTCCTGATGAAAGAAGTTAACAGTAGTATTAAGGGGGGCAGTCTCAGGACCAGTTTTGCTCCATGTATTTCACAGCATTTCCAGCAATGCACTAAAGAGAGCTGTAATTTGCTGATGACTCAGAATGACTGACATTATATAAACTTCAAAGACTTTAGATAAAAATTGCAAAATCCACAATGGAATCATGTAAATGGCTAAAACACGGATGGGTTCTTAATTAGTTGTAACTCTTTGGGGAAAAAAATTCTGAAAGTGATTTTGGATGACTTCTTGAAAATAGCGCTGACTGGAAAGGGAAATAAAGTTCTCAGCTCTTAAGCTGTGGCCAGGGATTATATTTTTTGTTTAGGAAGGTGAATGATGTGAATGCGGCTATCAGGTGGGACACTGAGCTATGGAAAAAAAAAGGATATAGCAGCAGTAAAGATCTGTCAGATACTTAAAATATTATGACAAATGGTGTATTTAATATGTTGATGAAAGGAGAGTCTAAAACGTGCGTCTTCCTCGTGTTTATTTTGTCATAAAGCAAGAGGACACTAATAATGTGAGGTGGTGTAGTACTTTACTTTGCTGATGTGGAGAGCTATTCACTGATCAGGGATGAAGTCCTTCCTAAAGCCTCCCACAGCAGCACGTTGGGAAGAAGCGATGAAGACCAGAGAGAGAAAATCTTCATGGGGAAGAGAGGATCATAGGATAATAGAATAGTTTGGGCTGGAAGGGACCTTCAAAGGTTGGGTCTGGAGGCAAATCCAGCAAGGATAAGGAGGGTCTGTAGTCCCTTTTACCATTGACTAGCGTGATACACGTTCCTTGTTCATGCCGTAGGAAAGCAGGAGTGTGTTGTGCTGCAAACTCCGCTGCCTGATGCGTTCTTCACAGGTGAAGGTTGCTCAAAAGAATACCCATGGCCAAAATCAGGATGAAAGACTTGATCTGCAAACACCAGCCCGTGGTCCACCTGTGCTGTTTGCTGCTTTCATGGTTCTCCTACTAGTGGGGAGTTATTGTTCTGACACGATTCGTTATTTTCGCAGATTTTAGCCTGCAAAAAAACCCCTCTCGCCACCTCATCCATCATTTTCTTGATACTTAAGCAGAAGGTTTGTTGGAGACTGAAGGTCCCTGCTGGGTCAGACCAGGTGTCTCATTCAGTGTCCTGCCTCTGCTATGGCCAAGAGCTGATGCTCAGTGAGAAGTGAGGACAGGCCAAGGATTTAATAGCAGTTTTCCGAACACTTTCCCAGCCCTGGCTTTTCATTGCTCAGGGACTTTTTATGATCCACAGATTTTATCTTCGTGCTTTAACTCCCTCATTGACTTTTTCTTAGGTGAATTTCTAATATTGATTTTCAGCTCCCATAAACTTTTTCTCTCGTTTGGCATCCACTGTGCTTTATGTGAAGAAACATCTCCTTTTGTTTGTTTTGAACTTGCAACACGCTGGTTTCATTGATATCCCCTATTTTTTTTTTTGTCCACCTGCAAGTCTGATTTGAAGGATCCTTAGTTCTCGTTGTAGTGTAACGTACTGTCACTGTGTGCCACACTATAATAACACCACCGTTTTATAGTGTTGGTTATTTCATCGTAGGGTTTTGCTGATGTGTAAAGGGGACAATCCATACACTTTAGCTGAAGAGGGTTTTTGTTCCATTTTTTTTAACTTCAGCTGTTTGATATTTTTTTTAATATAGAATTAGTCTTGATAATCTGTTAAGTTTAATGTAGTGTTACTTACTGCTATATTACAAAAGATTTAGCATTTTAATTCAACTCTACGATGTGATTATTATCCAAACATCTTTCTTCTCTCACAACTGGGTAAGTCTTGACTACAGTAGAAATTTTGGAATATCACTTTATTCTTGAACTGATGGGTTAATAATGTCAGCTTTTAGGGAAATAAACACTTTGTGGATGTGTCTCCATCTACTGGAAAAATACTCAAAAAGACCTCCAGATTTTACCTATATATACAATCTCCTCTTTGCTGGCTGACGTGGCAACAATTTAAAAGCCACGGCTGGTATGTCTGTCACATATGGGTGGCGGATGGATGAGTCTCAGGTGGAGAGAGCAGGGCTGGAGGGGAGGGAGACACAGAGGGGACCAAGGGACATTCCTTCCAAAGTAAAGCGTGCAGAAGGGTCAGAGAAAGTGTGGCGATGCCTCTACGAACAACAAAAATCCCTCCTCTAGTTAAAGGAACATTTACAGGACTGGCAAAACAGATGGTGCATAAGTTAAAACTGTACAGGAGCAACTTACCTTCTGCAGCAATTTCGGCAAGACAGCTATTTCCGCGGTTGTTACTCTATCATTCAATCACAACATGCAATTACTATAGCAAACCTTCTGTCATATTGCACACGTTTTCACACTTGTCAGAGGAAAAGTCATAGATTAAACAATATGGTTTGAAGCACTGTTTAGTTATGAATTTCATAACTGTATTTTAATGCAAGACAGAAGTGTTGTGTTGAAGCAGATCTCAGAAGAGCAGGAACCAGGGGAATATGCTCAGGAAGAAAAACAAGTATCGTTGGCCATACAGATCACATTAGCACAAGCAGAAATTTCTCTGTGTTAATGCCTTTGCATTGGCCTGAAAACACAAAAATTTGAGTCACTGGATGTGCTGAACTCTCGCTGAAATCAATGAGAGCTTGGAGAAAAGGCAGAAAGATGAACTGGGGCCTCAACGCAAACATTTGCCTTTTTCTTTTATACAGTCCTTACTGTAGCACATGATGCACAACATTTCACTTATTTCTTAATTCTCTGAAGAGAATTTGAAAACAAGAAGTTGTAAAACCAGTCTTAAAACTTTACTGTCCACAGATGCAAGTTCTTAATTAAATTCATTTTCCTCACTGCTTTTGGTTTTTTTTTCCTAGCGTATGGGGTGGGTTTTTTTTCTTTTTTTTTTTTCCCCTCCTCTCCTCCCTTTGTATGCTATATTTGTTCTCCAGAACTGATATCTATTTGGCATACATAGCTTTTTAGATATATATATCTCCTGCTTTTGTCTCTCACGCTAAATGGTTTGCGTGAGTGATAAAGTATTAGTAATGCAAGTGGTTGTTCCTTCTAACGTTTCTTGAATAATAATGTGTCTCTGGTTTAGACCTTTTCATGTCTGTCTTGCCTTTAAAAAAAAAAAATTCAAAGCAACAGCACAAGGATCTCAATATGCTTTTTTTAAAAATGAAAAGGGCATCAGGGGGCAACTCAACCAGAAAAGACAAGAAAATCAAAGCGATAGCTGTATTTTTCTGTTCCATTTTGATTACCGTGTGCAGTTCTCTTCATTTGGGAAATACATATTCTAAAAAAAAAAAAAGGGAAATATATCTTTATGTCTTTTTTCCAGTTTTGCTGCTTTTATGGTTATGGTTTGGCTCAATGATCTGGAGGGTCTCTTCCAACCAAAATGATTCTATGATTCTATTTTTAAAATATACGTGCCAGTTATTTACATTCAAAACATTTGAAAATTGGAAGAATTTGACAAGGCATTGTTGTTTGAATCCAATACAAAAATGCGTCTGGATCATTATATTAAACAGGAGGACACAGAAAATTAAAGTCACACTTTCATTTAAAATCATTAACCTTTTATTTTTGCAGCAGCACCTATTGAAAGAATAAATGTCTGTAAGAGAATGAAAGCTTGAAGGTATTAGAGAAAATACACGTTTGGTTTTGGGTTGTTTTTTTTTCCTAACTTACATGTTGACCTTTCTTGCATTGACATCGAAGTTTTATTGAGACGTATCTTGACACATTTGCTGATGCCAAGTGAAGCATTATGCAGATTCATTCAACTTGGTAGAAACGCTGTTGGGGTTACTCAGAACGTGGAAATGTGTCTGCAAACCTGGACTGGCCTTTCTTCAGGCCTCCTCGCTTTCCGCGTGCCCCGCTGAGCACATTACCACTGATGTTTCCAAAACCTTTTTTCAACCAGTGTGTTGTTTTCCATTTTCTGAACCAACCTCACTGTACCAGGAATTGAGGCATCCAGAGTTGTTGACCTGTTTTTGGCAATACCGGTGCAGCTCGTTTGTGTCATTCGGGCGGCTGTTTGAAAGTGGAAAAAATAGCAGAAATAAGATTTGGGTTGCGGTTGAAGTTGAGGTTTTCTTGCTGCCCGCGATGGCTCCAAATCAAGGCACAGATGGTGATGAGGTTCCTGTAGCTGCTGCTCTTCTTGCACGGGCTCCAGCGATGCTGGGAGCAAGGAAGGGCCTTAGGGAAAATCGTGAAGTGGATCTGAAAGCAGATGTGCCACAGCTGTAAGGGAAGCGATGATGGAAGCGGTGAATTGCGGATGGGGTGGATGGCAGCAATCTGTCACCTGGGACCGAAAGGAAAAAGCTACAGTTGGGGTGACAGCAGAGAGTAAATAGGGAGGGGAAATGTACTGCATTGAGGGGCTTCACGATAGCCATAGAAACATCTGTAGAGACTGTGCCTGGAAACAGTAGAAAATAATTCAAACAATACAAATAATCTCCTTGGTCTTTAAAAAGAGTCTCAAGTTCCCTTTATCGTGATTTATGTTACCGGCCCTCCTCAACAGAATTACAGTCGCGTAATCCACAACTGCTGTTATTTATTCTGGCTAAAGAAGGCAATTTTGACTGTGATCTCCCTTGACATTTCCCAAGGTCTACTCCTGTCTCATACCTTTCATCATCATGTACTTCTTCAAGGCAATCAGCAGCTCCCTTACCTCTCTCAAAAAGCAGCACTCATTTCAGTCACTCACCCTGGACCAGAGTGACACAGACGGTGCAGGTGAGGGGAGATCAATTGCACAGCCCTGCTCCTCTTCACCTGGGGACGATCTTTGATGTGTTGACAAGGTTGGAATCCAAATAAGACGTTAACCCGCTCTGTCGCAGCGGCTAAGGTGGCGGGAAGGGAAGAAAATAGCCTCTTATTCAACAAGCTATCCTCCCTTTTTCATTTTACAATCTGTGTCAATGGCAGCTGGAACTATTAGACCCGCATTAAAGTTACGTATTACTTATATAAATGGGAGCTATAAATATCACAAATGATAAAGCTGAAATTGCACCAAGGTTCAGGAGACGGTATGTCTAAAACCTACAAAATTAAGGGCATTTAGAGGAAAGCCTCAACCTCCATCTGCCCTTAATTTACCTCATTATTCTTAGTTGTCAGAGAATTATCTCAATACTACGTTAATGTCATTTAATGGCTTTTTCTTGCAAGGTTGGCTCAAATCTGAATCAGACCACAGTAAAAGGTGCAGCAGTGTTTCTTTGGGTATGTTGGTTTAGGTGAAGCAGTAAGGACAGGCTAACCTCGTGTTAAGGATGAAGCAGTCAGCAAATGCTTTTAGAATCATAGAATGTCCTGAGATGGAAGGGACCCACAAGGATCGTCGAGTCCGACTCCTTGTTGCTGAACATCTCCTTTCAAATGTTTTCATATTAATGTAGTCTTGTGGGTTCTTCTTCCATTTTCTTTTAATTTGATGCTGTTACAAATGTAAAGGTAGTATTGATCTGTAGATGTGGATCAGGGCCCTAGACACCAAATCTGAGCTTAAGAATATGTTAGTAAGTGTAGCAACCTATATGCTGGAGATGCTAATGCTGCAGTAGGTATGTCCTCTCCTACCAGCCTGTGTGGGCTCAGACCAAGCTTGCAGTAATAATATTCGTGTCTTCTGAGCTCAGTGGATGTCTCAGCATTTATACCCCCTGGGGTGGCCTGTGCTGTGGCCAGCAGATCTGGTTTTCACAGCTGCTCTGCTGGAAATGAGACCAGTGCCCAAGAACTGGGGCTGTCGTGTGGTTCTTAATTAAGCCTTTTGAGAAACAGAGTGTGTTTGCTGGCCTGGAGGTGCCTGCTCAGTGCTGGCATGTGAGTATTTCTGTCTGGGGCAGGATTGTGCCAGACAGACCTTTTCCCGGACTGTTTTAGATTCTCTTTTGCCATCATACCCATGAGGCTGACTACCATAGATGACCTCATGAAGCTGGAGAAGTCCGGCCCATCATTTTTTATTAGAAGTGATTTTGTACTGAATCAATGGAAAGAATATTCCTGTGGTTAGGACTCAAGAGAACGAGAGTTCCTGAATGTGCTTTCTGGCAAACATGTATGATTTCCTGTGCTCAGGGAGAGATTTGTTTCACCTAAATTTAGCTCAGGTATCTAGCTTCACTCTGTACTCAGCAGTTCCCCATGAGTGCCATTCATCTGACCAGAATCAGCTGAATTACCCTCTTTATTAACTGTAGAGAGAACCTTAGACCAGAAGTCCAGCCTCAAAACGGCTTAAGTGAGATGAAGCTGGATCTTATCTTTCCTCTCTTAGCAGTGCTCACAGAAGATGAGGTCAGTGGATCCTACGGGGTGTTGTGAGTAGAAATTATGCTGGTGGGGGTGAGATGCCCAACCACCTCTGTGAAGGTGGCCTCTGAGGCTGAAGGATTGGAATCCATTAATAAACAGGTTTGTTTTCTTTTTTGAAGGATGATTAAACAGTATGATTAGTCTTCTGAAAATAGTCAATATCCTTCATTTTAAAAAGTAATAAGGGCTGTGCCTGTGGTGTTCTTGTGAAGGAAGTTGCGTGTTCAAGCTCTTCTTCACAAAACAATTAGATACTGGTAGTTCAGGGACTCCAGAGGCAAACGTAGAACTGCTCCATGCTCTGCGGTGCCGAGAGGCTGATGCCGTACAGGGTGCGTAGGTGAACGTCCTGTTCTCTTTTTGAAAAAGCCAAGGGGGGGTTGATTTCTTGCTCTTCGGCACGAAGGAAGCTCACAACTTTTCTCTACTGAGGTGAAAAACACCTAACAAATGTGGTTCAAAATCAGTTCATCATTCATTTCAAGCCTGTTTTGGCATGAGTTGGTGTAGAAAGGAAAAAAAAAAAAATCTGTGCTAGGTTCTCATTTGGTGTTTTATTCTTTCCTCATCGTCTGTGCTTTTGCTGCATTAACTGGTGTTTCAACTGCAATGGCTTCTCAACATCCTAGGCAGGGGCTGCCTTATAAACCCAGTTGTTATGTTTCTCTCCCTAGCTTTTTGCTGTGTGTGAGGCAGACTGAAAACTGTCCGAGCTGCTGGGAATAAGGGGTTGTGGTCAGTGGCACAGGGTCCAGCAGGAGGCCGGTCGCTGGTAGTGAACCCCAGGGACCAATAGTGGGGCTGGTACTTTTAAAGCTCTTCATTAGTGACTTAGATGATGGGGAAGAAAGCACCCCAGGGAGTATTCAGGCAATCCAAACCTGGGAGGAGAAGCTGATACACCAGACAGTCGTGCTGCCTTTCAGAGCTGCCCTGACAGGCTGGAGAATCGGGCAGAGGGGACCTCGTGAAGTTCAGCAGAGGGAAATGCAAGGTCCTGCGTCTGGCAAGGAATAGGCCCCAAGCACAAATACACGCTCGGGAGTGACCAGATGGAAAACAGAGGTCATCTTGGGGGGTCCCAGTGGGCAACAAGCTGCCCTTGAGCCAGCAACACATCCTTGAGGAGAAGAGGGCCACCGGGCTCCTGGGCGGCGTGAGGAAGACCATTGCCAGCAGGTGAAGGGAGATGATCCTTCCCCTCTACTCAGCTCTGGGCTCCCCGGTACAAGGGCGACGCGGACACGCTGAAGTGACTCCAGCGAAGGTCCACAAAGATGGTGAAGGGCTCGGACTGTGTTTCACAGAAGGAGGTGCTGAGAAGACTGTTCAGCCAGAAGAAGGCTCAGCAAAAGATGTTTTCAATGTGTATAAATGCCTGCTAAGTGGGAGTAAGCCTGAGCACCTCAGTGGACAAGAGGCAATGAGTACAAACCGAAAGAGAGGAAATCCATTTAAACATAAGAAATCGCTTATTTACTCTCAGGTTGGTCAAACAGCAGAACAGGTTGTCCACAGAGGTTGTGGGGTCTCCATCCTTGGAGATGCTCCAGCCCGACTGGCCACGGTCCTGGGTGACCAGCCTTGACCCAGTGGGTTAGACTGGGCAATCTCGAGTGCTTTCCAACCTCAGCTATTCTGCAGCTCTTGAAAACACACAAATTAATTTCTGAGGATTTCTAAATAGGAATGGTTTATGATTTTTTTAAAACGTGTGCCAAACTGCTAGTCCATAGTCCATAGTTCCCCTTTAATCTTTCATTCTAACTACAAATGTGCAGTTTAGAGGAAAAACAGACAACCCTCACCCCACAACTGAGTTTATACTTGGGGAAATCAAATAAATTATTTGATCAACTTTCAGTCCAGGTCTTTATCTAGGCAGTTAATTGAGCTATTGCTTTTAATTGCTGGAAGATAATAAATTTGAAAGTTTTAAAATACAAATTTGGTGAGATTCCCCAAGTAGTGAATCTTTTTAAGTTAATTCCGTACTACAGTGCTCTGCTATCTTGCATAATTCATTGTAGCAGCTGTTTTCAGTGTCTTCAAAAATCTATTTTAAATTCATATAAAGTTAGAATACACAGCTGCTAAAAATAATTTCTAAATCTTGGTGGTGATTCCTCATTATTTTTTCCACATTCTCACTGCTGAGTGAATGTTCTTTGGCTGAAATTTTTAATTATTTCAGTAAAAATTAAACAAAATTGTTGCTCGTGCAAAACGAGGCATGCGATTTGCCAATGAGAACGTCGTCACTTTTGTGGCCAAGACATCATCAAAGGAAGAGAATTCCCCACAGCCCCTTGATCTATGTAGTTTGGTTCACAGGAAATATTAAAGATGTTCTTCTGGCCCTTTTAACCTCTCAGGTGGCCTCTTTCAGTAACTGCCCTTTTGTATAAATAAACAGACTTAAAGAAAACCCACAGTCTTTATTGTAAATATTTATCTGGAACAGTCTTTAAGTGTAACCAGCAGGGAAGACTTGGGGAGATCCTGTAAAAAACTGTCCCGCATTTGTTTTGGTTTTCCGTGTTTTCTGAGTTGTGATGAAGTTCTCTACGGACTCGTTGCGTATTTTTGTTTCTTTTTTTAAATAAGAGTCCTTCGATCGGCTTTCAGCAGCTTTGCAACAGGTCCTGTCTCTCGGTAATCATTAGATGTTTATTTTAAATGGAGTTACTGCTGTGTATAATTTTTGTAAACCATTTGTCCTTCGATCGTGCAATATTAACTTACGTTTTTGTAAATGAAGGCACATAGAAAAGTCTTGAGCCGTGATATAGAAAGAACATCTCACATTGGGTCTGAGTCTGAACTTCAACTGCTTGACCAGTATTTTGTCAGCTATCAGCATCATTGGAGAACTCTCACATAGCTTGCACGTAAACTTTTAGGCCTGTAAAATAGCCAAATTGATGTTTTTACCAGAAAATTCCCCCCAGCTTGGTGTTTCTGGCCGTGCTGAACCGCTGGATGTTGTAGCTCGTGTTGTAGCTGGTGTGTGGATGAGGAGGCTGGTCTGGATGCCTAAAGGTTTGTGTGGGATCTGCTGTATTCAAGGGACTCATTTTTGAGGCAATAATTACTTTTGTATTCTTTACAGATAGATTAATAAACATGCTAATATGTTCTGTAATGAAAACCGAGTTTAAACGTTCTCATATTCAGTTCTTCCATTTATTTTTTCTCTTCATTTTCAATATAGAGAATTGCACTAGGGTTTTCTATTAATAAGGCTTCTTTGAAAGATAGTTATTTGCAAAATTTGTTGTTCATTAAATGACAATTGAGAGTGATGACAAATACAGAATTTATGATGGGAAACTGACTGGGAAATAACAGAAGTTTTTATTTTATTTTCCTTCCAAATAGCACTATAAGGATTTTTAAAAGGCAACAGGATAGTACAGTAGTTAGTGGTTTATGAAATTGTTTGTTTTATAAGTTTGATGTAGTAAAAGTAGTGAAACTTGGCTCTGAATGTTTGGTGTTACTAGTATCTTAAATATGTGTGTATGTACCCTGTTAATATTTTGTGCAGCTTAAGAGGTAAAAGTTTATATGTTTATTGCGCTTTTTAGAGTTAGGTGATGTTAGAGAGCATGTTGTTTTGAAAAGCATCTGAGGCACCCAATTTTTTTAGGAGTTTTGGCTGATGAACAAGGAGTGTCAGCATCGCTGATACTGAAGTTAGTTGATACACACTGCAAAAATGGTGCTATAACTGGGTTCAGACTGTTTAGGCTCACAGAAATTTAAGTTAGGCCAGACTAACAGCAAGGGGAAAGGAACAGTGATTTGCTGCTTCTCCTGGTGGTAACTCGTTGGTTAGTGCACTTACCTCCCTCTGCCTTCCTTGAGCTCTATAGATCTGTTGAGCTCCGTTTGTGGATGTGTAGCACAAGAGCCGGAGGAGATAATAGACTGAAAAGGGAGGATGGGAGTGCTGGGTGTTAATGCCATACAACTACCTACAACTACCTGAAAGGAGGTTGTAGCATGGAGGGGGTTGGTATCTTCTCCCAAGTAGCAAGTGGTAGGACGAGAGGAAATGGCCTCAAGTTGCACCAGGGGAGGTTTATATTGGATATTAGGAAACATTTCTTCACGGAAAGGGTTGTCAGACATTGGAACAGGCTGCCCAGGGAAGTGGTGGAGTCACCATCCCTGGGGGGCTTTAAAAGATGCATAGATGAGGTTCTTAGGGACGTGTTTTAGTGCCAGAGTGAGGTTATGGTTGGACTTGATGATCTTGAGTGTCTCTTCCAAACAAAACGATTCTATGCTCCTGTACTGATTCTGTGCTCCTGTACTATGCTGTGGGGATTGGGCCGCGCCAGGTCAGTGGTGGCTGGGGGCACCTGCTGTTAGGTTTGTGTGCACCAGCTCCCAGGGTGGGCATGGGTGATCTTGAAGGGTTTCCAGTGTTGAATCTCTCTGCTTGTGCATCAAAAATAAGGATTACAATGGGTCTGCAGCATATGCAACTGGTGGTTAAATGTCATTTGCTGCCACTAAAACAATGGAAAGGTTTTCTCGAAATTCAGCCAGGACCGTACCTTCTCTGCTGCTTCATATTCCAGCTTGACAAATGTAATTCACCTCCGAATGTCAGCAACACCTTGGGTGGGGTAAGGACTACAAAACGCACATTCCCAGCCGAACAAGGGAAGTGAAAAACACCTTATGTCAAACTACGCCGAGCTCTCTCCCATCTTCCCATTTCGTGGCTGAGGTCCTGTACGTTCCCTGCCTTTGTAGCACCTTGACCACAAGTTCCAAGTGATAAATGTGCACCACTATGTTCTCCTCCACACCTCTTCACCACCCGTTAGATTCAAACAATAAAACCTTGTTGTGAAAATAAATTATCCAAACAATTGATAACATTTAAATTACTTTAGCTGGTACTCAGTTTTCATAGTGTTGTGCCACAGTCTTGATAACAGCACTTTGTAATGCCGTGATGTACATGCCACAGCTTTTTGGTGTTGCATATTAGAAGATATTCGTAGCTTGCTATCTAAACATGTTTGTTGTGGGGTTTTTTGTTTGTTTTTGTGGCAGAAAGCATAGGCTTTAGGTGGTAAAGTATTTTTTGTTCTTAATGTGGACATGACAAGTCGTAGAGGTAGTTCCTGGACAAGGAAACCAGAACGTTATTAATCCATGGTGTTCTACAAAGTTATTACAAATATATATTTGCATTACAGTAAACTTTTTGAAAACATACGTGGGACCTTAAGGTGTGAAAATTTCTGTATTATACTTCAACTCTACCCAGCAGAGCTCATTCTAGCACAGGCAGCTTTACCCTGTAACCCTCTGCTTTACCTCTGCAGAGTCCCTCTGGCATTCGCCCCCATGAATCGCAGCAGAGCAGTGTTGTCTGGGCTGCTCTTAAACAAGCAATTTTCTCTCTGCCCACTCATCTGCCACTTCAGTTTGTGAGGCAATCACCAACCCTAAGACAAACAATCTCACCAAGGTGCTCGCTGTACTGTTTTTAAGACAAGATTGCCTACTGCTCAGAGGAACTCATCTTCCCACAATATTGTGGTTTAAACGAACATGGAAAACAAAAGCTTAGGTCCAGCTTTAAAAACAAGAAAATGAGGCAACTCGTGAGCACGGTTTGGCTGAGTTTTGGGGCAGGTCCATGAGTGGCAGGAGTGGGTTGTTCTCCTCCTGTTGATGGAAGGCTTCCAGCATCTGCCTGTCTGACATGGAGAATTTGTGGAGCTTTGGGTCTTTCTTTAGTCTGGGCATTAGTGCCTCTGCAATTTATTAATCCTGCTAAGGTGCTGTAGAGACAGTCTTTCAAAGTGGTAGGCGAGTTAATTTGTTTCGATCCATAAAGTTGACTGCATATCATTTTCTTGGCCGCTATGGAAAATGCAATACTCAAAGCCAAGACCCGGGGCAACGTCCCACTCGCTGGCAAATAGGAGGCAGAAGGTCAGAAAGCGAGGCTGTGGGTGGGTAACTCCCTACAATGTCAAGGGGATAGAGGCAAACAGTTCAGGAGCTTCTACTTGCAATTTTAGTAAAAATAAAGACTTTTTGAAAAGTTCGAGAGTTCCTGAAGATGCGGTGATGAAAGCTGCATGAAGGAATGGCCCTCAAAGGAAAGGGTCCGTCTGCTTTCTTGAGGCGATGCAGTGAAATCAGAGGAAGCTCAAGTTTGTGTTTGGTATTATTTTTGTCTGCTGTATTATCTGCTGGATGAAAAGTACTTGCCTTGAATGGGGCTTGGTTGTGGCAGAAACGACACTGGGATGCTGGTGCAGAATGCTGAGCACTTAATTTGAAGAAAGTCCTTGCTCTGTGGTAGCAATTATTAGGACTGCAGTAGGAGGTATCTGGTCATGTAGACATAGCAATTGTATTCATCTAATGTAGAACAGTTAATATGTTGCAGCTCAGTGTGAACTAGAACCCCTTGTTGTAGACAAGCCCTTAAGTATTTAAATACTCAGGTCCCTCTTATTGAAATGTCTTAGAGTCCAACTTGGCCTCCACATGGTGACTATTGTGAATTTTCCTCATGGAACTGCATTACGTTTCATCCTAATTAGCACTGCTGCTGTAGCCTTTGTGAAGAAACATTAGATTAAAAAGTACCAGAGGCTGAGCGAGTTGCCCACATCCTCTCCTACAGGAATTAAATCACTTACAGTATTCACACAGCTGATTTAATTTGGTCTTTTTCTCTAGATGATGGCAGCAGCGTGGTAGGAAGCTCTTGCTTTTATTACTCGTGTTCTACTCCAGAGCTGTGTCTGTTTTAGGGTAGCATTTCTTATTAGTCCCGAAGTACAAAAAAACCACGCTACTTCAGTAGCAAAGAACTTGAAGGTTAGTCAATAGTAGATACTGGCCACAAACTAAGATGAGAAACGCTTTATTGTGGAAATAGGAATGAACGTGTCCTACTGTGAAATTGATTTTTTTATTGAAATCATGTATATAATTAAGATATTATGCACAGAAAAGGTTAGAAACCTTAATGTCTTTTGTCCATAAGCCAAATATTGTAGTATGTTGATAATCCATGCTGTGAGTTCCCCATTACTGCTCTGCCAGTAATTTCAACCTGACATCGAGACTAAATTGTCTCCCTAGGAGCCAAGGAGAAACACAGTTGATATGTGATCTCAGGCATGGACCTTCCTTGAATGAATAAAAGCACTGTCGCATTTTACGAAATTACATCTGCTGTGATCGTGTCTGAATGAGGGGAGACGGCAGAGCTCATCTAAGTTATGGCACAGGCCGGTGTTCAGAAGGAGCTTGATGGGATTTTACACACTCTTGTAGCTCCGTTCAGATATGCTGCAGGTACATGACAGAAACTGAAAGCAAGGTAATGATTATGATGTGTCTACACAGTAATTTTAAAGCAGGTATTAAGAAACAGGCACAACACACAAATTGCTAGCTAAAGCTTGCTAAACAGCCTCAGAGCAGTGCGTTCTGTGAATGAAGATGAACGAATGTGACAAGCATCTGACGTGCAGTGCTGAAGATGCGGTTGTCTCATCTTCTCTTCCCTGAGCAAAGCTGAAAAGCAAGCCCGGTCCCCTGGAGCCTGCAGGTTTTCCTTGGGGCCCTTGGCCCCAGCTGCCGTGCGAGGTCTTGATGGTGTTTGCAGGGCCTGTCCCGTGGTGCAGCAGCCGGTCTTGTAGATCCCTTTGAGACGGCCATCAGGGCTTGCAGTAGATGCATCTTGCTTGGATGCTGTATCACCTAGATACAGCACCCAGATACCCTTTGCTTTGTGCGGATGCTAAATCCACAGCAACATGGGGCTCTGGGCTGCCCGGGGGCTGCAGAACCTCCCAGCCCGTGGTCCCGCAGGTGGGTGGCGATCTGAAGTCCTTGGCGGTGGTTCTGCTGCCCATGGGCACCGTGTGGTGTTGCCCAAGGAGCTGCAGGATTGATGGGGTTTCAGAGGTGCTGCAGGGCTGTTTCTCCTTGCCCGAAGTTGTATGGCAGGTGAGAGAGGGAACCTTGAATACTCTGTTACTTGTTGCCTGTGGCCGATAAGAGCATCTATCTCCTGTGCTGTAACTCAACTTGTGGAAAAGAATGGAAAACTTAACACTTGTTTGGAGCAATTATCTCTTAACACATGAAACTTCAACAGTGGGGAATGTTAAAATCTGTTGCTTAACGGGACAAAAATCCTCCTTTATGCCTCTCTCTCATTGCTGGAGCATCTCTCGCCACCTCATCCTGAGCTCTGCAACTGTGTCTGTTGGTTTGGTTTCATTCCTTTTTTTTTTTTACCCCTCCCCACTCCGTTCCTCATTTCCTTAAAGAGCTGATTCGTTGTGATTTATTAGGTACAAACTACAAAGCTAAGTATTTTTCAGGATGTAAGTTGTAGCAGTTGTGAGAAGGAACGAGACTATAATTCTCCCCCGCTTTATTTTACTTAGGTATTTTCAGAGGGGAGGGGAGGATATATTTTTCCATTAGACCTCTCCTTTCTTAATCACCATTCCCTAATTAATTCCCTGGTTAAATATAAAGCAAGCATTAGCTTTGAATAATGTTTTCCTGTGTGATTAAGTAAAGAAGAATTCCTTTCTTTTGTATGGTGACTCATCGCCAGGGGATCTGGAGGGGTGGATATTTGAGCCTTTGGTCCCAGGTGCTCAGGTACCTTTGAGCTGTGTTTGCTGTCAGTGCAGAGGTGAGAGGTAAAGGTGATATCACGTATCAACGGCACACAAAAGAAAATCGTCTCTCTTGTGAAACCGTGTACGGCTTTGGTTTCTCCTGGTGGAAAACTGACTCTGCCTCACGGAAATGCAAATCTCTAGACGGCGCGTATGACTCGGAGGAACGTAAATTGTCGGGGCTTTTTTTCCTGGCACCGTGTCTATAGCCATCTTTTGTTGCGTATCGCTTTTTCTTCGGTGTCCAAGCTGACCCAAAAATGTGCCCTTTCTTTTCGGCCGGCACTTTCCAGCTCCTCTCCCCCCCATTTGCAAGCCTTCCACTGGTACCAGTGCAGCTGTGTGGAGTCACACCGCAAACCACATGTCTGAAAGAGCTGAGCTTAAAAATGAAAGGCTCTGAAAAGAAAAAAAAGCGGAGGTTATAGTGAACAAGGGCATGGCAAAGAGGCAGGGGAGGGCAGGCCAGGTTTTAAGCGGGCCAAGTTTATTTTACTACTGAAGAAACATTGTCGAACTCTATCCAGAGAACATGACCTTTTTCTTTTTTTTTCCCCTACTGTACTACCTTATGGTGTTAATTTTTAGCTCATGGTAATAATTTTTAGCTCAAAAGGCAGTTTTAATAATGATTCTGGGTTCAAGTGTTGCTCATAGCTCAAGATGAGAAAAAGAATGTAGCTTTATTAACATGGCAGCAAGGAAAACATATGGAATATGTTTCATATAATGACATGAAAATGCCCGTGAATTGAATGCCGTAACAGTGAAGGCTACAACGTGTAATCTCTGGGTGTTGAAAAACAGGCATTTGGTTTTGAAGCCTTTGGTTTTGATAAAAATTTTGGCAAACAGAAATCTCACTGATTTTTTTTTTCTTTTATTTGTTTTACAGGCATTTCCCTGTATTTCGACGGGAATTTATGGTAAGTAAGACCTTAGATGTCACTTATTGCTTACTTGGTTTTTCCCATTATTACGGTTTTAAACAGCGATATTTCGTATCAGATGTCTCGTCAGTCATTTTGCCTTGGGAATCTATTTATACTGTGTTAAATAACAGGCACAAAGCAGTTGACTAGGACTAGATACCCATGTGCTGATAAATGCGATGCTGTTGTGCAGCCCTTGGCGCAACCATCAGCCCGTGAATTGAGGCCCATAACTGCAATTACATTTCTGCGGCTCCGATAACTCTTAAACACAATCCTGTGGCTTCAAGAGGGAAAAATTAGGTTTTTGGCAACATTTTCCATCCAGAAGGCAAGCAAGCAAGACTCCTCAATGCCCAAGACTGGGGGAAGAGTGTGTTTTCCTCAAGCAAACGTGCTAGAATAACATGAAATAGTCTTAGCTCCCTTGAGATGTGCTTCCACGTTTTTAGTTTAATTAATTTAAATGCAAATTAATACCGCCTGAAGAACTTGGAGGGGAAAGGGTTATTATAAAAGTTTGTCGCTTGCTTTGTTTGTAATCTTAAGAAAATCCGTCTCTATATCAGCTGCTTTTTGGTTGACATTGTGGAAGAAGTGGGCATGATATTTGAAGGAAGAAAGAGACAAGCTGTTCAATATTTAGAAAAATATATGGAGAAATTTATGAGAAGACAAGCAAGTTGGCAAAAATATCGTTTAAAAATAATGTAGGCTGATTTTTCTTTCGTTTAAGCTCAGTGAATGCATACAAATGGTAGCAGGTTGGATTACTTGTACTATTTAGGGGTTTTGGAGAAACAAGCTAAGCAGCAATAAATTTAAATAAACCCACATAGTATGGCATAGGTGCTGATGCGTGAAAATAACACAGAGTAACTTTTGGTTAAGTTAATTTTAGTTTTGACTAATCAGAAGCTACAGATGGAAGAGAAAAAAGTGACAGGAGTATTTAGGCTTGTTTCTTCTTTTTCAAGGCCCTCTTATTTAAGATTGATTGTTTAATGAGTGTAAATCTGAATTAGGCTTCAGAAGGTAGAATCTGGATTACTTGGGGTGCTGTATCCCTTTCTGTGCAAACTGCACTTTCATTATTGCAAAAGAACATGCAGATGCTGTTTCCACAAACACTCGAAATCACTGAATGTGAATCCAGTTTCAGATAAAACTCTGCCTTGGTCCTCAGTTCAGGGCCACCTCTTGACATTTGAGGGGGGCTCTGCTTTTTATTTCTGGACCCTTTGGCTTTAACTTTTGATCTTTAAATGCATAGATGCGTTTTTGTTATTAGTTTACGAAACCAGACAAGACATGGTGTAAGTGTATGGAAAAAACTAGTAAGCGGAATGTACAAATAATAATAGTTCGTTTTATTTTTAGAATTGGCCTGGTTAATAGGAAAAGGTCTCAGCGGGTGAGGAATATGGTTTCCTGAAGTGGGTAAAGAGAGTTGGAAAGGATCTCTGGTAGGAATCTTGGGTTTTCCTGAGGTAGCAGATGCTTTTCTTGAAAGCTGTGGCATTACTGAAACATGATCTAGCATGGCAGATGCTGTTTCAGTAATTGTTTGCTGTCTTCACCTTTGGAAATGAATTGAGGCACGTTTCTGCTAAAAGACTCTGGTTTTCTGAGGCTGCTTTGGTTGGTTGTTTGGTTTGGGAATACAGTCTCTTAATTGATTTTACTGTTTACGTTTTAATAAATATTTTCTATTCCTCAATGGAAAAAATACCTTCTTTTCAGGCTGTTAGACATAGTGCCTGAGAGCAGTAATTAAACAGGCAGCCCTGCATCAGGCTTCAGATGTCAATATTTTCAGTAGTGGTTGATAGCAGTTGCTGTGCTAAAATTACACTGTGTGATGTGTTTGCGGTGTAAAGCACCCCCCAAACCCATAAAGCTACGCTTTCATCTCTGTGACTTCGTTGGGTTTTTCCCCTCTATACATGCACATTCCTTTAGATAAAGTCAGTGTCTAGACAAGCAAGTGGATAAACTTCATTCCTGGTGGCTTGGCTGATTAGTATTGCTTTACGTATCACGCAGTTAACACTGCGCTATCCCAATAAAATGTTATTGAGGGAACATAAAGCCTTGATTTCTCACCTCGGATCCATCCAAACAAGCACTGTCCCTTCAGAAACCCTTGGCTGAGAACTGAGTTTCACCTCCGAATGGAAGTGGACAAATTTGCAGGAGATAAACTTGAGTGTGTCCAATTTAAGAATCCGGTTTGCGTTCTGCTCCGAATTCTTGTAAATGCTTAGGTTGCTTCCCTGTTCGTTACGATGAGGAGAGAGTAGTCGCACTTCTCCGGAGAGCAATCTTTCCCTGTTTGCATCAGCGCAGAGCGCTTCTTTTCTCCCATAAAAAGGAAACTGGGAAAAAACCAAGCAAGTTTTGGCTGAGGGCAGATTGCTTTTCACGAGGAGGGTGTTGGATAGAGGAAAGTTCTGCCTTTCCTCCCCAAACACTTTGCTGATGTTTCGTCTCCACCCATAGTGCTGTGGATGTTCCAGCTGAAATGAGTTAGAGCCCCAAGAAGGCCAATTGCCATTAAGGCACCGTGCCAGGGGTCAAAACTTCGATTTTAATGTGCTCCTATTTAAAGAGCGCTGGCAACAATCTCATTCATGAGGGATCTTTGTTTTACAAGTCTGCTAACTTCAAACGAGGGATTACATCTTTAAAAAAATTAGGTAGAAAGCAACCGATGCTGAATGCTTGCAAGGACTGCAAAACAATTAAGGGTCTACCCACAGGCACTGTGGAAAGAAAGAGGTGTTATCTTGTCCCAAGAGATCCCTGTCACCTCTAATACGCTTGTAAATGGAAAATCAGTCTAAGAAAGCAAAGGTTGTGAAGACTCGTATCCCCATGGATCCTTGGGTTACTCTTGTCTGATGCAATAAATGCTTTTCTTTATATCAAGAGCATGAAGTTTCACAAACAAAACCGCTGCCGGAGGAGCACGGAGGACGCGCATCGCTCCCATGGCGCCGGATCCTCAGTAGCCATTCAGTAATACTCAAACATAAGTGAGAGTGCAGCCTCAGCCTTATCATGGCTTTTCTGTAGGCCAACTGGATTTTTAGGGATTTTCTTACATATTGTCTCTTTTCCATTTTTTTTCAAAGCAATTTTGCTATCTTTATAGAAAAACAAAAAATGGAGGGGGGAAATGTGAGAAAAATAAATCTCCAGACAAATCTGTGGTCCAGAGGGCAGAATGTATTATTTTAGGCTGTAGAATATCAGATTTTCACCCTTATACGCACTGAATCACTGTTTACACATCAACTTTTCCCATTATCACCATCTTGTTATGTCTGAGGTACTGTCAGAAGGAAAAGGAGAAAAAGGTGACTTTCTTCAGTAGATTTCATGGGAGAACACCTCATTATCATGTCTTTAAGAAGCTATCCACAAATTGTGGTGTTTGCAGCCTGCAAAGTGAGCAAGGCTGTCTGGTATGGCGCTACAAACCTTACGAGCTGCAAAATTAAAACAAGGCTCTGCAGATGGGTATGAGAAGACAGGAATATTCATATTTGTCACAGTGCTCTGTTCAGAGATAATTATGGGGTGGACTGCATATGGAAGGAGTTGAAAATGTTATGGTCTATGCACACCTATTTGTTACCCTCTTTTATTTTCCGGTAATGTAGGGTTTGGCTTCCATTCCTGGATACTTAAGTTGGCAACATAAGCTGCTCTCTGGCAACATAAGCCATTTAAATGTTATTTTAGAGTTAAGGGAGGGGGGAAAAAAAAGAGAAAGAGAGGGGGGAAGATAAAACTTTAAGAGAAATCTCCAGCTGGTATTTGGTTTTGCTTCTATATCAGTGTAGCTGTACATTTTACTTGAGCTTGACTTTCACTAAATATATCATCTGTCCTTTCTGAGAAGAATGATTATGGCAGCTCTTGGGTTTTGTTATGAATGTATATTTGAGTTTCTTTTAAAAACACAGAGAAAGGGAAAGAAAAAGACCAAAAGCCATAAAAATGCAGAATATCTGCGGTGATTTAGGCAGTGAAAACTCACAGATTCACCACATTTTAAACACCTTTATTACGTTGGCGTAAGACTTGTTTCTTTTAGAATCAGGCCACTTGTGCTTACTTGTAGCTTTTGGCCTGATCATGGCAAAACATTGCAAAGTTAAATTTATTACGTGTTGCTAAAGGGAAGTCTGAAAAGCAAGCTTAGAAAGTAAGAAAGGAGAAAAAAAATAAATAAAGTATGCAGTGTGTGTAGGAATTAGAAGCATATAACGTGTTCTCAGGGCAGGATGCAGGGGGTTATCAGGGATCCCCTGTGCTGCTTTGGCTGTATCGCGGGAGAGATGTCCCCTGGTCTAGCGCCAGCTCGTGTCGCACTTGTCCTGACCCCCAGCGCATCCTCCTCCGTGGCCAAGGAGCGATTCATCCTGCCCATGCACAGAGGCCTGGGAGCGCATCCACCAGCTCTTCTCCCCGTGAGGTGATCCCGGAGAGATTACAACAAGGGATTAACTGCCAGGTGCGCCACGGGAGGGTTAGAAAAGCCCTCTGAAAACCTGAGTCGGAAGGCTAAAGCAAATGTTTTCAAAGGCAGAATAAATTCCTGACGCAGGGAGAAAGGTTGAAGCAATCTATTTCCGTCGTTCTCATCTGTTTCTTCTCGTTTTCTGTTGCCGTTTTGTTCTGAAGATACGTATTTCTTTCACGAGCAATTCTAATAAGGGCCGTGCTGTCTTCTTTCCAAGGAAGGAGTTAGCTGCGAATTTTTCAGAGCCACTATACTCAAATCTGTAATAAGTAACCGTGAAGCAGTCTTTTATTTATCTCCAGTTGGTGTTTTGAGTCCCTGTGGACATCACAATGGCCCGGTGCTGTACGTGATCATCAGCATTGTGGTGTCAATTAGGGTGATCTGGGAAAATTTGTGTTATCATAACAATTCTTTGTGATGGAGAAAAAAAAGAATCCAGTAGATGACATAAGGAAAGTTCCCATTAAGAAGATTGTCTCTTATTACTGCGCCAGTTTTTTAACCTGATCAGCAGCTCCTCATCCCTCAACTCAGACTGCATCAATTTTTTTGATGCTACTGTGTGGTTTTAAAAGCCATTTTTTGAAACTCTTTGGGAAGTTAATTTTATTTTGTTATTTACTCCATAATTTGTGTAATGTAATATTTTAGTGAGAATGAAGAGGGAACTCATTTTTTTGTCACTGCTTTTGGGACTGATCACCAGTTAACTGAGATTATTATTAAAATTAATAATAGTAACAGCTATGAAATGACTATTATAATAGTCAAGTAATCCTAGAAATGTAATTACTACTTGTATAAAAATTTGTTGCATGCATTATTTAACAGTGTTCTTATTTCAGACAGTGTAGTGTCCATGATACTAATTGGTCTCTCTGCATATTTTAAATACTAAAAAAAAATATTACTGGAAAGTGTAAATTGATGAACTCTCAACAGTCTAAAATTAACATTCATATGACATATTTAGCAAGGAGAACCTCAGACTTGATTCCAGACAAGAGACTTAATAAGCTCTCTTTTTTTTTCAGTGGAAATTGGCGTTTTCTGGATATTGTAGTTAGACTATCTAGAGTTTTATCTATTCCGAAGTTCTTGCTGACTGGTCCAACTTTCAGCATTTCCCTTGAGTACTAGAGGACAAATTCTGTCCTTCATTAAAATGGCATTTAGTGACTGTCCTTAAAAATTGCCCTTTGGAAGCTGAGACTGGTGAACACTGAATGCTCGGTTGCCTTACGGCCTTGCTTTTTGTCTTTTCTGTTTGCTTTTTGGGAAGAGATAGGCTATGTAGTTACTTCTTTTCTTTTAAAACCGGCAGAAGCAAGAACAACTTAAGGCTTTGTGAAGTCTGGAAAGCCTGGCTCCTTTGTTAGGCTCACTGCTCTGGGTTTATATTTGCAGATATTAATTGCCCCCTTCAATCCTGCAACTTCTGCCCACGCTCTTTTTGGTTCTACTCTGCGAGAAATAATAGTTTGTGTGCTCTCTTGCTCTTATTTCGGTGTGGCTTACATCTTGAAGCTCCCAGCAAGGTTCATGGCTAGTTGCTTTTGCACTGAGTTTTATGAATATCTGCAGACTGTTGAAGAAAAGCCAGTAACGTCTTCAAAGGCATCAAAACCACATTGCGCTTCGGGCGCTTTCCCCGTATTTCCTTTCACTTTTCGTATTTTTCTTTCCAGGCAAACTATTCTGCTAAGTCTAAAAGAGTTGGAAAAGATCTCTGGTATTCAGAAAACGTGTTGCTGATATCGCAGACAGGGCTGCAGCTGGTCAGATACGATGTTTGTTTTGGTATTTGTGGTTTTCCATTCAAAGAGTTAAGAATGTCTCAATTACCACGATGCAAGTAAAAACTCTTTATTGTTATATACCAACAGTATCGCTTAATTCCCTCTTCTAAATTTTCCTGGCTGATTTCAACGAGATAATATTACGTGTTTGTTCTATGGCTTTACAATCAGGAAAAGCTAAAGCTCTTTGACGCTAGTTTATCAAGCAATGAATTTAAATAAGAAAATATAGATGTATGGACCTTGTCCTGGAGACATTACATTAACGTGATACATGAAGTATAAATTACTTCCTGCTAAAAGGCCCAGTTATCACAATCCAAACTTTTTCTTTGATGTAATCTTGCCCTTTCCCCCAGAAAACAGCGTGTCTCTAAAACGAAACCTGGAGCCCAGTCTGTTAGTGAATTACACTGTTTGTGTTGGCACGACTGGAACGTACCCCAGCACCGCGGAAGAATCCAGCAGCGGAAGGAGACCCAAGTTCAAAATTATGTGGTTTCACTTTATTTAGCTTTAAATATATAGAGAGGAAAGAACTGGGCCAGGATAGCTTACAAATTACTGACTTGAAGAGCTAAGAAGCTACTATCAACTAGTGTAATCGTTTGGATACCTGTTCATATAGTTAAATCAACCAGTTAAGTGTGTATAATTGCTATTCATGACTACTTCTCTACATTTATAGTTCAAGTCAGCATTCAGAAGCAAAGATGTGTTCTCTTAGGGTTCTCTGAGGCCCTGATTAACCTCATCCGAGTTTGAAATGGTTCTTGCTTTGAGCAGAAGGTTGGACCAGATGATCTCCGACCCTTAGCCCTTCCAACCCGAGTTCTTCTGTGATTCCAAGCTTGTTACATTTTCTTTTTTTCTTCTTTGACAAGTGAGATTTTTCTCAGGGAATCATACAATTACTTCAGGTTCCTTGGTGAGATCTCTTCAGGTGCAGGTTTTCTTTGCAAAAGGAGAACACTGTTGTGTCTTTTAACCATGTTCATGATTAAATGTAGTGTGACAACTTAGTAATAATAAGAACATATTTTTCATGCCTTCCCCATTTCTACAGAAAATGTTGTCTACGAAGTATGTTACCTCTGAGCTTTAAACACATTGTAAAAAGACAATTTAATGGCTTAAGTCAAATTTCATGATGCAACCGAGCTTCCTTGAAAGAAGGAACTTAATATAAAATCAATCTAGTTAAAGAAGAATATGTGTCATTTTGACAGCTGTAAGACTCCGGGGTTTGAAAATTTGCACTAAAGCTGATGTGTGTTGTATTAGTAGCGATTTAATTTACCCATGTGCTGTGGCCTAACTAGTCTTGTATGTAATCTTAGTTATACAACACAAATTCTTTATATTTTAGCTGCTAGAAAATGATCTAAGAAGGGCCTGGGGTAAGATGTTTAGTGCTACATCATCACCCCCAAGCATTTTAATACTGTGCAGTTGTATTTTCTGATGTTTACAAATGAAAACTGTTAAGTGTATTCAGTTAATACTGAATTCCACTCACAGCTTAAAACTTACTTTGTAAGAACAGAATAGTCAATCTGTGCTTGTGTGTCCTTAGGAAGCTTTTAAAAACAACAGGACACTAAATTTTACTAGGAATAAGACTTGCGGTGAGACACGTATCAGTTAGTTTTGCCACAAAGGTATTAGCTATATCAAAAATGAACTTGTGTCACTGCGTTAGACAGTGAATGCCTTAGGAAAACAGCTCCTCTTTTTCATTGTTTCCTTATTTCCAGTGCACAGTGATAGGTCTGGCCACAAAATATTGTGGAGCTGCCTCTTATTTGTCCTATTTTTTTGTTCTCCATAGCATACATTGTCTCTTACTGTGTATTTATACAGTGTCTATCGTAATGGTCCTGTTCAGTGTTGGAGACCCATAAATAGTACTTCAATACAAATACAGAAAGTCACAACGTACATAAATTTACATTACGAAGGTCATTTCTCATTCATATGTTTGGTGTCTGAAGGTCACGTCAAGAAGCGTGGAAGGAGGAGTATGTGTGAGAATATTGGGGATTTTAGGTGGCCCGTGAAAGGTAAAAATGCAGTGCTGTTAGTGCACGTGCTTTCTCCTGAAATGAAAGATCAACAGAATAGACTTGCTCTGCTGAGTCTCACTGAAGTACCTGAAAGGCAATTTAAGGGTGTCTCTGCCTCCAAGGGTCGCTCGCTGTGTTGTCCTGTTTTCTGCATCTTTGTTAGGCAGGAATGCTGCCGTATATCATTGGAAACAGCAGCTGCCGCTGAGGCAGAAGAACAGCGAAGTGGGATGATTTAGTGGAATGAATGACTAACCGTGTTCCCAAGCCAGGATCCTGTTTATAAGCCGTATTCTGCAGCTCTGCAGGCCGCAGGTCTTGGTGCCGGTTGTGTTAATGGAAGGCGGCCTTAGGCCTGGGAGAGAGTTGTGCCTTTTGTCTTCAGAATGTACCTGGACCCATTGTGTGTCGCTGACTGTTGGAAGCACATTCACCTCTCTTCTCTCTGAAGATGTGATACCCAAGACAATAGTCTAAAATAACAGTCAATTACAGCAATAAAAGCAAGTATCTATTGCAGTGGTCTGAATTTTCTTGAAGTAAAAGGGATTTTTTTTTTTTTTTTAACTGACTTTCTAAGGTACTAGAAAGTTAAATTTGTACATGTGCTTTGAATTTATGCAACTTGACTAATTTGCTGGCGGTTATATCAGTGCGTAAAATGAATTGCATGCATGCATTGTTGGGACTCGGGCTTTATTTCTCAAATGCCGTATTAATAATTCTTAATACAACAACATCAGGTCATTGTGGAATTGTTTCCTATTCCATTAATCTATCAGAGTGTGATTATGCAATTCAGACTAGTTGTCTATATCAATGAAATATTAAGCAGCTTGTGAGAACGCGGGAGGTTTACTGCAGAGGAAACGCAGAAAGAGTCAAAATTTACTTTTCTGTGAAAACCGTTCAGGAGAACGTTTGAATGCTTTTAAGAGCTTCTGTGCAGAGCAGAATCGTTACTGGTTTTGTTTACTCTGGTAATGATATACCTATTAAATTCCCCTTCAGGCTTACTCAGGGTGAGATGTTCAGAAACAAACGTGCACCGTGTTGAAGAGTGTTAAGTCAGAAGTTCAGTGTGTCTTAACAAGGCGACTACAAAAATAAATGCGGATGGCCTTTTTGTGTACCTGCCAGGCCGGCAGGATAGAAGTCAACCATTTACCAAAGAGCTAGTCAGAGTGGGGATGGGAAAAGTCACCTTCTGCTTTAAAATACACTTTGGGTCAGGTTTCTGCTCAATAGAGCTGAATTCAGTTTATTTCTGAGCTGTCACTGCTGCAGAATAGCACCGGATCGAGGGGTATTCTGTGAGAAGACTAACTGTAATTGGCAATCCATTTCTTCATTTCCATGCAATAGCCAGCCTTGACAAATTAATCACAATCAAATACAGGCTGCGGGAAGGGGGCGACCTGTGTAGCACAGAAGAAAAATGAGTCCTCAGGCCGGCCTGACAGACTAATCTTTCAATTCACCACGTTAGACCGGACGGGAGGACTTGTTGGTGCGCCTGTCACCGGCACCACCCATAAACAAACTGTTCGCTCTTGGCGCGAGGGTTTGGCGGGTGTGATAAAGGTTATTGAGTGCCACCCGGCACCTCGTCCATCACCGCTGTGGGATGAGGGTCGGCGAGATTAGTCCTGAGGAGGAAGAGTCGCTGTTCTGTGGCTTACAAGACTGCTGGAGAGGGCACAACCTAAATTATGTCGTGAGGAGTGATGTTGTGTCCGATCCCATAGGAACCCAAATGGCTCCTGGGTTTGGGTGGATGTGTTACGGGTGCGGCACAAGGAGCTTGCGACAGCGGTGATTATTGCTAACGGGTCTGAGCAATGATAACTGCTCGGTGAAGTAGTCCTAGGGAGTTGGACCTAGGCTGGTTCCTGATACAAAGGAAAAAGCAGCAGCCTAAAGAACTGATTTACTCTGTCAACTATGGAAAAAACCTTGAGATCTTCCAGTAGATGTTTTAGTTAGCTTTCTTCTTATGTATTTCTTGGGATGGTGCAGAAAGTGTGTGGCTTCTAGGGTTACATTTGGAATAGGAGACTTTATTTTAACGGACTTAATAATAATGTTCTTTATACTATCTACTGCTACGGTTTTAGGTTTTTATCTGGTAGCTAAGAAGGAAACAGAGCTAAAATTCATGCTGGAGTAAGTCAATGTACGTTGGTTTCAGAGAAGCTATGGTGATTTGCACGAGCTGTGAAATATTCCATTGAATTTAGAGGAATAGATCTAGTTTCTTGTAATTTACCCTGTTCGCTTTGACTTGATTGACTTCAGCAGAGGAGAGATCTGGTCCAACGTATCGTACCTTTCTTATAATGCTCATTTTAGGCAGAGAAGACTTTGTTATCTTTTCCTTGAAAGAGTATCTCGCCCCTTGGAAGGAACATTATTGTCTGATTTCTAAACGATTTGTGTCTCTCTCTCTTTTTATTCCTTTCAATGTATTACTCATATATGAAAGAGTGGAGTGCTTGCTTTCCTATATATTACTAGATGATAAACCGTATCTGTCATTTTCCAATTTAGTTTTGGACAATGCAGCGTATCACTCTTTTTTTCCCTTTCCCTTCTCTCTGTGATGTTTGAAAGAACCCTTTAAAAGAAATAATGTAGGAAACTATTTATAGGGTAATAATTTACTGTATATCGTTCTGTGGCAGGGGAAGACTTTCTGTCCCCTCCTGTTTTCATTTTTCTCTGGAATAAGAACATTAAACCTTCACTTTCAGGGAGCTGGAAGTATCCCGTATGGAAAATACCATCTTTCATCACACATTGTGAGTTGTTCTGTCAAAAAACCCAAAGTTTGGTTTTCCTAGTCAGACTGAGTAGCGTTTAGAGGTCGCTTGTTGAGGAAGGTCCTGTTCAATGTGAGCAACGTTGTGCTGATCCTGCCCGGGAAGGGCCCGGTTCAGCCATCACTGAGCTAAATAAGCGCCAAGATAAATGTCAGCACGTTGTTCCAGCTGGCACCCATCTAGCCTGTTTTCTGCATCCATTTTCCTGTTTCTCAGTTTTTATGATCAAAAGCATATTTAGAAATGGAGAAGCTGACAGTGTCAGCTGTTGGGCATTCTGATGAGAAAAATACAGAATAGGAAGATGTAGGACCTAATCTTAAAAAACCAGTTGCATCCTCAGGATAAGAGTAAACGGACTGTTCCAGCGTGTGGTGCGTAGTTTAAGCTTTATGTACCAGTTCATTATCCAATGTTGGAAAAAATGAGTATCAGTTTTATGCAGAATGCAGATCAGTGTAAATTGCCCGGTGTAGGCTGTGAGCTGTAGAGAGTGCAATCATAATAGCTTTTCAACTGATGCAGTTTTATGGCTTCAGAACGTGGATCATTTTCTTATGTCTTTAATTACTGTAAAGTAGTTACACTTGTGTCCATAATAGGTGCTAAACATTATGCCACTGATAGGTTTTTAACCATTCTTTTTGCTGTGGCTAGTAAACAAAATATAGCAGACAATTATGAGTCCAAAACATTTTTTTTAGCCAAGTGCCATTAGGAACATTGCTGCTCTAAGACCTGCAGCGTTTTGAGCTGGTTTTGCTAGCTAATTGTAGTCTTCTGGGGTTTTTTTGGTGGTGTGTTTGTTTGTTTGGGGTTTGTTGTTGTTTGGGTATTTTTGGTGTGTGTTTTGTTTTTTTCTGCCTTTAGGAAAGAGAGAAAAGAACAATTCAGTTGCTAAGCAGGCATTGCTTCAAGAGAAGATGGTTTTTGTCCCTTTTAGAAAAAGAAAACCTAGCTCCCAAATGAGAAAGAAAGAAAAGATACTGCATTTTCCATAGCGTTGAATATAATATAGAAGAAAACAGTGATGCTACATTTACATGCTGACCATGCTGGTCAGTGACCTGGGAATCTTCTATTTTATTTTGCTCTCGACTTCATAAGTTGTAATTTACTAGTTTTCAGTAAAGCAGTAGTTCGCTGATGTATAGTGGGCTCTTGGCAAAGGAAGATGTGAGATTCAAAGGTCCCTTCTAATGGAGGCTGCCAGCCCTGGTGCAGGTAACGAGGGTGCACATTGGCAATGCTTCTGTGGTGTGCCTAATGAGGATTTCAAGTTGTAGAACCTTATACGAGTCTCTCTATTGTGTGGCCCGATTAATGAATTGTCAACATTGTATTGAATATAGGTCATCAGAAGCAGCGATTGTATTTACCATACCTGGCAACCGAGAATTGGAGAATATACAGCTGGCAAACTGAATGTACAAGAATATCTAGCTGGTTAACTTATGTGCGAACACAAGGTTTTATCCACTCCCCATGTATATTTTCAGTTGCTGTTTTTCAGAATTGTGCCCAAGTGACATGGAAATACTTAACTCCTCTACAGTTGAATTTCTGTAATAATGCCAACGTATTCAAAATTGTCTCGCCAAGGGCAGTCAGCGATGTTCTAGTTGTGGTATTTTGTGCATTCAGTGGTAAAGAATTCACTTACAAATCCTTTCTTAGCTTGTTTCGTGTTTTCAAGATTTCTTTTCCTAGTGGTTGACCTTCTTCTGAGTTTCCCATCTTGATTACTTGGCATTTTGCTGACCTTAACTAAGCTGAACAATTTCTGAAAAGGAATAGATAGAAATGTTTCTCCATCAGCACTTAAGCCAATAAAACATAGGCTTGTAGTTCATAAACATATATTATGTTTAAATTACATATGATTTCAAGAAATTATATACTTAAAAAAATAGATTGGATAATGAATTACGTTTACGTAATAGACCAATTTACACAAATTATTGAAGTTTCACAGTATCAGAGCTTCCAGCTAGGAAGAGGTCACCTTGATATTTGCACTGAATATATTTCAGCCTTGGCTCCACATTTTATCATTCTTGGTGTCTTAAGTTTTCTCTTACCTCCACAATTTTTTTTAATCTACTTATTTTTATTATTTGTTTTTATGACTCTTGCTGTCAACATATTTCACTGGTTTTCTACTTACTAAACAAAATGGGCTCTGCCTGAATTTCATGTGTAGTCTTAATTTTGTAACTTTTAATGTATGATCTCTGCTATTTAGGTTACTCTGTATTTATTGCCTTTTTTTTTTTTCCACTGCCTACTAAATACATAATTGTCTGTGGATCTCTAAATTATAAGGCTCCTTTCTAGCCCTAAAATGTCAGAACTGATGATGAAACTCTCTTCCTCTTCCTTTTCCTTCACAACAAATCTAAATATCCACTTAGTAAACTACTAAGAAGTGATGATGTGCTTCAATCCAACCCTGAATTATATGTCTATAATTTTCAGTGCTTAAGACAGTAGCTTCATATTAATACGCTTTGGATGCAGTTATTTAAAGATATATATATATAAAATATATATTAGTTTCGTAGATCTAACTAGAAAAGTATAACTAGAATTGCAACCCTAAACCACCAAAATACTACTTTGATTGTTTGTTAACAAGCTCTTAAACTGGTCTCAGCGTCATGAGTACCCTCATGCCTTAATTTTCCATTCTCTGCCTTTTTTTTTTAATAATTTTTTTTTCCGCATGTTATCGTGACTTCGTTTTGCAGTCTTTCAGATTGCGTGTTTTGGTGAAAGAAAAATAAAATAAGCAGAATATTTTTAATGACGTATTTAATGGTGCTGCTGGAACCGGCGTGGGGTGCCCGGGACATGGCGGCGCCTCCATCGCTGCACACAATGCAAGAGCGAAAACTGAGCCACAGGCCGGGAAATACCGTGAAGTTTTGTTTTAATTTAGACACGTGCATTGCCACCTCGTCTGTGAGCGCGTCAGTGGGAGGAAGAGAGTTTGTGAAATGCGTTTTATTCAGTTTTAAAGCGCAAAGCCGGGAAGAGGCCATTTCCTTCCTCGAGGGGTGAGGCCTGTGAGGAGAGCTGAGGTAAAAATATCAATAAATCTGCCTGAATTGCCCTGGTTTCTCTAGATGATGTTCCACGCAGTGATAATTTTCCCCCATCCATGCAGGTGTATGTGTTGGGTTTGTTTTTTGGGTTTTTTCCTGGTTTCTGTCCCCGGAGATGTGAGGAAGACTAGGTAATTTGCTGCAATAATCCTGGCCCGAGTCAATATTGCCGTGGTATTTTTCACAATTTGCAGCTGTCGTGTTAATGCAAGCTATCTCAAATGTAATGCTGTATATAGAGAGGACCCTTTGATCTGATAAAATTAATGGAAATCACATTAGCTGAAGCTGCTCGGCGAGCTCGACTCTAACGCTTACATTTGGTTTTGATTATGTAAAAAGCTCTTTTGAACTGACCTACTTTCTTTTCACGTTTCCTCCTAATTAAAGACCTTTTATTTTCCCCGGTTTGCTTCATTGCTTAATAATCAATGAGGTCTCTCCGTCCGATAAATTCAAATGCTTTCCCGTATGCCTGCGCTAACCTACCTGAGACGCCGTGTTTCTGAGGGATTAGTTGTGTAGGCCCTGGTGATCTGCCCCAAAAGTGTCATTTTTTTCCCCAGATGTGACGTGGGTCGTCTCACGCTGAGCACACGCACAAGGTAAATGTAATAAAGTTCTGCATTAAACCACCCCTTTTTCTGCCACATGGGCGACATTTACAAGGAAATTGAGGTGGGAGGTAAATTTTCACTTAAAGACTTGAGAGGCCTGTTTTTTTTAAGTGGAGGTCTTTAAAGCTCTCTTTTCAGACAGGTGGGAAGAAATTTACGTTTAAATTGTCCAGATCAGCTTCTTATTTGTACTGGGTTGTTTGACAAAAGAAATTTTGTAGTCTTCCATATCCCCTTCGCTGCTTGATCTAACCAACCATAGCACGGGCTTCTTCTTTTCAAATATGGGCATTGCTTCTGATTACAGCAATTGTAATTTGCATTGGCATTTCGCTTTGAATGTTGTTCAAAATTACATGGGAACCATGTTTGTTTGCCCTTTTTTTTTTTTTTTATTTTCCCCCTGAAGAATGGCCCCTCACAAAATGAAATAATTTTACTTTAAAGCCCTATTTACCGATGATGGTCTAACCAGAAATGTTGACGTTTGTTAACCTTTCTAAACATTAGGAATTTCCATTACCTAATAAAGCTGAACGTGTTTGCTTGTATAATGATTTTTTTTTTAAAGTAAATGAAAAAGACACAACTTCTGAGAATATATACTGAAAATACTATTTAAAACAAATGTTAATAAGACCTAAAGTTCATATCAAGACTAAATTGGATTTGGATTTGTGGGATTGGAAGTGCCATTAACTAGTTATTTAATTTCATTTTTGATTGAAGTATGCAAGACTCAGTAAACGCATAATTGTGAGTGAAATGCAAATTAGTGATATTAGCAGAAATCATATTTGTTTTTTAAATACTCGTTTGACAATTAAACCTGCGATCTTTTGATGCACCGGAGAACCTGATGAGATCTGGATCTGTTGATCAAGGACTGTTGTTGGGTTTAAAATGCAGCTGATGCTCGGGGCTGATTGTCAGTCAACAGAAGTGTTGCAATAAGGGAGTGCTAACACAGGTCTATATATAATCAGCATGTGAGTGAATGAGCCGTTAAAAACAGAAAAAAGGCAGGAGACTCCACGTTTTCCAAGAGATTATGATATTTTTGTATTTTTACTCGTTAGTTGTTTGTTCTATACTCTTCAGCACGAGGACTTGCTAAGAGCATCAGAAGGATGAGATGCACAGTTGTAACCAGTCAAGTTTGCTGAATCTGGGTTTTAAATTTCAAGCTCCTTGCTTTAAACCAGTTTTCCTGTTAATTCTAATCATGTTTCTCCTTTTGTGTATATTTCTGTGATATGAGGTAACAGAAAAGCAGAAAGATTTTTTTCAGTGCAGCATTGGGAGGAAGCGTAGGAGAGCTGTTGGTGTCTTCCATGTACTTTTTGTTCACAAAGTTGCTGCAATACAGCCTGAAATGGAGTTATCTAGAGTAGATTGACTGGTTGCTCAGATATACGGTAGCGTAAAATCAAATAAAGCACACTGTGACCCTTGCTGGGCAAAAAGAAGGGAATACATTTTCCAGCAGAGCTCATGTCTTGTCAGGCAAATGACTTCTACAGAAATGAAGCAACATCTGGGCAAGGAGGAAAAAAACGCTTCCTCTTAAAAAATGAATGCATGAAACGTTGAGGCTGTGCAGTGATGTGCTAATTCAAACATCCTGCACAAGCGCTTGTTTTAGCAGTGTTCACGTAGTAGTGAAGTAGTATGAAGTGCCCTGCTGTATAGTGAAGAACTGAAGCCATTAAGCCTTGAAAATAAAACGCGCCCCCTTCTCAGTCCCTCCAAAATGTACTGGCATTTTTGAACTCCAGATTAACTGGAAATATTTCAGTCTTGAGCTGTTGTAGGTTTCCTGAATACAATAGCTGCTGGTCTGTGTGACCCTTCAGCATGGTTTATCACTGCCTGAGGCAAGAATGGAAAACAAAAATAAAATCCGCAGTAAATAATACACACAAACCAGGAATCAATAATGTATTTGTTAAAAAGCATGAAGTAGATTAAATATTCCTTGCACAGTATCTTGCTTTATCACCCAACCTGCACTATAACTTTTTTCATACGTCTCTTGGGGGAGAAAGATAAAAGAACATCTTTGTTTCCCTTTATTTATTTTTTTTTCTTCACAAGGAGTTTCACAATGTATTTTCGGCTGATTTTCTTTATGTGCTCTTAGGAAATCTTACATTTCCCTTAGAGAGGAGATAAGACTTGTGCTTCAGTAGAAATAATGTCAGATGGTTTTGTTTGTTCTTGTGCGCGTATGGCCTTCACCAAGTACTCTGTTGGTTTTAGATAATCCAGCCAGGTCTTTGGGTTGCATCTGTCAGAGCAATTGAATGTGGCGGAAGAGATTTAAAGCACAGCGTTGGGCTGGCAGTGCTGGCTGTTTTCTTTATGTGACTTTGTATTTTTGTCCGTTGCCTGTGTGTGTTTTATTCCTCTGAAGTTTCCCAGGCTTTCTATACTGTCTTCTCCCTTCATTTTGCTGTGGAAGCTTGTTTCCCCTCATGTCCCTTATATACATGCATGTGTGTTCCCAAGTCCTTCTATTTGTAATTTCTGTCACAACGTGCTGCCTGTTCTAGTTGAAATACCGAGAGCTCCAGCGAAGCCAGCAGCCCTGATATTGTCTCTACCAGATTCAGCCGTTCTCCCCAAAACCCTGCACCCCATCTTGCAGCAAGAGGTCTTGTGCTCCCTCCCTCTCCTCCTTCTCACCCCCCAAAACCTGCTGCACTTCAGGGCTCTTTCCTGGCTCCCGCTGTCTGCACAAAGACCCCGGCAGCAAGGAGAAGAAAGAACCTCTCCTAACAACTTCTCTCCATGCCCAGACTGTAGTGGCAGGTGCATTAGGAGGCATCAGGGACTCCAGCGAGGAGGGGCACGTCGAGAATGTCTCAAGTTCAGGCAAGGCTTCAATTAGAGTTTGCAATCAATTGCAAGATGGCATTTCCAAAGGGAAACGGGCTCTGCGAGATCCAGGATCGTTACTTGATTCCTGTTGCTGAAGAGCACATCTCTGGATGTTTAGGCTTCGCTCAGTGCTTAGCAGCACTGCATGTCAAGGAAGGCCTGGGGTAGTGTCAGTAAAGGGTAAGCATCGCTGCAATGGAACACTTTTCTAGAAAAACTACCAATTTTAGGTGGAATTCAGAGAGTATGGGTGGGGTAGGGTGGTTGTTTGTTTTTTATCTCTGGCAGCATTAGCATGGCACTTCGGGAAAGTAGGATTGATTCTCTACACATTGCTTCAGTGGAGAACAACAAGGCGTTTTTATTTAAATCGGTGGGTAGCATAAATGTTTAACCTTGTTGGAATTGTAACTGCAATGAAGCCAATATCCCATTGCTGTTCAATTCAGTGTATGATGGGAGATTTCACAGTTGACTAGTGCTTTACACTTTGTTTCAAATTACTTTTGCTGTATTATGTTGCCACCCTGAAGAAACAACTTGCTTGCTATATAGGGATAAGTTGAAGAGGAAATAGTCTGCATTAAGGAGCTCATGTACACGTTGAAACCTCTTTCAATTCACATTTCTCTGTACAACGCTTGTTTCTGGAATAGCAGTTCTGGATATGGTGTGTAGCGTGTTTTAAGAAGAATGATGTACTTGAGCTCATGAACAGCTGCATACATGTGTCTGAACAGCTGTGCAATTTACGCAAACATTGCATATACACTCTCATAGGTAGATTTTGTAATTGCAAAACTGCCTGTGTATCTTCCGTTTGCATTTGCATTGTGTATACGTTCACTTACCATATGAGAACGTTAATTGCCAGAGTAGTGAGATCTCTTCCCTTTCAGTCTTGCGGTGGTCTCTTCCTGCCGTTTCCCCTGTTATGCTCAGCTTGAAGCCTCAATGTTCCACGTGGGCATTAGAAATACCCTGACAGATAAAAAATCTCTATCGTGTAGCACAGCAAACAGCACAGCTCTGAAGCAGTGTGCTTCCCAGAGACTCTCTGAGCATCGCTTGCTATATTTTTTTTACAGGACTGTTAGAGAACCCATTTATCCATGATGTGGTCCCCCTGCAAGCATACTCCCTGTAAATGCTGGAAAAAGAGTGAAACCAAAGTCCTGACTTCCAATACAAATCTACTGACTGCTGCAGAAAAAGGAAACTCTTGCAAATAGGCAGAATCCCGGTATAATGTGTCTTGCGATAAGGTACTCATAGGGAAGCTTATTCCTCTTCAGCAGCCCAAGTATAAATGCATTTTGGTCGAACTTTTTTCTTGTTTTGTTGTTTCTTGGGGGTTGTTTTTGTCTGGTTGGTTGGTTTGTGGTTTTTTTTTAATTTTATTTTTTTCCTCTTTTTTATTTTTCTTTTATTTCCTTCCCCTTCTCCCTTTTTCTCCCAACACTAACAAATATCAAACAGCTTGGTAAACTCAAAATCTAGTTTTTCTTTAATGGAATCCTAAGACCTTGTTAGCACAAGCCTCTTACCACATGACCTAAATTCTTGTAGTACATGCCTGCATTCAGCTGACACTTTTAAGACAATGGCATGGCAGGCATTTTCCTGATGATGCCGGTGTAGTAGATTGTGAAGTGAAACATGGTATGATACTGCGTGTTTCGGGGAAACAGCATTGACGTGGATTTTCTTGCATCTCACCCACCTCCTTGTAACTGACTTCTCTTACTCCATTGCATTTCTGTGAATGAAGATGGGCTCTCCATCATTTCAATGCTCTCCCTGCTTTCTGTCACTGCATCATAGCAGAGAGACATTCTGTTTCCTTAGTTGCTAGATGCTTATTTTGGGTTTATTTATTAACCATCTTCTACCAGCTGCCTCTTTATCATCTCAGCGATTGAAGGCAATTGGCAATCATTCTTTGGGAACTCTATATATTTTCCTGTTGCAGGTGAATTTCTTCACTCAAGGAGAATGAAAAGGAACGTTCCTTGCTTGAGAGGAATTGAGAGACATATAATCATTCCTTCAGAAGAATGGTTTTGTTTATGCATTTTGAAAATTTCTTGTTTTCTGTTGATGTTTTATATGCATGGTAATTAATTAGCGTGGTCTGTAAGGGATCCAGTGAATATGTAAAGCTTTGTTACTTGGCGTGACTGGGGTAACAGAAAGGTTGCTGGCTTTTCACAGTCCTTAATTTCACTGTCTTTCGGAGAGTTACTCCTTGAGTGGACAGCAAATAAGGCTTTTTCTGGCTGAATGAGTTCAATAAGGCAAGGTAGGTTATTTAGCAGAAGATTCATGACTCTTCTCTTGGGTCTTCAATGCAGCTGATCCAACGGAGGGCACTTTCTTTCCAGGTTGCGAGTGTCCACAAAAATGATCAAGCTAGCAACTCGCCAGCTTGTTTATCCAATCACCATGGGACCATGGTTATTTAAAAAAGGGAGAGAGGGTGGCAGAGAAAAAAAAGCTCAAAAATAGCAGCAGCCTAAGCTTGTTGGTAGGATGCTGCCCTCAGTGCTTCTAAACAGACCAGATTTACCATGGTAGTGGGAATCAACCTAGCATGAGTGAACTCGTTTTGACTACTAAAATATTTCTTTGACAAGATGATTATATGGGATCGGTTGCAAGATTACAGTTTCACAACTGAAGGACAAGTGAATGTATCGAGTAACCCCACCTCGGGCATGCAGGGCTGTGCATCTCATTTGTTTTCTTTTATTGTCATAAAGTGATAAGGCTCAAGTGTTATGATTAGTGTGTTGTCAATAGCTAGTCTTGACCTCCGTGACCATAATGAAGTGCAGTTATTCACATGTCTGATGTGATTCAGAAAGCATTGTGTAGTACCAGTAATAATATTGGGTTGCAGAATATATATGGAATAAAGGCTTAGTGCTTCTTTTTTTTTTCTTTTTTTTTTAAAACAAACCTGAGAAACGTCTTTATTTCCCACACCATCTGGTGCTCCTGATTCCCACATAGCAAACTTGATGCATGATGGAAATACCCTGTCACACTGACTGCAGAGAGGGCCTTTGGTACCCTTCCACAGCTTAAAATGTGACTGTTGAGCTACTATTTGAAGAGCTTTCTTTATATATTATTAAACATCATTGACAATTAGAAAAACTAAATAAATGCAAGTTATTACATTTTGACAGTCATGTTGATTAAACAATGGGACTTGGGTTTGATTTTTAGAACATGGGAACAGTCTGTGAACTGTTGCATCTTGATATATGCACAATCATGGCAGTGTCGATATTTTTCTGAGAAAGTATGAGAAACACATAATGAGTATTTGTGTTGATGTGCATTTGGTTCTTTTCATGATTTGCTTCAAAATGAAACCATTAAAACTGGCAAATAAGAATATTAAGATTGTGATGAGTCTTTCAGAAACCATCGAGAAGAGAGCATATTTTAAATGAATAAAAACCTGCCTAGCATTTAGGCTGTGCTAACAACAAAAAAAAAGATGCAGACTTTTTCTTTTTTTTACCAGGATGAGTTGATTTACGGAAAACATTAGGCATCTCAGTTAAGCTGACAAATTATAACACCCTGCAGCTACTGAGTGATTTTCTGGATTGACATCTGCTTTTTACTATTATAACTTAACCAATACAATCTGTTATCATCATCTTCAGCTATGTCATATTAAAGGTTGACTATTTAGTACTTAGGTTTTGTTAATGGGCTCTTCTTGGGGAGGTGGCATTACCTGATGGTAAGTTTGACATTTTAATAAGGTACAGCTTTGGATTGAGCATAGTAAAAGAGACAGTTAAAGCTACCAGCATCCCCATACAATTTGGGAGTTGCTTAAATAGATTTCTATTATTTTTCTCTCACAAAATCCTTCTTGCACTGTTATTCATCGAAAAACTTGTAGTATATCCTTTTCAGATACCACACAGACAAATTAGGCGTACAGTAACAGACACAATAGTGTGAATGTTTCTCTGCTAAATCCCCCAAGCACCAGAGGCTGAGCATTTACACTGGAGTTTCTAACAATGGGGAATTGATCGCAGATTTTCTGTATATTGATGAGACAGGGGGCCTCGTGTTCTCACCAGTTGCTTTCCAGGGAATAAACACAACATATAAGGGCAATTTCAACATGCATCTCTATAGTTACTATTTTTTCTCAATTCTCCTCCACACTCTCCTCCTCCAAAACAGCACGTTTATTTAATATCAAATATTTTTAAATAATCCTGCCGGACCTTATCATGCCTCCTCTGGAAAATGATGACCATGATGACTGTGAGAACTTGCACAGCTGGTTTCAGCAGCTGTTTCTCAGGTCAGTGTTGTAATTCCCAGGAATAAGGTGGTAAAGTCCTGGAAAGAGGTACAGAAGCTCTTTAGTTTGAAGCTTTCATAGGCTGTCACGGTGGGTAATACCTGTGCAAGGACACACCAAAAGCAGCGGAGTTCAGATGAAGTGTGTTTTATGTGGTGGTAGTAAGGTGGGATTTTTGTAGTAAGGAGTATGAAGTAATAGTAATTCATCATAGTGAGTGAATGCAGTAGTATATACATCTGTTAGTAACACGCAGAGAGGAGGAGGCGAAGTTTCGAAGTTCAGCTGTAGCTTTGATTGGTGCTGGTACCCAAGTCAGTGTTAAAGCTGGCAGTCGCTGTTCCAAGGTGCAACAAAGGCAGCTGTCCTGTCTAGAGTGACGTTTTAGCTGTGAAGCAACTGGGCAAAGATGTGAAACCTTTCCTAGCAGTTTCTTGTTGGAGTGGAATCGGCCGGAGTAACGATGAGGTCTCAATATGAGTATGATCGTTCTCCTTTATTCACTGTTCTAGCAGAGTATGTATAGGTTTACAGCAGAAACATGCATAGCAACAATATTGTAATTGGTCAGCTTTTACTGATTACACACAATACCCCCCTCACTTATTGGGTGAAGTCCTTTGTCCATGCGGTCTAACGAATATTCCCTCATCCTCTTTTGTAGTTAAGCTCCCAAATTCTTTTGTGATTACGGAGCTCTCTTTCTTCCTCCTTTCTGATGTTCAAAGAAACTTCAAGGGCACCACTCACAGGCTTCTTCGCCTGCTTCACGTCCTGGGTTGCTCACCGTGGTCAGATCATGCCCTTTATTCCTCAAAAATTCCTCCGCAGTTTCCAAGCAAATTTTGGAGTAACAAGCGTTTCTGGAGACACAGCTGCGATACAGCTGGGACAAGCACGTGGAGATGATCGATACCGACATTCTTTGCAGAGTTGTTAGTGTTGAATGAGCAGAGCCAAGCTCAGCCTGGCCATGCATGCACATGGGACCTCTCTTTCATCCTCCATGTTTTTTAAACCGTGCAGGACTTTCTGCACAGCCTCCTTCCTGCTGACTTAGCAGGCTTGCACCCACTGTGCCCTCAGCTCTAATCAATAAAACCGTACTGTAAAGGAAGGCTCCTGAAGTGAGTGAGGCGTGAGAGACGGTGGCTGCTGGCTTCTAGGATTTGCTGTACTTAAGAGCTGGGAGTAGATCCTGGTGATCGATGGCGAGACGTGGTCAGCGGGCGCTGCGAAATGCACGGGCTGCGGTGGAGCTGCCGCTTGCTGAAGCAGCTCTTCGGGAACCCGCCGTTTCTCTGGTGTAGCGAGGCTTGCTGTGCCACAATGTCAGCTTGGCCACTGAAGGGTGGAGGAAGCCCGGCCCGCGTTAGAGGCCTGTGTGGGTAGTTAGGCACTTCACCCGTCCGTGATGTGCAGCCTGCCAACCCTCCTTTGTTCTCCAGCCCAATGAACCCAGTGAAGTCCTTCGGAGGCACCGCTTGCCTCTACCGTACGGCTAACGCTTCTTCGCCTTTCTGTGCCCTTGTCCTTTTCAGTATTCTGGAGGAGCACTCACTGCAGTAACATGGGCCAGTGTCACTCTTATTACTTTACCCGTTTTATCTTTTGTGAAATTGAGCCTTTAGCCAGAATTGCCTGAGCTGCTGCTCCAGCAGCCGGTTAACTGTGAGCCTCCTCGAGCTCATTTCTCTCCAGTAATTTGATTCCCACGTGCTCGCTGAGATTGCTTTGTGGCCAAAAAGAAAGCGTGGAAGGGGGATGGGTGCGTGTATGGGAGCTGGCCAGAAGTGGTACGGCCACACAAAACATGGCTTAGAGATAAAAACCACGCCAAAATGTGTTTAAAATATCCCATCTCACTTTATCTCCCTTTAACCCAGTCCTATAAAACAACACGTTTTCCTGTTCAAGAATGGAAGACACAGGGCCCTTTGTACTGGTGCAGGGTACGGAACAGGAGGCTAAGTTCCATCCTGCTTCTGCATAAAGCTAATAAGGTAATCCTTTCATTAAAATTACCAGAAATGTGTGTAAAATACTCATTAGATTTTTTTTTTTTTTTTGGTAACTCGTCATAAAAGTATTTCAAGACATTTTCTGAAATCACACACAGAATTCAAGGCTTTTTATTTGGATTGCTGAGCTATTTCCTTTGTATTGTGGTTACTTATGAGTAACTGAACACCAGTTTTCTAGATAAGCTTCTATTTAAGATTGATTAGTATGGCAGGAGTTTTCTAAATAATGCCGAATTTATGGAAAGATTCTATAAAATTGCCAGTGCTTTATCACAGTTTTGGGTAAACACCCTGCTGCAAGGAAGTGAAAAACAAGCCTGAAAAGTGAATCTTGCTGGAGGGAGAATTGTTCTGAAAATAAACCATTCAGTACATAAACAATGGTGTATCAGTTGTCTGAAATACGCATTTCTCCCTCTGCATGGAGTTCATTTTATGTCCAGGCAGATCTACCACACTCAGGATGTGGAATTTCTATGTTACGAAGTCTTGGTCTGCTAGATAGGATATTACTAATTTAAGCAGATGGTCTGCTTAAAGATATGTTATTTTCTATGATGAAAATGAGGCTGTTGAAAGTCCCTGCTTTGAGCTTCGTTAGTGTTCATTAGTTTGTGTCATGAGACATATGCTTTGATAAGATCAGCAGCATTATTAAATGTCATAAGAATGTATTTACCCAATGGCAGTGGAAGTATCCACAGTAACACTTGTAGGCTTTTAGCTAATTTTCCATCTCAGACCTGGGGGAAAAAAAAAAAAAAAAAAAAAAAAGATTTAAAAACATTCTTTATGGAGAAATGTATGAAAAGGAAGCACATGCTAAATGTCAGTGTTACTCAGACATTGGCTATTTTACGTGCTACTCTTGCTAGATAGTTGTCATCTATCACTTTGAAACAGGACACGTGCTGCTGGACAAAATCTTTGCGGAGTCCAGTTACAGGGAGGAATGTTTTGGGGATGCGACTCAGGGTGGAGGGATTTTGTTCCTTTTTGGGTGTTTTCCTCTAATCTAGCAGGGCACAAGTTCTGACAAAGGGTTAAAGAAGGTACGAGTTTGGAGGTTAATGTGCCAGGTCAAAAAGCTGGATACATCTACTAACGTTTGCAGTGTCTGCGTTTTAGTTTATGGTGCGAGGGGTGATGTATGATGTAAAAAATGCTATATGTACACAGCTGTATGCCGAATTTCATGACTGTTTCTGTCTAGCCCCGTTGCTTGATTGTGCACTGCGCCTGCAGCTCCACCTCTTCAAAGACTGTTCTATTAATCTAACCTACTGAGAGCTATTCATACAGCTTATGGGTTTTTATTTTTAAATCCTCACAAAAATGATTTGCTGCCCTCAAGTTAGGAATTTAAAGGAAAATTAAATTAAGGCTGCCTAAGTAATGAAAGCATCTTTAGATTTGATAGATAGAGACCATCAAAGCAAATGCCTGTATCCTTGAAAAGATTTTTGATATTGTTTAGTGCTGGGGGGAGTTACTGTTGCTAGTATATCATGCAGTATCAGACCTTAAATTCATACGCTTATGCTTCATGAATTCCTTAACTTCCAAAGTTGCTAATTATATTTTAGGTCATAAATTAGGAGATTTCTAACTCAAACATTTCTATCCTTATACGGCCTATGGCATTAGGGTCATAGTGTTGTATAGTTTTGCTGACAGATGGATTAAAGAAAGAAAGCCTTAGGAAAGCCCTCAGGGCTTGAAAAATGTCTGACTTTTTTCTTGCATGCCATGAAATGTAAGCCTAGTATTTGTTACTGTGATATATTGTGTTATATTGTTGCCTGCCTAGTATGACACGTGTATAGCTCTCTATTGTTTCTACTTTTCTTGAGCTGTGGAGTTTTCTTAAAGTTTAAAACAAAACAAACAAACAAAAAACCCAATAAAAAGTGACAGACCCTATTTACAATTTGCTTGACTCAGGAAAAAAAAAAGTAATTGTTGTCATCTAAAACCTTTATACAAATCTGTGAAGAAATAAGTTGGCCAACTGTAATCCCAAAATAGTCCAAAAAATATTAAAAAATAATCCAGATTTTTGGTTTGCTATATGTGTGGAAAAATGTGCGCCTTTTATTTATCTCTCGTTTCTTCTGGTTTTAGGTTTTCCAAATGAGCCCGCTGCTGTCATTGCCCTTAACACTGCTAAGGAATGGTTAAGCAAGAATTACAATGAGGTATGGAATAACATATAAATTTCCCAAATGGTCTTTGATTCCGAAATGCTGAAAAGAGTAAACGTATGCTTGTGCCTTGAAGTCTTTTACTATTTATTATTTAGTCTAAGACAAAGGAAATCAGGTCGGGACAATATAGCTGGGGAAAGATTGTTATATTTAAAAGCGACACTGGAGTTGAAGGGAAATACCTTTGTTTGAAACCATACTGTGCGTTTCCTGTGCATTGTAATTTTTCCTGGCAAAGCAAAAGACTATTCTCTTCCTAAGCTCTTTCTGAGCGTCAGAGGTTTTGTGTAATAAGGAGGAGATCCTTGGAAAGGAAATGTATATTGCAGTTGTCAGTGGTAAGAGCCACCAAAGGTCAATGGTGTTCCAGGGGTCACTTTACTGTAAAGAGCAGTATGGTAGTATTTTCTTTTTTCTTTTTTTTTTTCCTGTCTATTTGCTTATAGTTGAGTATGTGTTTTCCCTGTAATGCTCACTAAATACGTGCACAACTGTGGATTTTTAACAGGACTGGTGGTCTTCCAGTGACAACATGATGGTGATTATTTTTACAAGACAAAAAAATGCTTTCAACAGAATGATCTGCATATCTCCCCTTTCTAAGTGTTTGTCTTTCTCTGGTTTGAGTTGTTAGCAGGCTGATAGTTCCTAGTGTTGAATTGGAGAAATGCAACAGAGAAGTGGCAGAACAAATAAAAGAATCATGATGTCCTAAACTGGAGATATGCCTGTTTCCTCGTAATGACAGCCATCAGATTTCAGACAGCTAGAGTTGTTCAGTAGTTTTGTCTGAAGATATTTAACAAAGTGTCTAGTGGAGAAGTACTGGATACGGGGACATAATTAGTAGTATTTTTCCTCCAGCCATATATTCAGGGGGCCTTTTTTGTCGAGAGGGTGTTGCACGTGAGGGTATGCGTTTAGCAGTTTTACGTGCTTTGTTTTGGTTTTTACCGACTTCGAATTGGAAGGAAACACTATGTTGAGATTTGAATGGTTAAATCGAGGTTTTCAAACCCGATTTCTGAAAGGTGGACCAAGGAGCGCGTATGTGTTTGGACGCTGGTTCTTTGTGGCGCTGAGCTCTTGGTAGCTTCCCGTGACTTAGGGATCCAAGCAGTGGAGCGGGGGTTTTGGATGGACAATCTTCATTAGCAGTACAGATGCCGAAGAGTCGCCAGCCAAGCTCCAGGCTTATGTTTTGGGGAGTCTGCTCTGTTAGTGTGTAATTTTAACCTTTGAGTGGAAGGCTAGAACCTCTATGTTTGTGCTGCTTTGACATCCTATGATTTCTCTGAGTTGCATTTTTACCACATAATTTAAAACATAGACTAAAAGAAAATTGCGGCTCTAGAAGTTAAGCTGTTCTACCTCAAAAGCTGAGTATGTACTGGATATACATCTGTTCATTACTTTTCTATTAGTGGTATTACAAGAATCCTGACTTTGTTTGATAGACTCGCCATCAAAAGTGTAGAAGTTTTCTCAATGAAAACTATTTTCTGAAGTATTTTGTTCTATGGTTCAGCTATCGCTTCACGGCTATAAGACAGCTTTTACTTTGAATACACACTTTGAGTCTCGCCTTTTTCTCCTTTTTCTGCTTCTGGCCTGGAAGTTCTCATACACCCTGTGTGTCACCTTTGCCTCTTTCTTACTTGTAATTAGTGCATTGCTTCCATGTGTTTCTGGTTCCCTCCATAGACTTCAGGTGAGTTCCTGCCCTTGTCCTTGGAAAGCTCCAAGTCTGTTTTGGAAGAAGGCTTGAGGTGTGCAGCAGATGGTGATTGAAGTGACAGTGTTTATCATATGTGTTCTTGACTATTATTTGAATTTTAATATTTTTTCTATATTTTTTCTATATTTTTTTCTATATTTGGACCCGAGTTTGCAAAATGTTGCTGTATTTATGGTTCGCACAGATTAATGTAAACTATAAACACTGAATTGTGCATGATTCCTCCTTTCTCACTTTATGTAATGTATTCCCTTCTAATTCTTGACAGCCCAGCTCTAAACCTCCTGTCTTAATCCTGACAAGCTCCAGTTGAATCTCAATTATTTTTAAATAAGTAGCTGTGGTTTACAATGTTTGGACAGTGAAAAGAGACCAGGCTGTCCTGACTACAAAACAATTGTGAAAAATTATCCTACTGAGCTTATGTCACAGCTGTTTTTTGAATGTGGACTAGTATAGCTAATGGTTGTTATATTAAATGTTTTCCAACAGCCTGAATCTCAAACTTGCCAGGTTGAGGTGTCATGGTGTTTGATGCACTTGAAGATTCACATGTGATGCATTTGATGCAATTATTGCATATTAGTGAGAATGACAATTCAGAGCTAATCCCTAAGAGCTTTTGTTAATTTTTGAAGGCAGTAGAGTACTGGATTTCAGTTATCCATAGCTTTGTATTTTCCTCTACAAACCTTTCTTTCTTCATAAGGTTTTTCTGCAATCTCCTGGCTTGAATTTTAGACTGTGGCATGCTAGAATGTTTTATGTGTCATAAATAGGTCAGAAGCAAAATAAAAATACTTAATTCTAATGAAGGGAGCAGTAACTTATGCAGTGAAAGGGGTCTTTGAGAAGCATGCAGTGGTTGGATTGCTGCTGTTCAGTGCATATAGCAAGATGAGCACAGCTCATCTGGTTTAAATGAATTAGTGTAGTTCTGTGCCAGGTGTCGATCTGATCCATTTTATATTGTGCACACATACTCCCTTGGATTATATTTTCGGCTTTGAGTAGTAATACTATACATCACCCGAACTTTTCCAAAAGTAGCTCATCATACAGCAGCGGAAATGAAAGAGACTTTGTGTGTCTCAACAATATAATCTACTCTTACTGCAGATCGCTGTATAATATAGCCGTTTCTATAAAGTTCTGTCATAAAGAGAGAGCGACTCCCAGGACACCCACTGGATATTTAAATTTGCGTGTTCTAGGCTGGGAGCAAAGCTTTTAACGATTTGCCATGAGGTCAGCTTTTCCAAGCGCTGCCCTTGTTTGGCTCCTGCTGTTGCTCGACAGAACCGCTGTGCTGTCAAAAGGAGTCGATGTGTCCCGAACGAGAGGCCTCCTGCACTTGGCTGTGGCAGAGTTCAATGAACCAAAGTCAGCTCCTTCCCTCCATCCTTTCTCGTGCCGTCTGCCTCAGCTTTGAGAAGTCCTGGCCGGTTCTGCTCCTTTAGCCCCAAAGATGTTTGGCAGCCAGTTATCCCCTAGGTATAGCCTGGTACTGGTTGTCCTAAGTAAGTTCTCAAGCTCTTTGAGTGTAGGATGTGAATTGATTGAATGCATTCAATAAGTTTTAGTGCAAGGTCGAGATCACAGTGAGAGCCTGCTTGCTAGGAAGTTTGCCTACTTAAAAATACACTTGGCAAAAGGTAAGGTGGGATGGTAAGATGGTAGGATGGAAACCTGACAATTTTGTAAGCTTTTGTTGTGCTCTACAGCAGCAATGTCTTATCTGCCTTCCTGCATCCCAGGAAACTGTGACAAATTTGTGAAAGATAAGGCAATATTGTTGTTTTCTCCTCTCTACCTTGCTGTAGTACTTCTCTCCTTTGATGCTATAATGAAGATTTTATCCATACTGATATTAATTCAAAATAAAATAAATCAGTGGCTGTATTCCTTAGCCTGAGGGCCTGAAAATATAACCCGAACGACTCTGTTCTTGCAAGCTGTGTTAGAGTCCTACAAAGTTCTCTGTCATAGTATTTACAAGAAAAGTGATTTGCATTTAATAAAAGGTTTTCTTGTCCAAGTCCATTGTTGTGTTTGACCCCTCAGGTGTTTGCATAAAAACTTATTAGCATGCTTAACTCCGATGTCACTCAGATGAATGTCTCATTACCATGCAAATGGAGTTAGCTCCTTCCTGAGGTTAATTGTTACAAAGCAACACAGGGAGAGAGATCTATTGTAATTTACTGAACACGGAACACCAGCCTGGCAGGGCAGCAGCCATCATGGTCTGGCAACCTAAAACTTGACTACCTAAAGTCCACTAGGGAGAACAACAGTATTGTAAGTAATGGTTTGGGCTTAGCTGTACCTAACATGCAGTGCTGTTCTGGTCTCGAAATGGAACTTTTAGCCAAACTAATTTCTGGCCATGTTTTACACCAAGGTCTGCTGACTTGCAGCCAGAGGGCGAATCTAGTTTTGAAGCTGGTAAATGGTGTTATACTGTAAGTGTAGAAATCCCTTGGAGCGAACTCACAGGAATGGCCACAGTCAGCATTACTGAGTTAATTTACTGCAGACCACCTAGGCTATCTCTTTAGCAAACTGCATTTTCACATTTCACAATGTGCTCTAGAGGTTTAATGGAATTCTTCAGAGCACAAAATAGAATTGGATCCCATCCTTTAGGAAATTATACACTAGGATTCATTTAAAAATGCACATTAAGCTCTTTGAACAGTTCACAATGTTTCTTTCTGGGATAATTTGGCAAGGTCTGAGATGTTGCCACCTGATTTCCCATAATGGTATCACAAAAGAATTGTGACATCTTTAAATAATGGACCCCTCCCCATTTTTGAGGACAGTGGGGAGAGGGTTATGTTTGGTTTTTTGTGGTGGGTTACCTTCGAACATTTGCAATGTTAGAGATTATTTGCTTTACTTCAGTACTATGCTATATTTCTCAAAATGCTGAAAAATGAAAAATGCTCCGCGTATGCCTTACCTTATGTCACTGACATGAAAAGCCTCAGGACTTTTTCACTGCTCAAGAAAAGACTTTAATTTAACAGCACATTTAGTTCAAAGTATTGTTCTTTCTCTTGCACAATATCTCACGACATTTATTACGCACCCCAGTAGAACAACCAGGAGAGCGAGATTGCAATATACGTTCCATTGAAATAACTGATGTAAATTAAAAGCACATAGTTGGAAAATAAATCAGCACATTCCTGATTCCTTTTCATTAGAATCACTACTGAAGAGAGACTTTTCCTTACGTTGCCTGAATTACATGAGATTTAGGTCCCTGTGTTCTAGCAAGCCAGTTACACATCATCCCACTGCCAAAAAAAAATGTGTGTGTTTCCAGCAAAACAGGATGAGCAAAATCCTGGCAGAGCTGAAATGAGTGGAACTCTGTTTTCAGTGGAGAGGGGCAGGATCCCACTTGCTATACTCCTCATGACAAGAATCTTCAGGAGGAAACACCTGGTTTGTCAAGTTAGGCACAACACAACATGAGCAACCTGCACTTCATTTTGTACAGTGCTTCATCCGAATCGTGGTGATATTTTCCACTGTCGAGATAGTTGAAGTGAAATTACCTTTCCTGTGCACTGCTTCCCATACGTCCTTGTGCCTTGGTGGCACGCAGAGGTTGGGCTGGTCTCACCTCGCCAGCAGGAGCTGTGAGCGTATGGCAGCAAGGAGAGCGGAGGAGATGTTCCCGCATGGGGACCGGGGATGTGACCGGGGGCACCTTTATCCTACCGATAAAAAGCTGTGTGTGCAATTGAGTTTCTAAGGATGGGGAGGGAGTGTAGGGATTTGAGGAAGGGAAGATCTGTGATGAGAAAGCAGAGCTTCAGAGATTGTGCTGTTTTCCTTGTCCTCATGAAGCTCCTCACCCTGATGCTGTGGTGAGCTGGTGTCTCCTCCTGGTCAGGAAAGGCCAGAGAAGGGCAGTGAAGGCAGCAGCTTCCTTAAAGGTGCCCAAGGGAGGACAGGACCACTGTGAGGGCTGGCAGATGTGGCACAGGACCCTGAGGAGATCCTCTGGCCTCCAGAGGGGTATTTGCGTGCCAGGCAAGGCTGTCCTGAGCGCATGAAACGGTGGTGGGTACTGGTGCTAGTTTGGAGAGGTCGGTGTCCTGCTGGGCAGCCGCTGCCTTGGGTACCATGTTCATCTGACAGTATCTATGTGATGCAGTGTTGTATTATGTAGCAGGTGTAATAGAGCGGGGTAGGAACATTTCTCATGCTTCAAAAGGTGGGTCGAACAGCTAACAAAAAGTTGCTTTTACCTCCTGAGCCCATGAAAACATCAGGACAACCTAATTTCAGTAGTTCTGCAAACTACTTGCCTGAAATATATATATTTTTATTTTTTTAATTTCTCTTTTCCACTCCCTTTGGTGGTCTCAGCAACCTAATTTTGGCTCATCATTCTTCAGAGACAATTAAACAAAGTGGCATCTTGAGATGAGGTCTTGTCTTTATCTGTACAGAAGGATGCAGATGGAGACAGCATGTCTTGGAAGATGTTGTCTGATGCAGTTTCCTTTAATGTAACTTCAGTTGTATTCCCCTAGGCAGATCAACTAAGTTTCTACATTATTCAAAAAATTAGGGGAATAGCTGGCTGACAAGATGTAATTAATGAAATCAGTTAAAAAAAAAAAAATTAACTAATGCAAACAACTCCCCCTAAGATAGTATTACTTTGGTTTTGCTTGGATAGTTTCCACGCTTACAGTTTTACAGTTGTCAACAAAAGTATGTGTAATTTTGAAAAAAAGTATGTATTTATGCCTAAGGTGATATCTTTTATGACAAGTTTGGGCCTGCAGTGGCATGCATTTATTTTAGAGTATATTTATTACTCAGAAATAAAGCTCTGAAAATACAGGTTTCGATTGAAGCCACTGACAGATTCTCAAGGACAGTAAGGGTGCCAATAAAATTCAGGTGGCTATTTTGGTAGCTGTTATATGCCAGTATCATTTGATTAACATAATCTCCTCCCTTCCCCCCGCACGGTTCTCTTGGGTAGGTTAAAAAATGATCTCCTTTCTATTTCTACATTCTAATTAGGTGGTAATCATATGCTGCTCTGATTGAAATGAAAATCAGCCATCATGCCACTGTCATCTCGCTGAAGTCGAGGAAAAAATGCTTTTCAACTTGTACAAAATTAAAATTATTTACTTGCTCTGTGTAGCTGCTCTCTCCCTGGGCTCAAAGAGATTGTGCGGTCCCCAAAGCCCAAACCGAACTATCATCCCAACAGACAAGTCATTTTCTGAAATGATAAGTAAGCTGCCAAGGCGGCGGCGCTTCCTTACATGTTCTTCAGACTGCTATTCAGGTAGAAGGCTGATAAAGCAAAGCAGACAAAGCCCGTATTCATCACACGATACGTTATTTATTAAACTTAAAAAGCCTTTGTTATTTTTGCTACAGCTATTGAGAGAAAGGCAGGAAGGCATCCCTCGTGGAGAGAAACGTTAGAGCTAGAGAAACGTGATTGCTGTGGATGCCCCATGTGACCATCGATGTCCCATATGTCCAGTTTTGATGTCACTCACTTTTAACCAAAAAAATAAGAACAAAAAAGAGGGGGGGAGAGTTGGAAACGTGGTTTCCTGTTACCCTTTCACCGTAAAATTTGTTGGGGATCAAGGAGACCCACCTGTATGCATAGTGTAGGTGCTTTCAGTCAATACATCTTTGTGAAGATTTATACACACTTAGTGTACTGCATAAATAATGACTCCTGTAACTATTCCAGCTAATGAGTGTCAGTAATACAAGACAGGTCTCTGCATGGGTTCTTTTGTGTTTACAGTAGTTATCTACCTAATAATTGAAAATTGTCAAAGCATTTATTCTTTTTATCTTTACAATTTAATGGCAGTTATGATAAGAGCTGAATAGCTCAAAAATTGTACAGACATGTAGCTAAATTAGCAAAATTGTCACTAGTACAGGATTGAGATTTTGTCTTGTTTCTTTGATTTTTTTTTTTTCCCTTTTATTTCTGTATGTTTGGAGGGGCCTGTGTACTGTAGTAAGTGTTGTAAAAAGACCTTAGAAGTAAATAGAAACAATGTTACTTTTTCCCCCCCTCTTTCCTGTTATTTCTTGCAAGAGAAAAAAAAGATCACGTTAACATCCTTTTATTTCAGTGCTGGCTTTCAACCGGAAATCCTGATAAATTCAACTGGCTTGTCAAATCAGCCCAGTGCAGAGGAGGTCCAGCCTTTGTTTTGGGAAGGTTCAGTTATTGTTGTTACTCTTCCAGACCCTCTTTTCTTTAAATTGGCGTATGCTCCTCACCCCATGGGTATGTAGGAATAAATAAGCAAATAAACGAGGAATAGCAATCCATGCAGCTGTAGTGAGATACACAGATAAAATACATCATGAATAACAGAGAAATTGCTCTTGCAATCTTTGTGTCGCTTCTGAGCTCTTCATCCTAATAAATCTGTTGTGATTTATGTTTTGCTGTACTTTCATGTCTGACTGAACTGCATCTGCCGATTGCAACTGGATCTTAGCAGAATGGAGCTGAGATGGGGTAAGAGGAAGGAGGGGCAGGAGGAGGTTTGCCTTTGGCTCTCTGGAGGTTTGCAAGGGGGGGTATGCATGAAGACAGAGTTTTGGGAGACTGACAGTGGAAGCTGTCTGCTGAGGATGGGTATGGACCCGCAGCGGATAAAGCAGGTGGCCAGCTGAAGTGTGTCCCTCATGCCAGGAACAGCCACCCAGACAGCAGAGGAGGGTCCCTTTGGCCAGTGCCTCCTGCTCCGCAGCTGGCAGAGGATGTCTTCATTTGGGGCTTTCCTTCCACTGCAGGGTTTTCAGCTCTCTGAGCTGGCTTTTGGCTGACGTGTCCATCGGTCTTCACAGGCAAGACATGTCTGTCCGTGTGAGCTGGGCCTCTCGAGTGCCCGGGAGGTGCTGGAGCTGCGCAGCCCAGTGTGTGCTGGGAGCCGGGGTGGTCGGGGCAGGCAGCTCCAGGCTGAAATCCGCGCTGCCCGCCCAGCCGCGGCGCAGGACGCGGTGCTGAGCGAAGCCGCTCTGCTGGCACGGGCAGCGATCCTTCCACGCGAGCCAGGAGCGCGGGCTTTGTTCTGCCGGCGCTTTCCTGGCATCCTGCAGAGCGGACGGCGTCTGCTTTTTGGTGTTCTGTTTCCAATAAACTCGCGTAGCCGTTTCGCTTCTGGACGGCTGCCGCTTCTGTTGGATTTAAATTCAGTTCCGTTGCCTACAATTTTCTGCAAAGCAGAATGTCCGGCATGGCATGTGAGGGTGAAATAATAATAAAATATAAAAATAAGTTGGGCAAGTCTCATACTGGAGCAAGCACTGGATCACCCTACAAAGGACCAAACTGGTACAAACCAGCGAACTAAAAAGGGAATACTTTGTTAAGTTTTAATGTGATCTTTTATCTGGCCAACTTCTACCATCATCTCTGAGCATGTTAGCCATCAAGAGCAGGTCACCATCAAACCTATAGAGAATGAAACCCGCATGGATTCTTACATCCAGTGTGCATTCCCTGTGAGGAATAAAATGAGTTTATTGCTGCTAGACTACCACCTCTTGACATATAGTTTGAGATATATGATTCTGACATTTAATAGGTTAGATGATATTGGCCACATACTTCATAGGTTCTGTATCATACTGTATTCCTGGGAAGGTGAAAAATGGGTCTGTCTATTATGTATGAAATGACAGAAGAGATGAGAAGAGCGCTGTGGATGTGGGGAGCATTGACAATAGGAACTGTGGAAACATGGGAATGACTGGTGGGCTTGCAAAATAAAATGTCTGATAATTAATACAGAACAACTTGCTTAAGTTCAAATGTGAGCACAGTTTAAGGTTATATGTTGCCTTCTTAGACTTCAGGACAGGTTATGTGATTCTTTCATTTGTTTGGGATTAATGAAACAGTAGAGAATTAATTAGGTAAGCTGTGAAATTCTTTGCTTCAGTGGGAATAAACAGTGCTTCCTGAGAATAGTTTCTGAACAAAGGCCACAAAACCACTTGCTCAGGTTCTCACCTTGCTCCTAACCTGATCTCTCACGAGGTAAGAGTGAAGGTTAATTTTTACTACAGAGGCTGTTTACAGCTAGCAAATCTAAGTTGGCTTCATTTATTGAAGTGTATTTTTCTTTTTTTTACTTCAAAAAAATGATGAATGTACTTTGGGACGAGTAAAATAACTGGAAAATGATCGGTGGTTAAGACTACAAATACTGGCTGAGGGTAAAGCAGAATTAAGTAGGTTTAAAAGCAGTCTAATTTTACAGTTGAAATGAAAGTCACCATGGCACAGAGCACAGATTTGACTTGCAGTTACGCCTTGTAAATAACCAGGTTGGCATTGCCCATGTCTTTCTGCTTTTCTGTCTGTCTTCAGCCTGATTCGGGAGTGCATTTTAATATTACCAGAGCTGCATTCGGGATGCTTTTCCGAACCAGGAGTATTGAACTTTGGTGAGCCAGTATATTTGTCTTGTCTTTGCTATTAGACTAAAAATACCACATGCTAATACGCTGCTGTGCTCTTTAGTACTGCAGCCTGAAATAAAAGTGTAAGAACCAGCTGCTCCATGTTCCTCCACATGATTGATGCGCAATAAATCCAGGGAGGTAGGCGTCTTTCTGATTTCTCTCCCTTTCATGAAACCAGGGCCTTTCCTAAGCCCATCTCCGAGTGTCCTGGATTTGATGAGGTGTGAGGAGGGGATTTTTCAGGTTCTGCATTCTTTTCTGGCTTCTTCCATCCAGCTTTTCCACACACTTACAAGGGAGTGTATTTAAGCCTCAATCCAGCTACACGTTCTCAGATTAAGGGAAAGGGTTTTATAGGTGACTCTCAGCCTTTTCTGCTGGAAATTTCACCTTTTGTTTAAAGTCCCTTTGGGTTTGTAAGCTAAAAGGTTAAAACACCTTGGTCCTCTGTTTGTGTGTTCATAGTCTTATCCTTTAGTTGACGTGTTAATGTATAACTATTGGGTTTTTTTTCTAAAATACAGCATATTTGATAATTAATTCTTTTTACTTTCACCTTGTTTTGCAAGAGTAGGCGTCAAATGTCTTTTCCTCGTGTGGAAAAAGTCTTTGAACTTGCACTGCGCTTACTGTTTTGGAGTGAACGTGCAAACTTTGCCCTAATATGAAAGAACCTTATCACATAGCACTTTAACTCCTCTGAATTTAATCTTGGTGCCCGTCAGATGATAACCTCTTCCCTGTGGACATTTAAACAAACATCTCCCTTTGGGGCTGCAGACTAATAGTATATGAACTGTATGATTATAACCTCGTGATGGGGAAGTGTTTTAAAAGGCACAAAAGAAATTTTATGCTTTAGTGCTACTGACTTTCACTGTGACTCTGTTGCCTCACAGCTCTGTGTTTCCTGTTAAAATCTCTCCCTACAGACACCATATTAAGATCATTAATATTTACAAAGCTAATATATTTCCCTTCAGACAGTTGAGGCACAACTGCCCTTGATTTTTGTTGGATTATATGAACATTGACACAGCTTTATGTAGCATAAGTGTAATATCTAATGAATATGCATACTTACATTTGTGGAATACCCTAGGCATTTTTTTTCCAGTGTGATTTTTATGGGGCATATCATATGAGAATAAAATCTTATTATGACTACAGGATGCTTTTGGCTGTGTGCTGCTCAGGATGGGGTCTGAGTCTTCATGGGAATTTGGAAAGTGCCTGGGATGCTGTTGGTACTGAAGCTCCTGTTAGCAAGGTGGAGTTGCATGTATACGAAACTGCGGTGTCTCAAATGATCAAAGATACTTGTAACTCAAAGATCTGAGTGTAAATCCAGAGGGCGAGCTTCTATAGACTAACACAAGTCCTCAAAGCTCTCTTAAATTTTAGCAGGGAGAGCATTTTCAAAGTGAAAGAATTTTTGCATCCCAGTTGCTGACACGGAAGGGCAGGCATCAGTATCCTTAATGATGGCAGCATTAATGTTCATTACAGGGTGTAAATGAAAAGGCTGAATTTACTCCGTTGTTGAAAGTATTTGAAGAAAATATAGTTGTCTTTTTCCTGGCGCTTGTGGTGTTGTGAGCATGGTGTTTCAGGTTCTGCAAGGCTCAATTAAAGATGTATTTGAGGGACAATCCCATCACATGCAATTTACGGCCATGGTATTACAGAAGGAAGTCTAGCTTGTGTGATGCCTCCAGATAGCAGAAGCTGAGAGGGAAATAACGGTAAGATTTTTCAGACGCTACTATTAAGAGAATAAAGAATTCTTTACAGGCAGATAACAACATGTATAAATATTGCTTCAATGCCAGATTGCTCGGTGAACTGGGATTTCCACGTAAATGGTCAGTAACCTGTCTTTATTGGCAATTTATGGCCACCTTCTAGGTTTTGTATGTGGGGAAAAAGGGATCCTGCCGTGGTTCAGTTGGCCAACATCTGGCAAAAGAGGACAGATGTTGAACCATAGACAGTCAGGCAGAGTGTGCGGGGGTTTTTTCCCTTGGGTCAGGATTTGGAGTAAGCCAGGAGCAAGGTAGGCGGACACTGTCTTTTACCCAGAGTATTGCGGGAACTTTAGAGTGCAGTGCTGAGAAGCTATTTGATCCGGTTTCTTAGTTCCCAGATCGCCTAGTTGAAAGGGAGAGCTGCAATAGACCTTGAAAGTGCAGCGTTAGCTACTGGGCTTTCTGAAGCTCGCTGGTGGAAAAAGTTGATTTTGGATGTCCTACATATCCAGAGCAGTTGCACAGGCTAAAAATGAACTCCTGGTACAGGGATCTGGCAGGTTCAGTACATCTTGCTCTCCCCTCGTTCGTACCTTCTTTCCCTTTGCAGTTTTTTATTTTCAGTTATTGCCGTCCTGCCCCCCTGTGTGAGTGGTGAACTTGTCTCTTTATATTCTGCGCTGTTGCCTGGGCACTTAACTAAGCGCTTTGGATCAGGAGGGAGGAAACAAAGGCTGTACCTCTGCTCTGGGCCTATCTGGTGTGCAGCAGCTGTTGTTTTTAGGTAGGGATTTCAAGTCCAGCTGCTCCTTATTGACCCTGTGGGAAGTGGCAGGTTGAATCCATTATTTGACATGCACATTCTCTGTTGGCAGGATTTTTGAGAGCCTTATAATGGCACAAATGATGTTACTTGCTAGTGCAAAAGAAAGTTACAATTGGATATAGCAATTAATATGCAATTAAGAAGGCATTCTTTTTTCTTTCCAAGTATTTTTTTTTTTCCAGTTATTTTTAGATTTGAATTGACTGAATAGTTGAAGTATTCCTTTTGGAAAGGAGGCGGGGAGTAGTACTTTTTCTGCATTAGCTTTGATTTTTCCTCCTGCAGGGACACCGAGAAGCACGAACAGCTGTTATTTAAACCCAAATTGAACATGATATGCTATCAAACCGTTCGCTATCTCTGAACTATAATGCAGCAAGTCCTACGTTTTAACGATGTATTGTTGTTTATTAAGCACTGCATTACTGCTCACGTTTGTTTAGAAAAGTAATGCAATTTGGATGTAATTAGAATATATGTCTATAAATGGTCTATGTGTACCATCTAAGGTATTTCGGTAATTTACTGGTTTTGCCGCCCAAGGTGGTGATGCTGCCCAGCAGGATGCGAGGGGAAAGGGGCTGAAGGGTGTTGGGCTGCGGCTGTGTTGAGATGTCAGCGTTATCAGAAATGACAACGTCTGTGTGCGAAAGAACAGAGCAATCACAGCCCCCCCTCAGCCCTGGGCATAACCGCTGAGGCTGCCAACGAGGGTGTCAATTTGTGCCAGCTCCTGGAGCGTTTTTTGTGACGATGACACGTGTCGCTTTGGAACTGGATTGAGACAATTGGCGCCTTTCACAGAGGCCACCAAGCCCTGGGTGCTGTCGGCTTTCAGACACGTGTCAGCTGGCCTGTGTTTGACCTAATGATGCGCAAGCGAAAAAAGGGCTTGGTATTTTATAATAGTCTCCAGAGCCGTCACGTCCCAATTTTTGATGAGATTAATTAGCATCTCTGCGACTAATTCCATACACAGTCATTTAGAGCGGTTACCTTTTTTTCCAGATTATTTTCTTCCAAATGCTCTGGAAAGTGGTTTTGAAGAAATGTTCAGTGGTGAATGAAAACATCTCTGAACGTAACACCGCAGATGATGTATAATGTATAAAGCTTTATCAAATGAAAATACATTACAAGCATAGGGTTTGGTTGTTACCTTTTTTCCAGATTATTTTCTTCCAAATGCTCTGGAAAGTGGTTTTGAAGAAATGTTCAGTGCTTAATAAAAACACCTATGAATGTAAAGCTGTAGATGGGATATAATTTATAAAGCTTTATCCCATGAAAATATATTACAAGTACAGGGTTTTGCTGGCTGGGTGGCCTCTGTGGGCTGTTGCTAAAAGAGGTCAAATTGGATCTGTGAACTTAAAACCACGACCGTACTAATTAACGTGATAGGAAAATGTTAGGAGATGCAATATAATTATTCGTAGAACTGGGTCATAATTTCTTTTTCAGTTAGTCTTCCAGCGTGTTGCTACACCACAGTGCTTTCCATTAATAATGAAGACATTTTGGAGAAATAGTATTAGCAGCTGGTTGACTGTAGTTAATTGACATATTATTGTATTCCAGCACATTCTGTCAGGGACTGCTGTGAATGGCTTAAAGGCTTCTAGGGAGAAAAAAAGCAGAGATACCAAAGGGAAGTTATTTTAACTTAACAGTTCTCAGACTCTGTATACCTTGATTCTAGGAGGCAATTTACTAAAATATGTAGAGAATTTTGGTTTGGAAAATAATGATGTAATGGACTTAATAAATTTTGTCAGTGGGAATAGCACATAAGCTCCTGTAGGCGTAGGGCAATGCGCTGAGCCTTTGGAGTGTTTCAAAATCTGAGTGACTAAACGACATAAATCCATTTACTTACGGATTTAATCCAGGCTGCTTTGTCAAAAATTGGAGTAATGAATTGACAAGGAGTTTTAGAAATGAACCATATATGTAAGTGAGGCATGCTAATTACTGTCGTCTTCCTCTCCCGAAGTTAACAGAGCTTAAAATGAATGCATCTTTGTTTTTAGAATGAGGACTAAAGAGGAGAGATAGAGTGAAGTTGGAGAGGTTACTTAACAAGCCTTTCACCTCCGGGTCACCAGTTCAACTCCAGACCATTTTGTTCACGTCTGAAAGCTTTTTGGCCTTTGCACTAGTCTGGTCTGCGTAGGATGGAACGGAGAACGTGGCTTTGGGTCCCTGTCACGACCTATGTGACTCTGGTCGTACAGATGAACATTATTGCATTTGAAGAGTCTGATTCTGCAGTCACAGCACCCAGCTGGAAATTTTGCTTTTCTCTCCAGAGTAGCTGGGATTAGGCACAAAATAGAAAACTGCAGCCTCTAGTACTGATGGTTTTAAATGTTCATAGACGTATAAAGGCGTTTCTTCTTAGATGTGCTTACTGAAGGAAATGGAAAGTGTGTACTTCAAAGGAACTGAGCTATTTGATCATGGGACATTTTATTGTACAGTTAATTACGTAAAATAGGCTGAACTGAGATAGAGCTCTTAGTGACTTTTTTACCGTGTGTATAATTAGATATACAGAGCTGTTTCCTCAGCCAGTGTCAGTCTGCTTAGTTCTATTTAAGTCAATTTGCATCAGCTGAGAAGCTGGACATTGGTATTTATGGAACCATTGACTGTTTATTATACCAGGGTAGCACACAGCCAAGTTCTGTACCCTAAGGACATTTAGGCCAAGATGCACAGAGTAAGAAAGATGGTACTGTGTTCAGTTTTTAAAGTAATGATGGGCTAATCTCAACCTTCAGCACTTTTATTTGAAGCTTATTAGAACCTACAGCAAATAGATGTGGAAGTAAAGAACTGCCATGATGTGTTGCGGATGTGCTTGCAATTTGGAAGGCAACTTGTGGGGGATTTTGGTCTTTGTTGGCTGTGATCACGAGGCAAAAAAACAGCAGGCATGGGGAAGTTTGTCAGGGGGGAAAAAAGAAGTCCGACCTTTAGAAAAGCCTTTATCACTGAGTAACAGAGGAACAAAATAGTAATTGAAGAAACAGTCGTTGATACTGAACAACCGAGGTACAACAACAGCATTCTGAGTGCTCATGTTTTCTGTTCTTTCAGAAGTGTTTTACATTTGAAAAATTCAGAAACTCTCCACATGCAAGCTTCCAGATTCTGATTTTTAAAAGATAATATTGAAAATAACAACCTTCCCATGTTATCGGAATTTAAGTTCGAGGCCAGCAATAGTCTGATGCTTCCTACAGCTGAAAACAGAGGGATCCTAGAAGAGTCGCAATCTTCTGTATTAATTAAATGGCTTTAAACAGTTAATCCTGCGAATTGTGATCAAGCTGTTCATGGGTGTTTTTAGCACTGTAGGCCTTGGAATGCCCACTTCCTTGCACTCTGCTTTTATGTTCAGCTTTGCCAGAGAAAGGGTATTTTAGAAAATACCAGTGTCTAAATTGTTGAGAGTAAAAGTCCTCTTTTGTTGAACTGCAATAAATGTGGCTGTCCTGTCTTGGAGAGACCTTGATTCAGGAATTACGGGCTTTGAGATGCTTGACTTTGTCATCAGTATCCACAGGGTAGCGTTTCTGTGGATAACGTGTGTGACTTCCCTCAGCGTTGTGCACCCGCTGAGTCGCTGTTCTGGGCAGGACGAGAACCGCAGGCTGCGGGCAGTGCTGGCTCTGGCACTGACTGGTGAGGTTATTGCATCCACACATAATGGTGTGCTCGTGTCGTTCCTTTCAGAATAAGAAGAAATATCAATCCACATAGCGTAAATAGTAATTTCTTCTGATGCTTTTTAATACGTTCAGGACACGTTTGTCAGAATTGTATTCTTATGCACTGGGTAAGAATGGTTCATACAACTTTGAAATTATTTAACTTTCATAATTATGTACAGGAATTCTGTCGTATCCTACATTCCTCTATGGTGTCAAAGCAGTTTAGTTTAAAAGCTTACAATACACCTAGCGATCAATGAAGTTGCAGTCATCTACCTCTGAACTAATTCTGCTTTGAAAAAATGGTTTGCCTCACACTAAATACTCCTGTATTGTCCTTATTTGCATCACAGGCATTTCACTGCTCTTCGTCTTAACTTATTGAATCCTTCTTGCTCATGCATGAATCTGGACAGCTGGATGCCGCTAATGGGGCAGCTAGTGCTACCCAGTGGTCTATAATCAACATTCTGTTGCCACACATTAGCATCGCACTGCATGCCTAAAAGCCTAAAAATTTGATTTGTGAAGCAACAGCTGATTAGGGATGATTAACAAAAAGACTAGGGGGTGGTGGATATTTTGTAACACTGCTTCCATCATTTCAGAATCCAGCAAAGAATGGCATCTCTGATGTATCAGTTTGAACAAAAATAGATGAACCATTATCTAAATGTTTTTATCACTCATCATTTTGCAAAGGCTGTTCAAAACCAAACACTTCTAATAGCATTTAAATGGAAACAGAGATGGGATCATCATAGAACCATGACAAAGAAGGTATGTCTGTTTATTTTGAACAAAACATATCAATTTGTTTTTCTGTGGTGCCAAGGCAATATAAGGTGCCAGGGTAAATATATATAAAAATATTGTATTACTAAATGTACCTTAAATGGCTTGCTAAATACAAAAGACTCCCACACATTGAGGTTGATTTGTAGTCTGCAAAGAGAGACGTTCATTTTGGGTGCAGAATGAGATACACTGGAAAAGCTGAAGTGGCAACAGGCAATCTTGAATGACCGCTGACAAATATATTCACTGGTTTCGGTGTAACCTGATTAAACCTTCATAACAGCTCCGTTTCTTCAAAGTGCTCCACGTGCATTATCTGCACTGGTAGGCAGGACAGTTTCCAGTTTGCGGTTTTTTGGATGGCAATGCTTTTCTTCGTTAAAACAACTATGGCAAAAATAATCAGGTGTGATTTTGAATGGAAAGCACTGATGGTCTTTGCCTGTATCCGGCTGCTGTCAGTGCTAGAAGAATCAGTTGGCTGGAAAATGCCCTTTGCTGTGGGATTTTGACAATGTTCCCCTTATTTCAGATTCTTGGCCACCCAGGCTAAGATGTGATGTGAGCAGCGGTTTGGAGAGTGGGCAGTGTGGCATCTCCTTGTTTCAGTGGTGCCGTGAGTCCAAACCTGGGCTCTGCTTACCAGGAATTAGTTTTGGATTTTATTTATTAACAACATAAAAGATGATGTGATAAAGCTGAGTCTGGAAATGACCCATCTGGGAAGGGCTAAAAAGCAAACAGCAAAAAATGATTGTGTCATAAATATCAAAATATTGTACAAAAACCGGTATGCATTACCCTCTTGCTTCTAAAATACTACCCACTGGCAACTACTAAAAAGGCAAAAATGTTTGCGTTAAAAATTGGGAAGAAAGTGAAATATTACTTGCCACACTCTCAGTAATAAACCACAAAGCGATGTGAATTACAGAGCTGTTGGTGCACTTCTGAGGTAACTATAGGGAGAGAAACCTAATGCAATCCAAGTGTACATAAATAGCCTACTAATGTACAAACTGCTTGAGTTCATCACTGGAGTGGACATTATTAAGATAATTATTTTATCCTTCATGACTTGCTATTCTATTGTGCTGTTATATAAATCAATCCAGTCTGACTAATACATTTTGAGGGACAATTTTCATCTCTTCTTGCAAAAAAGGTTTATTGCAGAAGGCAGTCTTATTAAAAACTTGTCACTTCAGAGATCTGGTGACAATTAGCGCTTGGCTGTTCATTTACTCACAGGTCACGTTTC